>CM040745.1:20112905-20712905 GCA_022829145.1 Albula goreensis
TTTGAGTATAAAAACAAAACTATAAAATAATATATCAGCATGTAAATAAGGCTAGTGGGAAGCAGCATCCAGTGGTGTCACACTCTTTGTGTATTTGCGTGAGTGATCGAGTGACTGAATGAGTGACCAAAATAATTAGCTAATATACTCATCCTTGACACTTCATCACCAACATATTTTTTTTCTTAATTCCAGATGTTAATCACGCACAACACTTGGATGTAATTATACAGTTTGTATGGCTATCTAAAACAACACATTTCATCTTTCCTTGAGATCCCTTTCTTGCAAAAACTTTAGCAGATCTTTTGCAGTTCATTTGTTGAAGTTACATTACCAAATAGTTACTTGTTAAACAGTTATGGTAATGTTATGGTTATGGCAAAACAGAGGGCTTGGAATACAAAATGGAAGGGACCAAGTCACTCATTGCACAGTAAAATGTTCAGTGTTAATTCAACTCTAACAGATTTCATATGAGCCCATTCTCACAAGAGTAGGACCAAATGAACTCTATCAGAGTTGATTCAACACTGTACATTTTACTGTGTGAGGAAGACTTCTTGGAGCTGAAATGTGTGAGTGTTTTTTTTTCTTACATGGTTCTCATATCACTTGTGGCTCTTTTTATTATTATGTTGCCGATTTAATTATCAAAAATGCCTTGGAGAACATCACAGTCTCAGACCCAGGATCGGATTTGTGAAACCTAAGCTCAACTGTTAGTGCCGCTAGCTCCCAGGTACCTTGTTTATGGGACATCTTGGGGAAAACCAAGATTATCATGTATCCTTTCAACAAGAGAACACAGCATTTATTGTTCCTCTACTCCCTTGGACCAGCCTACAAAGATGCCAGGATGGCAACTAGAGAGGAGCACTGATAATTGATGTACATGCTCAAGCAGGACCTCTATAGGTCACAGCCTGCATCTCCCTATGTGTCTGACTCCCTAGTTTTCAGGGAAAACTTACATTATGTATTGAGCTGGAGATGTGGAATTTCATTCATATACCCATCTACAGACAATCCTGAAAATACAACCCATATATTCAAATACTATGTAAGAATATCAGGGTGCTGATTAAAAGTCTTGAAGCTCTTAGGAAAAAATGTGTTATTTCAGTTTATTGAAGGAACCAACCAGATCCTGTTCTCATCTACAGGCCATTGTCATTTAGTCAATCACTCACAAAAACCAACATCAGTGAGGATAGCTGGCTGAGGCCACATGAATGTATCTTGAAAATCATTTGTTTGGCTTCTGGTGATTTGAGATATAATCATGTCAACACAGTCAGGTGTCCATAGTGATGATCTAAAGTGTCAAAGGACTGCAGTGAGAAAGGAGGCCTATGTCCATCTCAACAATGGAAAATGAATTGTACAGCAAGGAAACAGGAGGCTCTGAAAAGGCAGCACTCAGCAGTATTCACTCCTATTGTCCTCATTATGTCCCCATACATTGTGAAACCTGTCCTGATCATAACTGGGTGATCTTAACCAGAACATTCTATGGCCTGTGGCTATTGTTGATAAGCAGGGTAGAGCATATCACCAACCCTCCTGTCTATAATAATAATAATAATTATTATTATTAGTAATACTAGTAGTAGTAGTATAGATTTGGGTAATTTTAGGCAAGTAGATATAGGTAAAAATCTACAACAATAAAAAAAACAAAAAATATCACTCATAGTACACTTTTGAACCTGTGTATAACACTACTGTTTCGAGGCACTGCTCCTAAAATTTGCTTTGTCTTTTGTCACCTTTCAGTAGCAGTCAAACATAGTGTTCCATCCAAAGTAACAGTACCTTCCTTCATCACATTTAAAGATTTAGGTTGACCAAAATGACATACTGTCCTCACTATTCCCCCAATATAGTGAAAAGAACGTCATCATATTTCATAATTTCAAGCTCACTTTTAATTGTAAAGCTTTTCAGACATGAATTCTAGATTATCCTTTCAGCTGGAAAACAAAAGCAGTCTCTTGAGTACCATGTTAAGTTGTCAGCCAGACACAAAAAGGTTATGCTGAGCATGCATGTGCACAAGGGAAGAAGCAAACCAACAACAACAACTGCAGAATATGACTGGAGTCATCACTCTGAGACAACATATCATTATTTTTGGCATTACTGAAATACCAGTGTCCTTGGCTGCAACTTCCCCGGTTTCCCCAATGATTATTTCGAAATGAATTCTATGACCACTTGTCTTTAAAGTTAGTTACCAGAGTTACCAGCCTTCCCTTTTTCCAGCTAAACCAGAAAAGGACACTGATGCCCAGACATAAACAATGATACTTTATATATAATATACTTTATATATAATATTGTGATATTATTATGATAATATTATGATACTTTATATATAATAAATTCAGATTAATGGGTGATGTGTTTACATAGTAAGGCAGTTAAGATATCAGGTGTAACTGCCATACTGGCAGGGCTACCTCCATGTATTGCAATAGCTCATGATTGGTGCTAAATGAGCCCAAGAATGACTTACAGTGCTCTCCATTCTTTGCAGCTGAGTTCCACTATCCTGGTCCAGGGAGAAAGCAGTGGAGCTCTCCTAACTGGATTTTAAGATCAGGTTGTGAAGTACAAGAATGGATAGTGCTTTCACAGATGCAGTAACCATCTGGGACTAAGACTATAGTTTCCTCCTTCCCCACAGGGATGGGGGAGGGGGACTATATACTTGAGTGGGTTTTACAATTACCAGCAGGGAGAAAGGGCTATATAGAGGCTCACCTGGAGATTTCCCATTTTAATGTGTTAACAAAAGAGGTCATTGTACTTAAGACTCTAAAATAAAAGCCCCATTTCATTGCACCTGTCAAACAAGGTCTTTGACTGCCAGTCTATCCATCTGTCCCCTGCCAAGGAAACAAACTTTAACTATGCACAATAAAATAATTAGACATTTCAAACATTTAAAATATTTAAGGCTTACATCTGCATCCCTTGGTGCGATTGACCGTCATGGAGAAATGCAGAATTGTATTAGTAGTCAATATTTTCACAAATTGTATGTTGTGCTGATTTACAAAAGCATATGAACTGTATGGTGTGATAGTGTAAAGGAAAGCAACTTGTGAAGGAAATGTATGTCATATGACAAGGTAATTATCTTTCAGTGTTTTGTTAATTATTATACGTCAAGCATAACAATAGGTTCACCTATTATATATTACCAACGCAAATGGCTTCTCTCCACCTCTCAACAGCCAAGGCATTTTAATTATACCCTCCTCCTCCTCCCTCGACATTCCTCATGTTGTTGTACAAATTTCACTGACGACATCAACAACAGATAACATCTCAGGACAGTTCGCTGCATCCTCAAGAACCACGACACATGCACACTGTCACTCTGTCCCATATTTTATGGAGAAGTATTTCAGTTTAGAAAGATTTAAATCTATTAGCCATTTAGACATATTTTGGAATGCAATTTGTCAATTACAACACTCTGGACAAAATAAGCTACAGCAGGCAGATCGTTTTTAAACATTTTAATTAAAAATAATTCAAGATTATTTTTTGGCTTTACTGTACATAAACAGTCTCACTTTGCTATACAGTGTAGCACTTTGTTTTGTTGAAAAGTGCAAATTAGTTTGCAACAGTTGTGGACTATGCCGCCAGCAAAACATCTTCCTGGTGAGCACGTTTCACCGTTGTTTATATAATTCAAGACTTCACTAAGTAAATCCGTTAATATGTGAAACTAAATTATAATACAGATCATTTAGCCGGTCATATGAATGTGGTTATACACACATTTCTACATTTTCATGGTATCACACCCCAAAGACACTGGGACAGGGGCATTTTAAAATGACTTCAGTATGTATAATTCTACATCCAGATTACGTGCAAAATAAATCATTGTTTTAAAGAAAACAGACATTCCGTTAAAACTGGTGAAGGACAGCAAGGTTCGGAATGTTCAATGACCGTCACAGTGCTATATTGACTCATTGATAAACTATTATTTGAAGCTACATTTATAATCCAGAATGAAGCAGCAACAAACTGGGTCCAGCCCGTTTTACTTTCTCGTTTTTTTAGTCATTTGTCAATGCAGGTTTTGGTTACCTTCGGTGAAAACATCCAGCACCCTTTGAAATATCCTCTTTCGTGCAATGCAGCATACTAAGAAAGGTTTGCAACAGCCGAAGCTGCCGTCAAACAAAATCAACAAAAAATGTCACTGCAAAGTAAACATTTCATTTGGGGGGCAACAGTGGCATACCCGGATCGGATTAGCTACATTAGCTATATTTGCTGCTATCGCTTCTTCTTTTGTTTCAGAGATTTTCTTCTTTTAACGATCATTTCATACAGTTTATCCATACCCTCGTGAAGGCCCTCACCAATTATTGCACAAGCTGGTTGAACATGATACGTGGTGGCTGGACTAAGCTCCTGAAGCGCCAGTTGTTTTTCAATATCGGCCACTGGAAGAGATTTGGGGAGATCTTGTTTGTTTGCAATCACTAAAAGAGGAGTCCCTTGGTTCTCTGCAAATTTGGTGACTTTGTGTAGTTCCGTTTTGGCTTCCTCTAATCTGTCCACGTCCACAGAGTCCACCACATAAATTATACCATCCGTGCACCGGCTGTACGATTTCCACAGCGGCCTCAGCTTCTCCTGTCCTCCAACGTCCCAAAAATGACAGCTGATACCCTTTGCGGTACCGTTGCTCAGTTTAATCTTTTCTGTGTTGAACCCAATGGTGGGAACCGTGTTTACAAACTCATTGAATTTCAGTCGGTACAGAACCGTCGTTTTCCCTGCGGAGTCCAACCCCAACATGACAATATGAAGGGACTGAAAGGCTGATATATTAGAAAAACTGTTTCCCATTTTGTAAGCTATGGACAGGTTAATTACAAACAGTATAGCTATATCACCTGCACAGCGTATAAAGAGTCTGGCATTTGACGAGATCACTCGGTGTTTTGCGCAAATTACGATACAATTATTTGCAGCCTTAATTCAATGCACCGGTCCCATGGTGCAATTTTACCCAACGAACACCCTGCTCCTCCTCTGCAGCAGCAGCAGCGATTGAGGGGAATCACTGGGAATGCAGTGAAGCGATTTGCATGTGTACTCAAAACGCAGAGGCAAATCAACTAAAAAACCATTTTGTTTCTAAAAAAAAATAGTGTATGCTCCCAGAATCAGTGTGTTGCAGAAGTAGCAGGGCTCTTCCTCCTTTATCGCCTGTAGATTCAATGAGAAGGCGATGCGGTTTGCCGGTCTGGTCAGCACATCGGGGCAGTCGTTGAATTGCAGCAGAAAAAAAGGTCAGGAAATTCAATCCACTGCGGGAATGCACGGTCTCCTGTTTTGCGATTAATCCAATAAAGGTCTTCTATTATCCCAGGTGTCTTAGTTGCGCAATGGCGTAAATTTCAGTGTTTCCAGATGTCATGGAACCACCATCTATATCTCATTCCGTAGCCACTGGATACATTGTGTAGTTCAACAGCTTTGCTGACGGAAAACCACGCGCAAGTCCACTCGGAAGCTCCGCCCACTTGAACCAAGCAAAACATCCCGCGGCTTGAAGGCAAAACGCAAAATGCGTCTGATATTTTAAAGGATATTTTAAGCCCAAACTGGAAAAATCCAAATAATATTGATATAGTGGTGCATAGCTTATCCATACATACAAAATTCGCACCTTTGAATATACAAATTCATTTAAAAAATCAAGTGATTATGATAAACGCGTTATCCCATCCAACTGTACATGCATGCATATTCACTGAACAGACATAAGTTCATTTGTAAAATGAGACCATTTTTGTGGGGAAGCTGTGTGCCGGCAGAAGTGTTTTGAATGGGGATTCCGGAACGTATTGCTGTAGTACCCCTGTGCTCGCTAGCTGGTTTTCGCTCCAGTATTAATTGTAGTTATTGAAGTGTAACAACGTGCTCATTGTTTTAAAACAGACCTCTGCCATCTGTAATTTAACTTCTTGCGATGGTGGTCTTCATAAGATATTGCGACAGAAACCGATATTCCTGTTACAAAAATGTACACTCCATATTCGTTGCAGAACTTTTGATCAGCAAATAAGTAAATGTTCTTTTATGTCCTGAATTAAAATGATCTAACTACATAATATGTATATACAGTAGATCACCATTGTGCATGATATACGCCAATCCACATGAGGTGATGTATACGCCATAAAACATTAGAAATTAATTTTGCTGAACTATAAACATATATTGGCTAAACACTGGTTCGGCTCTTTGCGATTTTCTTTTATTGAATACTTCATTATTTACTACATGTTCAATTTTCAGTGACAACATGGCCATTCTTTAAACCATCCCTGCAAAACCAACACATGCATGTTACCCCAGGGTTAAGTTATAGAACCATTTTACTGTGACAGACACATGCAGCCAGCATCCCGAGGAGCCCCAGGGGGTGCTGCATTTTCACTTTAAAATCAGCCACTCATTTAAACCTAAGGGATTAAGCCAGGTGAGCTAAATGTGCAATGAGCTACTGTAATTGATTAATGAAGTGCTGAACATAAGTGAGTTTGCATCGTTTGTATTGAGGCTTGCAGTATGAGATTGAAGTTTCATGAACCTATCATTGGTTCAAAACAACTCTGATTGCATATTTTCCATGCTGTCTTGGTTTCATGGATATTGTAAACTTGTTCTGCACTGGCACTGGGAGACTGGGAAACATTTGTGTGGAAACCCTGTAAGTATTGCATGCAGTGTTGCATAAACCTAAAATAGAATATGTACTTTTTGTCATCACCAGTAAAATACTTAGTGATTTGTTCATTACAATGTAACTGTTGTAACAAAGTGCATCCTCTTTTTTTACTATCTCTCTGGTTTTGGGTGTATGCACCTTAGAGTGTTTTATGATTGTCTAAATCCAATCATAAAGGGCAATGAAAAGGATGAAAGTGAAAGTGGCAGAATCTGTAATATACCATTACAATCTTTAACCTTTATGTTCATCATTTTGGTTCTTTCTTGGTTTTATTTGCCCTTAAACAGCTTAAAGGAAGGTGTTGGCCCACCTGCTGGCAATGTATGGAACTGCTTGATGTTATTCAACTCAGCACTTCAGGAGGAAGTGACATTATCACTCTTTCAGTCAACAAGGGCAAACATATTATCAGAAAACAATAGGAAACAAATACATAAATGTAAG
The DNA here is from genome assembly GCA_022829145.1 of Albula goreensis. Lineage (NCBI taxonomy): Eukaryota > Metazoa > Chordata > Actinopteri > Albuliformes > Albulidae > Albula > Albula goreensis. The sequence continues at coordinate 20,120,134 of CM040745.1, forward strand.
GCATTCTCAGCTAAATGTGTGCATTCATCTGATTGCTTATTAGTGTGAAATCTGAAGGGTATCTTGTGTTTTGTTGTAAGTTGGTGTAGGTCATCAGTCCTTACCTCCCAGGTAAAAAAAAAAAAAAAAAAAAAAAAAAAAACAATGCCCTTCAAGACAGCCTAATAGCATGTTTGCATTTAAACTATTTGATTGTAATTCAATATTGTATTCAATATATTCAGTATTGAAAATGTCATGAAAGCCATGCCCAAATAAGACTAAGTGTCAAACTACTTTGAAAGTAGGTAAATGACATAAGGAGTTAATTTAGTCTGCACCAAAATTCACAGAGAAGTTTCAAATGTAATATATCATAGGGAGGTTGATTCTGAGGCAAATAGGACCCTGCTGCTGCCTGCATTCAAGCGAGATAAAACTAAAAACAAGCCAGTGTGTACATGTTCTCATGCTAAATGTGGGCTTGTGACCCAAATGCTTTTACAAGTGACTATTTCTTAACTCATGATGTTTGAGGAATTCATAATGCAATTACAATATTGCGTCAAGTAATAACAAATTTCACATGAAAATGTGAGGAATGCGATTTTGATGTTCAATCAATATGTTCATATTCCCAAAAGAAAAAAATAATTCTTAAGAAAACATACAAAAAAGGAGTTATTCCAAAATAGAAGGAACTCACCAATATATATTTAATTTAAAATCTTTTGTTTGTAATCTTATATTAAATGGCTAAAGAAATGCCCTAGTGCCCCCTATTCATATTTTCATTGTAACTGTGTAATACATGCATCACCAACAGAATATGAATAGTAATTAACCAACATTCCAGCTGCATTATCTGGCTATATTGTGCATTTGAATGATAATTCACACATGATAAATATTGCTGATGTATTAATACTTTCTGCTGTGATACTGTGATAGGTCTTGTTGAATGAGTTCAACCCCTGTCAGTATCGGTATGTCATATTATGGTAATTTTCTGTTTTCTTGCACTTTGTTGACCCCTTGTGGCCAGAAAGGAAATTGTATGGTATTAGTGCAAAATATGTCTATTTAGGTCTAATAACAGGGTTTAGGTTTAGAAGGGTATTCCTTATATGCCATGTGCAGTATTTCATACCAAATGACATTCACTGGATATTGAATATTGTATTCCATCATAATCATTGTTCACAAATAAATTTTTTTTTATCAGTGCATGGAATTGCACTGCCTTCATCACAGCTCAGCCATTAACGAAAGATTCTGCTCTCTCAACCTTGTTGTGCTATAACATCTCCTGAGAAATGATTCACACCATAAACATTGACCCACATACCAAATGAACAGATGAGCTGAGTTCAAACTCAGATGGCATTACAAAGTTTTGTACAACAGTTAAAGGCTGATAAATATTATATGTAAACTTGTGTAAAGACTGCCATGTAAATTATTGAATTATAATCATAACATTCCACGGGTTAGGCATTTATACAAACTAAACAAAGCTGACTGTGAACATATTTCTGCACATATTGGCCACTAGAGGGCAGAGATATGTTGGTAGAAATCTTGCCATGATTGTAAAATGCAGGTGGCATGTGGGTAATTGTGAATAAGTATTACTTTAATGTTTTTATTGTGAACAATCAGTATCATCAGGAAATTGTATTCTAGACTTAATGGTAGAGAGGGAGTGTCAACGTTCTTTTAATACATAAAAATACATATGTATGCACCAAAAAAGGAATACTTGACTAATTCCCTTCCCAGTTATGTGTGATATTGTTTTGATTATTTCAGTGTATGCATGTATGGCAAAAATATGTTCATTATGTAACATTTTCTCTATGGTTAAATTAAAATTCCCAAAGACCAAAACCTATACAAACAACAGCTTCACTTGTTATAACGCTTGTTTTGTGTATTTAAATGTTGACCACTTTTTTAGGGTTTTGTTTTTTTATGGTGTCAAGCCATGGTGTGACTTCAGTGTCCATGAGCTGGATTTCACCAAGAGTTGCAAAAGGCTCAGAAGAGCAATTAAATTGGCTAAAGCAGGGCTGAAGTCTAAAAGTCTATGAAGCAGACTTTACTGGAATTACCACATCTTATTACCTCCTGTCAACCCTAGCCAAATCAGCACAAACCTCCTTACAGACACGAGTCTCTGTGGGAGATAATGGAGTCTGTGTGTGTTTGTGAGAATGATTCTCTCTTGGCCTGAGAGACACTGTGAACTAGTAGAGCAACTCAAAGTTCTCTCTTCCAAACTAATACTCAAGGGAACTACTGATGCCTGCAGCAACCCCATAGCTTGCTTTGCCTTCAGGTGATCTCCCCAGCTGGTGTGACAGCACTACCTCAGTGCCATCTGTCAGAGCACGGATATGTAAATGTGTCATTACTACTACATCATTTACTAGCACTTTGTCTTCTGTTCTACTATACTACAACTGGTATTATACCAGCTTTAGTACTAGTACAGAGGTACCGAAATGTAAAATTGAACATTGATGTCACCATATTACAAATATCGGGATATGCAGATACTTCATACTAATAGTATGTATCATCTTCAGGCAGGTACTAAACTGGAACAATGACCTGGCTACTGTTAGTTATAGGGAATTTATAACTGAATGATATTGTATGTACTTATAAAGGAATGGGAGACAGAGGTCTGTGGTACAGTGGATATTGGTAAAATACTTTTCAAGCATAGGATAATAAAGGCCATGTTTGACACTGACACAGAACAGGTCTATCTTGGTAGAATACATGAGGGTATGCTCACAATCAAAAGGAGATTGCAGGGGATGGGGATGAGAACAGTCGTCTTGTTTTTTCACTGTCTCACTAATATCATTAACTTCTGTGACATGTCATAGCATGTTATTACATTCCTGCCACTTCAAAAGGAGCTTCCCAATTCCCTCCCTTAGGTGTTGCCTGTGTAACACATGCTTTGACATAGAGGAAGGGGAAGGAGCAGAGGGAATCACATTCCTTTCTTTTGCTTCAGATGTGCACAGGGCCACAGAAGTGTACTGTGGGAAGATCTGAGACATTCCAGTAAGACAGAGAGGGGGTGGGCTTGCTTCTCAGTCATTTTACTTCATTGACATGTGTTATGATTCCATGACTACTTTGAGTGGTGCAGGTTTCACATTTTTATATTTTAAATTGGCAAAGCTATCACAGCTTGAAGTCATGCTGGAAGGCTCCCCACTGATAGTACAAGAGAAGGGGCACATGCATGTGGAATGGACTGATGAATGAGCTTTCTGTTCCTCCCAGGTGCATGTTCTGTTAATTCATCATGATGAGTACTTCCATCACTACTCTGGGGCCATGTGGAAAGAAGGGCCAGGCATATGGAGGAGAGGGGAGATGTACTTCAGAAATAGAAAAAATGCATTCTCATAAGATGCCATTTCAAAGAAGGTACAAGCATCCTGTGTGCCTCAGAATATCTCTAAAACAATGGTTATTCCTAGTAAAGGATGATGTGGAGTCTTTCACTTTCAGGATGTCAGGCTAGATTTTACCAATCAAATGATACCAAACCAGATCATTCAGATTTCTAGTGCAAGGATCAAGAAACATACCTCACACTATTTCGTGTTTAATCCATTTAAATGTAACTGCTGAAAGCTACATGTCAAAATGAATAAAAACATATTATTTGTATAAATGAGTAACTATTGCAATAGGTGGTGGTCCACCACACCCTCTCTTTTTGAAAATAAATATCAGGTTATTTTGTAAGCATCAATTCAGGTCCTTTGCTTCTTAGTGGCAGTGAACATGCATTTTGCAGGTGTAAGCAGTCTCTGTTGCTCTGATAAAGGCAAAAATGTAAATAGCGGTTGTCTGCAGTTTGCAATGAACCTGAACTGGAAGGGATATAGTAACACTGCTGGAGAGCATGCAGTTTAAATGAATTTCAGCCACTGGTCTTGTTTCAACTTTCCATTTCATGCAGGAAAATAAGTGCAGAGGGAGATTTTAGATTATGGTCTCCGTGAATAAGCTTTGGAATGCTGCTGTAAAATGATGATACAGCACACTTAAGGCAGGGGTAACTGTAATCGTTACAATAATTAGCTGTCAAGCAATCCCTCTTAGGTAACTAAAATGATTCTGATGATGTATTATACTGTGGCATAGACATGGCAACAAGGAACAGAATGAAGCCATTCAGTAAATTGCATTTATTAGTCTTTTAAAAGACACTTGGGTACCAATGTGGGAGAGGATAAGTGCATTCATCGGATGAGTTTGAACCACAGAGCCAGACCTGTCTAACAGTATTCCAGGAACAATGAGTATGCATGTAAAAGCAATTAAGCACTAAGGCAGGTTAACTGTGCTATACATTACTAAAACACTTATGCTTAATACAAATAATACAGCTAGAATAAGCCTTTTGCACTACAGATGTCATTCTCAAAATATTATATAAAATGGGAGGGAGTCAGAGAATCAGAGAGAGATGTGTATTTTATTCTGGGATTTTTTATGGAGTATGTTTGTCCAAATAGCTATTAAGAGTGACACTGTTTTAATAATTGGTTTTCTTCAAGGAAAACAAGTCCATTGTCAATGTGCATGTTGAATAAATTATTAGATGGCAATGTATTATAATTTATAAATCACATTACACCAAATTAAACTGTCACTAGATATTCAGGCACGGAAATGTTGAGCTATCCCAGATATAGAGGTAACAGTGTCACTGGTGAGCAGACAAAGGAGCAATCATTGATATCCAAGGGGGTCTGGTCATGGGACCATGTTCCAGGCTAATTTACCTCCAGTTTCTTCTTGGCCCATTGACTTTATATGCAATTTCAGCAGGATCAATAAAACAATAAAAGGAATAACCCTGACTCTTCTCCAATCAGCAAAATGTAAATGGCCTTCCTCTGCTGAACACTGACTTAAATTATTAGGCTTTGGCTTTGCAATTTTAAAACAGAATGACACAATTTCAATTTTGAGTTTTTTTGACACCATGGCAGATGAAATATAAAAACAAGTATAATGTCTGAACCTGCGACTTACCAGAGCAAACACACAGAAATGACATTATAGTTGGACCACTTTATCCATTATCAATGTAATTTTTTCTATAAGATAGAACTTGGACACAGTGATTTCATTTGAAGGGTAACATTGATAAATTTTGTGTGGAAGCTAGAGTTTCTTAGAAGGAAAAGTATATAATGGTAATCTCTGACACCATGGCAGATGCATTTTGAAATAAAATTATCAGAAAAAACAAGTCTGAATAATGTCTTTGAACCTGAATCCGTCATACATTCTATTTGTTTTCTCACCAGTCACTCACTCTTTTTGTAAATGCAGCTTCAGGAATAACACAGTCAGAGAAATGACATTATAGTATTTTGTTTTATATCATCCAGTCCACAAAACACAAATGTCCCAGTTCTCTCTAAAGTGGAAAACATGGGTTGCTCAGGTGAAGTGGCCCAGAGGGATCTCCCACAGGGTGCTGTAACTGGTTACAGAACTCTTCCACCACTCCTGCTGAGAACTGCAGCACACAAAGGCTGATTTTCATTTTAAAACACTTGAAATATAGGCACAGAGTTGATTATGCCATAATAACCTAAATAAAAAAATAAATAAAAACTCTTCTCAATTTGATTTAATTTAATACATTTTCCACATCCCCACCTTACAGTCATGTCTAAAATGAGATGTGGCCCTTCACTATTACCATTATGTGGTCATCTCGTAATCAGGGGAGAGCAAAAGACTTAGGTTCAGGGAAATGCATGTCAATCATAGGGAATAATTAGTGAAAATAAGTACCAACATAAAAACTGACCAGAAAAAACTCAATACAAACATGAATTAAATATGTTTTTAAAGCCAAAGATCCCAATGCATTCACACACACACACACACACACACACACACACACACACACACACACACACACACACACACACACACACACACACACACACACACACACACAGTCTTCCCTTTCTTAAGTGCCTCAGATATCCTTGATTTCAGCCCAACTGTACTCAGTGCTCGAGTCCTGCTGCATACTGCACTGCAGGTGGACCTGAGTGGAGGGGTTCAGCTGAGGCCAGCCTGCATGTGATAGGCTAACAGAGAGCTCAATGCCGAGCAGAGCTCTAATCCAAGGATAGACCGTAGCTTTCACCTCTCCCTGCGACAGCAAAGCAAAACTGCCACTGTCCCCAGAGCCTGGCTCCTGTTACCATGCCATCAACCCCCACCTCATGCATATTGCAGGGCTAACTTATCCTGTTCCACTAGAAAAGAGGGGGGTGGTGGGCTGGTGTCATGCACAAAAACAGCATTTTATAGTGGGAGGGGTGAATGAATATCAATAAATAACTGTTGTTGAGAAAAGCTATCATGGTATGTGTTTGTATATATTGGAATGGCCTATGTAGTTAAAGACTGACAGCAAAATAGCAATTACTATCAAAGGGTGAATGTCAGCCTTTAAATAAATCATGAGTTTGCATTGATATGTCCACTGTCAGTGCGCAGAGATGCTCTCATTTAGTGTCACTTGTTCTATTGGAGGCTGAACTTATGGGGGTGCTCTGTGATGAAATTTTACCCAGACACCAATAGATTTACCCAGTACTGAACTGGTAAAGACAGTGTATGAGTTTATCAACAGGTGGCTGTCTTTATAACCCCAAAAACCTTAGAAACAGTAGACTTTGGATTCCTGCTTTAGTAAACACAGATGAGGGGATGGCACTCTCCTCCCTAGGGTCATTAACAGAATAGTCTTAACGTGAGTTCAATAAGCTGTACTTGCAGGGATCAGTGCCTCTGCTGGCGGCTTACAGACACGGGCCATTACTCTATCCCCCAAGTGTAATGAGACAATTAGCAAAGTTTCTATTGGCAATGCTGGAAGCCTTGTTTATCTGTAAGGATCTTCAGAGGCTCTGAGGCAGTATGAAACTAGACCTTCTCCCTGGAACGTCACTCCTTTTCTAACTTTGTGTAAACTACTTGAAAACCACTGCTGCTAAACTGAACAAGGAGCAAGACTGGGCCTGTGCCAGTAGCCAGCATTCATTTCACAGCCCTCCAACTGGTTTCCATGGTTTTGTGTCAGTTGAAGTCACACTATTACCCAGACCAATGTTTCAGAGTGACAAGTCAAAAGCTTCGAGGCCATAATGTGTCTTGTTCTGCCTCTTGGTATTGAACTTGTTCATATACTGAGCTGTCTGTGTGACTAAGCACAAAAATCATGCTGGCATTCCATGCAAAAGCTCTGAATCTGTGCTGTACTCATCCTGCTGTATCGTAGTGATGGAACAATGGGATGAGAATTAACCTGAGCAAAAGCAAAAACATTAATAATTAGAAAGGTAAATACAGGCATGGTTTATGTGCCCATGGTAGTTGATCTTGTTGTTATTTATCTGTTATATTTTCCTGTTACATTCAGACTTGCACACATTTTAGATTGCGTGTATCTTTGAAGTTCTACTGTACTTATTTATTTGTCCATGTATGTAGGCTTGTTGAATGTTCTTGTATATTAAATATGTGATAAATAGAAGTTGTTAAAAGTGATTTGAAGATGTGCATGAGTTAATGATAGTAGGCGTTACTCTTCCATTCAGACAGGCGGGGGCACCCTTGTCCTCAATGACATTCCATTATATTCTGCCAAAATAAGAAACAAGATAATGCCACAACTGATCACAAAAAATTGGCATGATTTCATAAGACTTAAAGTACCAGGTGATTGGCAGCGGAAACTGACATCTTGAAACTGGAGTGTTTCCAGGAAACTACCTCTACTGACATTTATTGCTCATTAAGGAGCTACATGCTAGCATGTCAAAAACACCAGTGGAAATTTGTTAATGGGTATTTGTAGCAGAAAACTGGCTGGTATTTAGGACCCACACAGCACCTCACAATGTATACTTATAAAAACATTGCTTCTGTTAAGTTTTGAATTTCAGATGAAAACAATGTCAGGCATAACTATACAAATTACATCTAGCTGAAAGATTTCACCTTAAAACATAAATAAAAAGTAATAATACAATGAGAATGCTAACCTTTATTAAAATTGTTACATGATGTTCAAATGAGCTTATAAATAAATAAATTGTAAGTGCACTGAGGGGTTGGGTAATAGTATTTGCTTTGAGATACAAATATCAGTTTTGCACCCATGAATTACCAAGAAGGATTACTCTAGCAGGTGATGTGGTTTACTGGTCAGGGGGACACTAATGTCTCCTTGCAGTTTGGCTGAATGACTGTAGAAATACCCATTGTAGTAGTAATACTTTAATTTTATTCATCACTATTATTAACCTGAGTCAATGGTAAAATGTGACAATAATTAAAGATCTTATTCATTGTATTGACCTTGTACATCTTATTGGTTTTCTCCTCTCTTTTATTGATTATAGAAGCTCATTCTAGTGACTCAAGTCAGAGAAACCAAAGAATCAAACTTAATTGCAAGCCTAAATTGTTACCCTAAGTTTACATTAGGTTCATTAACATATTGAGACATATTTCTATGTCTATGGTAGCAAGGAAGTGATTTTTTAGTGTTTCATAATGGCAATAAAAAAGCTATTACTTATATTTTAATTCTGTGAAAATCAATATTTTACTTATTTTACACTCCGAGGCATACACCACAGACACATGGTTTCTCAATCAAATAAAAAATGATTCCCCTGATAGCCTTGCCAAGTCAGAAAATGAGAAGAGGTTAACTCAGGAGACAGTCATCACAGCAGACAGTTCAGCTGGCAAATCCTTCCTTTCCTTCTACATCACTGCCTTGTCTAAAGGATGAACACTCACCTCCCGGAGAGAGCAGTGACATTTGGTGTTTTGGACCATTCTAAGAAGAAAAATTTGACTGACATCCATAACACAAACCTCCCCATTCTCTTTGGTGTGTTACATTCACAGACTGGTGGCAAAAGGCTATTACCTCACATTCATCTTCCCTCCTTCAAAATTGACAGTCTATTTATTTGTATATGAATATTTCCATTTAGACATTTTCTTTAATATTTCTGCCCCTTCCCCCAACCTCACAAAAAGAACCCTTGAGAAAACCTGTCTCTACAAATCCTAGAAGGACAATGAAACTAAAAGTGAATATGCCCAGTAATGCCATGAGATTGAGAAAGTGCTTCATGCCTTCCAGGCCAGGATAATTGAGTGTCACATGGCCAAAACACCCCCATTTAGAGGGGAACCTGAGAGGCAGCTTTTGTCTGAACTGATAGCTTGTACCTTTCACAGCCTGCCATAGCTACATCAGGGGGCACAGGGTCTGTACAGTATAAATAAATACTACTGTTGTAATTACATAGGCTATGCTGGAATTCATTCACACTGCTAGAGTATAATTAGAAACATGATGATATTTCAACCATTCAAGCAAGCACAGTTTTCTATCAAGTATGCATTAAATCTGGCATTTACAACTTAATGGATATACAAGCATGTACACACTCACATATATGCATAAACAAGTGTTCCCCGAGGAGGCATATCATTCCATGAATCTTGGATATAGGGATGCCAGGTGCTTAACTGGAAATCCTACCTCAAATGATTTTAAATATACAGTATGCAGTGTACCAAAATACTGTGGCAGAGTCTGTCTGCAGGACATAGCTTAGGGTGTCAGGGTTTGTAACATTCAAAAAAGGAAGATGCTAGCCAATGCTTTCAGTGGCCACAGTAGACTAATAAAGTCTAAAAGTCACTACTTTCCTATTTATTTCTATGGAAGGTCTGGCCTCAGTATGGCATCCCATCACTAGATTTGCTGAAATATATATTGTCTGTGACTCACTATCCCCTGTGAGATAGCAGTAGGCCACAGCCTCTCACTAAATGAAAGCTGCTTTTATGGGAAAGGTGGAGAAAGCGTTGGCACTGGCCTTGATTACTCCAGACTAATGCTCCCACTTCACATTCCATTGCAGCAGGCTGCAGGGGAGGTAAGCCCAGGAGCTGGGAAAATTAGTGATGGGAAAATAGAGAATGGAGAGTCTGCAGGTGCTCTGTGTATGAGATAATTTTCTCTGTTTGCTCGGATTTTTTGTCATCTGCCTCACTTACAAAAATACCCAATAACTAAGTTGAGCTTTGTTCTCTACATGTGAATACCAATTACAAACATTTCATCTGGTAAAAATAAAAAGTCGAAATTAAATACCAAGATGTAGCTGTAAATGAAATATTTTTTTATCTGTGAGTCATGCAATCAGTCAGTTACTTTAACCAACCAGTTCAACCTAAAGTGAGTTTATACAATGTGTATGGAATGTTCACCCAGGCCTGGATGTTATGACATTTTGTTGTTTTTGACATTTTACCCTTGAGTTTGTGTTGTTTTTGCTATTTTTAGAGTTTGTGTTGTATTTTGAGTTTCACGTATTTAAGTTTGATAGAATGGCCAATGAATGACGCATTCAATATGAACAGCAGTTTTGTGAATGCCTGTGCTGTGACACGTCACTCTTGTGTCTGACTCCAGGCATGTCACATGTCACAACGCCATTCCTATTCAAACAGATACCTGTAACTACAGCTGTCATGACAACTATTCTGTCAAACATTATCTTGACTTTACACCAAAAATGTTTTTATTGGTAATGTACCCATGCCAATCAACAAGTAATAATTCTGCTCACATTAACTGATAACCGATAAGTGGACTGTTATCTTCAATCACTTGTGCTATCTCAACAAAGAAATATTTCTGCTAATTATATTTTACTGCTGGATAAAGTTCTAAAATCTGCTCTGGGAGGATTTGCAATGTGCAAATGTGCACCCCAGTTCAATATTATAGTAATCACTACATTGCAATTATACTGCTACAGTGACAGCTGTTTTGTCAATGTACTTGAATAAAGTTTATATATGCATTCCCTATGAATTAAGAAATAGCACAATCATTTAAGCAGATTTTGTTCAAGTGCTGCCACTGACCTTCAGGAGCAAGTCAGGCCAGTCATTAACAACTTATTTCCCAGTTATACTTTTTTGACTAAAATAAGGCTATTTTTACTCAGAATATGCAATGACGTGAGGATAGCACATTAAGATCTATTGAGAGATGAAGTGAAAATGTGGCCCTCTTTATTTGTCAATGTTATGTACCCCACTTTCAGCAGAACTGAAAAATAATAACTAAAGCACCAGATGGGGCCAATTGAAAGATACCATATATCACATTTTCTTACCATTTAGGTTTTCAGATAAAGTTTTAACATCTTACAATGAAATGCTGTCATCACATTTGAAATGGACAAGATGCAAGCACAAAATTTGAATTTGAAGGTCGAAAAGCAAACCCCTAACCCTGATCTGTCACAATGAGATGGACACTCAAAAGTGAAAAGCTTTTGCATCATTCATATCCTCTCTCTGCTGGCATAACTATCACATGGTGTCAATCACATGAGTTATTCACAGGCAGACAGCCAATGATGTAAACCCCCCTGTTGAATACCGTTGGGGCCCCTGTATTGATCTGTAACTAGGCGACCAGGAGGCATGCCGTCCCACGCCTAATCCCAATGGACCGCATCTCAGAGCACTTTGTCCACCCACCATTGTTATCTGTAAATAACTATGAAAGCTCTAATTCACTCCATTATGGGATGCAAGCGTGTGACAGCCAATTATACCATTAGAATGATTTATTTGTCTCCCTGCCACCACAGGAATTTGACTAATTATGAACAGAGAAGGGAACTCTTCTTAGCATCATTCAAAGAATTAGAAATGCTGAAAAATTATGGAGCAGCTTTTGGGTTTAGCCATTTTCAAGTTTACTTCAACATGTTCAATGGGAAAATTGTGAAAAATGACATTTGCTTTTCCAGAAACAGAAAAAGTAAATGAAGAGGAGAAAATCAAGACTGAAACGACATGCAAAACAACAGGAAATGTATTTCAGGAAAAATAAGCATAGAATCCTGCTGGCATGTTTATGAGATTTGAATTGCACATGATAATCATGTCTGTGAGAAGTGACAGCTGCTATTCAAATTGCAGTCCCCAAGGGGATAGTCACAAAAGGAAAGCTAAAGTAAATAAATAAAACACATTTGCTTTATGCTTCCATTGGTGTTTTTATGAAGAAAGAGATTCAGTTAAGAAGTGAGAGCGCAGAATTATCCAGTGCATAAAAGGGGTGGGGGCCATTATTGTGTGTGGCTTCTATGAGACTGTTTGAAGTGTATGGAATACTAATAGGGAGAAATGTATCAGGGAGGGCTGTAAAACTGAATCTTAAAATAAAGAAAAGCTGGCCTAGGACATATTTCAGATTGTTATATATCCTTAGCCTGTCAACACTCTATGATATCAGAAGTTTTTCAGAAATTGAGAGGTCACACTCTTCTCATGTAAAAAAGTGATCATCCTGATTCCATTCAAAAGAAGTTCACAACAAATATTGCTTTACTTCTGTCCTAAGTGGTTAGCTGTGAGTACTGTAGGTATAATCTGCAGGTTAAAATTGTTGGCATAAATTATTTAATAAAGGTTGATGTTATTATACTCCTACATTACTAAAAGTTCAAGGTACTGCTTCTGTTTTGTCTTATTACATCATGATGAAAACTTTGTTGTGAACTTTAATCATAATCAAAGGAGAGAACTGATCGATACAGACTAAGTGGTTTCATTAGATACAGACCAACAACTGGATGTTTTGTCCTCAATCCATAATATGTTAGCTGAATCATAGGGCCATGTTCTAAACTGATGAATTTATAACATAACAATTTTTCGTGTTTTCCAGTTTACCAGTGATGGTTCATAAGCAAAGCACAAAGCTGAATTCAAATCCTCTACCCACATTCAACCCTAGATTATTTGAATTAGGTCAAGTCCTTTTGCTTCATCATCATTAATCAGTATTTAATTAAGGCCTATTTGCTTTTATGGAAGAGTGCTCTAGACATACTTTTTAAGCCTTTAAATTATCCTGCAATTTATAAATTGTACGGGATTGATTTTTTTAACATCAGTGTGATTGAAGTCCCGAGGAACCAACAAGTTATTTAAGCAAACCGGAGGTACCTTGACAGAGTAGTATCATTATTCTCTCCCTCCTCTCATCTAGAGGACTGACCCAATGTACAATCTGAGTCCATTTAAAAAAAAAATTAAAACCCATTCAGTTGCTCATAACTTGACCAGTACAATGTGGAGTAGATCTGTTATATTGCTGCAGAACAAGGGAAGTAAAAAATAATACTACAATTTTTTTTTCCTTGACTATGAAAACGTATGTTAAATTAAAAGAAAATACAGCTAGCTGGTAATACATCATATAATAATGTATATTATATGTAAAAAACAACATTTACATAACCTTACCACAATGTTAAAGAAACAGTAATATCATGTTGTGTGTGAGTTGAGATCAGAGTTAAGTGCCACATTTGTCCTGTCCTAAGAGTTCATATACAAGACAAATTGAATGAAGATTGCTTCATTCTGAATTTCTCAGTGTACTACATACACAGTATTGCTACATACGAAAGTTGTTTAGTTGTTTAATCTTGTCAGTATGATTGCGGTTTTGAACAGTTGCAGCAAAATTCCACCATTTTGACTAAGCTCATATCTTTTCAATGTGATTCTGCTGATGAACTTCATAAACATAGCAACTGTATTCAAGATGTTATGATGAAATATGGATGCTTGGGCCTCTGCCTTTTCCAGTCAGTGCTGAACACACTGCAAATGACAGAATTTGAGCAGACAGTTTTCTACGCTTGGCACTGCTTTTTCATTTGACATTTTAGAGAAAAAAACACTAAAAGATATAGAAACGCAGTACTCTATCACTCCAACAATCAGCCTAGTAATGGCCATTTTGTAAGCATCCTTTTCTTCTTAGTACTGTGATCATGACATAGCAATGTGACAGAAATATTTTAGAAATGTACAGGAAATTTATTGAATTTACATAATACTACGAAAAGAATGATGCAAAAAATTAAAAACAGCAACATAATAAAACATTATTGTGCAGTAGATGTGGATGTGATAAACTAAATTTTTACTGGTGCAAATATTTATATTTGTTCACTGTGACATATTATAACACCACTGTGACAGACATGTCACCATTACATGATCCTAACACCAAAACATTCCTCTATACACACGACTATATACATGTGTTTAGTTGACACTTGTCCCTTTATATGGATCAGAAAAAACAAAAACAAACAAAAACAGTAAAAATAAGATTAAAACTACAGTTTAGAGAACACTCAGTAATAATTAAAATACACAGCTACATTATGGAAATGGATGGAATTTCTGAACATCAAACATATTAAACATTTTTTATATTTAAAAAACAAGTCAGGAATTTCTAAAAGATGTGTTTATGATAAGATTCAGTAAAAAATATACAACCGTTCATAAAAAATGATCTTAACCGGTAGAAACAGAGCTTAACTAATGCAATGATTTTTTTTTGGTCAATAACAGCTACAACAGGAATAGAGAAGCAGAGAGTCTTAATGTACCAAGCCCAGCAAGCATTAGTGTCTTCTTTTAAGAATTACAGCCATCCTTAAAAGCCCACTTTCATCCCTTTATAAATGGGGTAAGAAAAATATTCTCCCATTATTCACTGCCAGTGCACTCTATTTTTGAACATGGACATGTTATATATTTCATAAATATATACATACATCTGAATGCATTTAAATTTTCAAAAGTATTTTTCACTCCTTTATCATGTTATTTTTCATCACTGGAAATCAAAACAAATTCTGTACATTAAAAATGCTTTTGTGCCTTATTAAGGATAAAAATATATGGCACCATAGCAGTACACCCTCAGTTCTTGCAATGTGGCATTGTATTAAGGCGGGTTTCTAAGGTACTGGACTGAGGTGGATGTAGCTATTTAGTAAAGTGACTGCAGCACACAAGCTGCATCTCAGCTCATTCACATCAAATCAAAAGACCCAAAAGATAATACAATGCAGATTATCTTTATTTTTAAATACCAGTTGGATGTGAAAATAATTATAAGACCAAGCATATAAAAATAAGGCAATGTCTGAAAAAAGAATGCCAAACTTAATTTATATATCCATTTCTAAAACAAATTGTGTTATTAGACAATGAAAGCTTTCCATGTCTTCCCTGTCTTTTTCCATATCTGTTTCCTTGATATTTTAAGACATGATGGATGATGTTCAAAGAGTAGTCAAATATAATTATATTTCTGTATCAATAGTCTCAGAAAACATTCAGAGAAAACAGTCAGAGGAGTGCATACCAATCATAAATATAGAAAGTTTGGACTAATATTTATCAAATTAATGGTTCACTAAACCTGACCCCGCATGTGTTTTTAGGAATGACAATAGCTTTAAAGTCATGGAAAAAACACTGGCTAAATAGACACAAAATGTATGACCCCAAATACACTCAAAACATTCAAAATGTACATGATAAAATGGTTTGATAAACACCACTGTACACAATCCTAAATGACTTCTAGCAGACTAGAAGGGGAAATATTATTTAATAATACCAGTTTTCAGGTATTCATCCACCTAACATTTGATGTACACAAGGGGTTTCTAAAGTGGGAAGAGCACTGTCACTCCATCACAGATGGGTTGTGGCAGAAATTAAACTAATCACTGAATCTAGCAAGGAGAATGTCTGGAAAACAGTCAACACTTGGCAAAATCAGGAGATTTGTGACCTAGCAAAAGCTGACATTTTAAAAGGGAAACTGGCAAACCTGTATACCTCCTGACTACATTTACTTTATCTACATTATTTTATCTCATGGCTTCCCTGCCCTGAAATGATTCCACAACACTTCAAAGAGTACAACTCAAAAATAAACACATTGGGAAGTAATGGCAATATTAAAATAAATACAATACGCATTTGGAACAAACTGCAATTGTATGGGTGTGTGAAACATTTCCTTAAATCATAAATAGTACTACTTGGAATTTTCCTAAAAATGAAGTCTGAATGTTTGCCAGGAGCTTGGCTGTGCATTGTAAGAAACCATGAAACTATTGGCATACCATATGCCACATCTCTGCCATGGCATTTAACATGAAAGACAGCAGTGATCCAGTTGAATTAGAACTCTGGTCTACACCTTGTTGCTGTAATTATCCTGATACAGAACAGCAGATGACCGCCTGCTGCTACTGCCCTACCAAGTGTGCCTGTATTCCAGCATCGTATATTAAACTAACAGGTGTGTGTTACAATTTGCCTACAGTGACTATGTAAGTGTTTGGGCTGAAGATGGCTGACCATTAAGCCCTGCCCAAGAGGTTCTACATGGCTGAAAGAGGACAAGGAACAGTGAATGGACAGTCAGAGTCATTCTGAGGGATGAGAGTGAGTGAGTGAGTGAGTGAGTGAGTGAGTGAGTGAGTGAGTGAGTGAGTGAGTGAGTGAGTGAGTGACAATCTTGACAGTTTGATTGTAATATAGGGGTGGCCAAATTTGGTCTTGGAGGGCCACCTGGTCTTGTTTTTAATTTAAAATCAGCATCCAATTTACACTCAAGAAGTCATGTTAGGTAAGCTGATTAATATGCAATTGACTGCCTTATTTAAGCAATTAAGTGCAGAGCTGAGTCTCTACATTTCATGCAGCCCAGGTCAGCTATTCCTGTCATAACGCAAGTGGAATTTTAGAAAAATGGCAAATTGTCCTGAGGGGGTGGAGGGGGTCTCATCCCTTGGCTTAGATACCAAAGTTGTCCTGGAGGTTTGGGCTGAAGGCAGAGCTGCGAAGCACATCCAGGCAGTTGACAAGGATGAGTGTCCCCGTCAGGTGTTTCCAGCGCTTGGTGATGGGGCTCTTCATCTTGTCCAGCCCCAAATGCAGTTCCTGGATCACATCTCTGTAACTGTCCCCAATCTGGGCAGCCCATGTCAACAAGAAATCATAGGCTGGCTTCCACATGGCCTGCCATAGGAAAGAGAGAGAGAAAAAGACTGAACTTGTCAAGCTATATTTACACACTATGTATAAATGAAACAATAGACATGGTAATTCAATTTATAATCATCTGCAATATTAAAGAAGAAAATAAACAAAGAAAACATCCACAAAACAAAAGAATAAACTGAAAATGAGGCCTGAGCTCAGTACATCAGTGATGGAAGGTGTGTTAGCATTACGAAATTAAAATGTAACCATAAAGCATGTATTTCAGTAGGGCCAAATGATTCTGATTTCCTATCATGCTCTTGAGAGTCCAAGGTTTCTTTTCTCACCTCACTGTCAACCACCCCATTCTTGTCTCTGTGGGGTGCCTCGTAGGCATCCATCTGCTGCTTGGACACCTTGGCAAGCTTTTCAGCCAGCTCCCTCCATCGAGTGGCAACCTCTACAGCGGTGGTTAGCAGAACAAAGTCCATAATCAGCCTGGCCACCAGCCCCTGACAGTCCATCTTCAGTAGGGCCTGCAAGGACATGAGATGATAGACATGAGGACATGCACACTTAAGACATACCCAATGCCATATTCCCATTTTCCATCATAGGGTCTAAATACCTAAATCACAAAATGGATTTAGACATGGTAATATGATATTAATATATAAAATTAATTATTAAATCCAAAAATAAAGACATTTCTCCCCTTTACAGTTTCTTCCCTTTGCATACCATGTCAATTTAATGAGCACGAAAATATTCCCAGTCTTTTTTAATGCACTCAGTACAAAACAAAAAAGAAACAGCCCTGCATGAACATGATGCTCACCATACTCATCACACTGCTTAATGGCTGCATCAGCCCGAATACCATGAGGGCATTGAGCCATGGGCCGCTGAGTACATTACCAGGAGGAAGAAACAAATCCACGCCTCTCAGATACACAATTAATGTGCTAAGGTGGACAGAAAACCTATTATAGTAAGAAAGGCATAACAATTATAATAAAAAAAAAACATGCAATTAAGAATTAGTCCATGCTACGTGGCACCATCCTCTTGTTCTGAAAAAAAAAAAAAAGATAAGGGGCAGTTTCTGCCTTTACCATTTGTGTAGTCTGTTAAATCACCTCCACCCTACTCTACCCAAAACAATCATGTCAGGCAAATGGCTGTAACCTCTAGAGAACACAATGCTGCCATGTCCCTGGAATTTTAATTCATTCACCGATATGACCTATGACAGACTTCCTGAGCTGTAGCCCTCATAAACAAACAGATATACCCCCCCAACCCAAGCCACGCACATACATGGACACGGCTAAAAAAAAGCCAGAAAATAAGTAATGGCCTTTAGGAAACTCCATCTCCTGGAAATAATTGGAACTTGCAGAATAACAGGGACAGAGTGGAGAGAAGAACATTCAGGATAATATGCAGTCAAATAACTCAGAAAGCATTAGCATTACTGCCATTGCTAAAATGGAGGTGGGGATGTCACAATGGGACCTGCCTGCCATGACACACAAGGCCTGAGGAATACCCTGTTTCTATTACACAACCCCCTGAGTAATTTCAGGAATGTATCAAGGCATTTAGATCAGCCCTGTTCTTTTTAGGGGTTAACATCAATCAAGAGAGTCCACAAGTGTGTAGCCGTTATGGTATCACCACTATGTATAACAATTCTCAAAGTAAAACATTACAAGGTTTCTAGTTGAGCACAAAGTATGTCTACTGAAAAATTGAACCTTGCAAAGCGGGTATCTTTGCCATAAGAAAAGCAGATTAATGACTTATCCCAATACTTATTGTGCGACAGCATCTGCAAATGCAAACTGTTGCACTTTTACCCTTAAGGATAATAAATAAAGCATTGATTTGCTGAAAAGCTATTCCCTTAGTCTGTTTTTGTAACCCAACAAATTAATCTAATGGCTGAAAGATCCTTACTTTGTCTTCTTGATGTAACAAGACAAGGTAATGAAACATTGGACCCTCTGCCAAGTGCCAGCAATTTAGGGAACCCCCCAAGAAAAGAGGAAAGCACATATATTGGCTACTTTGTACTACTACCTTCAGTGATTATACTAGCCTATATAAGGTCAACAGTATTTTTTAAAATTCAGAAACTGTACAATGGGGCCTATTTGAATCTGGCATTTTGGAAATTGATTGTTTTATTCACAGAGTACTTTGGAATATTTATGGTCTTTGGCAGGCAGACCTAATCAAGTTCTTATATACTCGAGAGACTCCATCAGAATATTATTAGGGATATGCTGGCCAAAGAAAACTTTACATTGCAACTTTACATAGATGCCTTACCCTGGATATAAAATCATGAGGCTAAGTATCCAGCTCCACATTGCAATGTGGATTTTTATTCCAGTTAAAATTCCAATTAAAAAGATTTAGCTTTCCAATTAAAAAAAAAAAAAAATATATATATATATATATATATATACACATGTGTGTGTGTGTGGGTTTGTGTGTCGGTAATGATTACAATTATTACACAATTTTCACAAAAAAGGTTTTTTTTCATTTGAACATGAGTGTTGGACTTCAAAACATTCCTTGGGGAATTATGTGTTATCCAGTATGTCACTGGATAACACATAAGCACTGCAGGAAGTTAATATTAGTCCTGACACCATACTCTCTAGAAGTTCAAACAGGGTAGATCTCCAGCTGATGATGAATATCAGAATATATATTCTACCCCGGGTGTTTTATATGCTGACATGTTTTCTTCTCACAACTCCTGTATTTTCACCATTAACAAAATCACTCCTGCAATATACCAAAAGTGAGTGCTTCTTTGACTGGGTCTGACAGGAAAAATCATTCAGATGCTGGATCTGAGAAAAATTCCATGTGAACAGTTGGCTAAATACAATCTGTACCTACACCACACAAACGCGTTTTGCACAGAACAGACAATAATGACCCTAATGACCATGTATAAAAAAATCAGATGCATCTTTACAAACTATAATATTGTCCTGCACTTTGTTTAGTTTGTATTTCTCAATTTTCCTCCTTGTGTTCTCCTTTATTTTCTTGCCAATTTCATAAACAGAGGTATTTCTGTCCAAAATTGTTGATGAATGATTTCTTCAACTACAACATCTTTGTTAAAATAAGCCTACTTTCACAAAAAATAACATCTCTTAATCCTAGCCAAATGCAAGACCAGCAATAGGTTACAATTATGTTGGATATACAAATGTTGAGAATTTGCATGTGACATAAATGTATGTGGGAGACAATGAAACATGTTAAAAATGTAAGGACACCTTCCTGTAATGCTGGCATTTTGGAAAAACTTACAATCTTTTAAAGACTTCGAATAGATATTCATTACAACCTTGTTACAGAACAATACAAACACTAATTTGACCTTAGTTTGCAATGTTTTTCTGAGTTTCTTATATCAAAGCTGAACATTAATTGGATTTCATCAACAACATAACAGCAATCACAGAAACCTATTTACTACATGTAATTTAAACATGTGACTTCAAAACTAAGATCCTGAATATACTGTAACTAATTAATAAAGATTTTTCATGCACACAATTTGGTGTTTCTTTTTTACATTTTGTGAGTTTGAGTCCAACTGACAGCAACTTAACACTCATCACAATCACCCTGAAATGGAAGACGTTTTTGCACTGCATCACCCCTCCCTTTCTCTTGAACATCCCTGTCAACCACTCCAACATTTCCCCCTCTCAGGTCTGAGCTGACTGTGCAGTCTCCACTCTGTAGTGTCATTAACTCTGTACCTTCTATCCTTCACTTGGGCCTGGTCAATTATATGCCTATAGTCTGCAATTCATTTATTTCTCAGCACTTGGCATTCAGTCTAACAGTCAAAGCATTTGCTCAGCATCCTTTGGATGTCATCTCCCACAGCCTGATGATGTTCCAATCAAACTGAGCTGGTCATAAACAATCTGCCTGGTATGGCACTTGTATAACTAAATGTACTGTATTATTCTGATGTTATTTGCATTCATGATTTCCTCAAATTTCAGCAATATTCTTTGTTGAAGGTTTTGTATTTAGTTTATTATTTTGGCTATAGCACACACTGACTTTATGTCAGAATAAAAACTTAAAGGATGTGTGAGATATGATGGGAAAATGGTGCTCAAGGCCCTGAAATAAAAACTATACAGGAGTAACAACTGTATTAAAATTACATTTTGGGGGACTTTTTTTACCACCCTCATTTGAAGTGTTGTATGTAACAGGTATAACTTTGAAGATTACTGGCATCACTGTTATTGTCTCACTATACTTCAATCTGACATCCTCATTGATACATTCACTCAAAAGATGCTGGATACTTGTGGATGACATCTATTTGATGACATCTCAATGATTTAGGCATTGTGCCATCGCAGTTAGACAGTCCATAGCATATATGCTGGTGTATGTATACTCTTTAAAAAAGTGCTTTCTATCATCTACAAACATTTTTCATGTGTCCTGCTGGGGGAACCCTTAAAGGTTCATCTTAAAGGTTCTCTATATAACCCCTAGAATAGGGGTCTACAGAGAGTCTGTGAGTAAAATCCATATCAAAGAAGAACCTGTAAGGGTTCCCCTAGCAAGACAAGGGGGAAGACTTAGTCCACTTAATCTCTTAAGACTTTGCAAAAAGAGAC
Organism: Albula goreensis; assembly: GCA_022829145.1. Taxonomy (NCBI): domain Eukaryota; kingdom Metazoa; phylum Chordata; class Actinopteri; order Albuliformes; family Albulidae; genus Albula; species Albula goreensis. Next base: position 20,141,817 of record CM040745.1, read on the forward strand.
CAAGTGGGCATATACCTCTGACTTTCAAATTAATTAAAGTAATTAACAAAATGAAATATGGAAAGTTAGTTATGAGGTAATTTATCAGAACACAAATTAGCAATCACTATACATCACAATGGCACTGAATACCCTAAAGGAACATTTGTGCAGCATTTGTGTGTTCTTTTTGAGGAACAGACCCTCCTGATGTGCAACAGTCAATTAAAGACTTCTGTCAGCTACTCATATTGAAACACCCTGGCCTTGAGTTAATTCATTTATAAGATATTTAACTGTGTGTGTGTGTGTGTGTGTGTGTGTGTGTGTGTGTGTGTGTGTGTGTGTGTGTGTGTGTGTGTGTGTGTGTTAATTTCTGTGTGTATGCAAGCAGCAGACCCACTCATTTCTGAACAGTCTCTCAGTGGCCATGGCTGAACTGGAATCTCAATCCTGCAGTCTCTGAGCTTGTGGAAAGCACTCCTGCACAGATCAAACTAGCCACCTGTGACTGAATGTGACTGTTTTAATGAGCTCCAAGTGCTGAATCAGGCCTCCCATTGATTTTGTCACAAATGCTAAAAATAGAGCTGCATATCTGCACTGAACCTTCCTCTCCCCCTCTCTCTCCTGCTCACTCATAACAACTGAAAACCATCCTCACAACGACGTCGGGTCTTTCCACACTAACAAGGTGAGGGGACTACAGTCTTTAGTTTTTAGGGTTAACAGCCTAAAATAATAGACATAATCTGTTGGAGGCTTATCTATCTTGATTCTAACCATTCCTTTCATTATAAAATAAAAATATATTAAGACGTATAATACTTGTGAAATTTATTGTGAACATCATCACAGCATGAGTGCATACTCAGTAAATTAAACAGCAATGCCTATTTTCATGTCTTGAGACTTGAGGCATTAATACATAAATACCACTCTAAAAGGCCACAGTCTATGCAAGAAATACCAGTCAGCCAGTGGAAAGCAAAGGCAGCTAACACACAGGCTCCCCACAGACTGATTAGATTACAAAAGACAAACACATACACTCTGCCTGTTTGTGCTCTACTGACACAGAATCCTCACCCCCTTACTCCATTACTGAAACCTTAATCTCAGAGTGTAAGAGGTTAACTCACTCAGGTGAGATAAAAACACAGGTGTAATTTACACAAAAAAAAAAACAAGTAGATTCATTGCAATCAATTGCCATGGCAGTATCATTTGAGCAGATGTTACAAGATCCCAAGCGATACTCAACAATAGTTAACCTGGCATTGTAAACACTACACAAATAAATTTACACAACATGCCTCCATACATTTAACATCCTACACACATTCACACATTTCATAATCATATTACTACAAATATTGGAATGGTTTTCAGAAATGCATGCAGGCATTTTCACATAGGATCCAGATGTAGCAAAAAAAATCCTTGTCTAATTGTTTCATGTTGTAAGTAGGACATAGAAAGTATCTTTTCATATAAAGGATATTGAAGGAAAAAAACAAATTCAAGCTCTAAGCATTGTTGATTTGGGACTATTTTAATCAATGCTACACCTACCATTAATATTAGAAAAACCAATGTCACCAATTGAAATAAATTCTGTATGTGTATGCTTCAGTATAGGTGCATCCCTATCTCCACACACCCTGCATTCAGCAATCAAAACACATTTGAAAAGTGATGAGGCTGGTATGAAGAGGAGAAGGTGGGGATTACACTCTTTCAGATCTCATCTCCAGGCTATTTCCTCTCTCTTGCAGTCCCTGCAAACAGAGTGGGGGAACTGACAGCTGACACTGACAGCTGAGGCTGACCCCGTTATCTCGCCACTGCAGCTCAAATCAAGTCATTCCTCTGCTGAATCTGAAATAGTCATCACCTGCTCCTGAAAGTGGGGTCAGAAAACCGACGACATAAGGGTGCATTCACTTACTTCATGGAACAGGGCCAACACGAGAGCAAAGGTTCATGAGATCATGGAGATCACTGTTCAAAGAGTATTCTCAGGTAGACAATACATTTATGACAGATGATGATGTGTCAGAAGATGGAATCATTCTATGACATACTGCTTACTATGTCATTTCTTCATTGATTGTGCTAATTAGTTCAGCAAAGGAAAAAAGAAAAACACACACACACACACACACAGGCAACACAGCTAACTCTGAAGTCACAGCAAAAATAAATGTTTAGCCTACATATGAGCCATATAACTACAGAGACAAACAGATGGCCACTGTTCACAAAAATCATAGAATTGTGAATCTATCTAAAAAAACTGCAGACCAATTAATCTCCCAAAAACACCTTAAGGAATCTTTAAATATTTCAGGCTCTTTTATCATAATGTTTACTTCTCTAAAACTACTCAACTAGTCCAACTTTGTGTATAATGCAAAACACCTATACGTTGAATTAGAAAGCTGTTCCCCAAAGCTCCTCCTAAAAACACACAAAACATTCCCCACAAAGAAGATTCTGTGATGTGTAACATGGAATACCCTGAATATTGTAACCCCAGCTTCATACAGTTAATATCTGTTTTACAACATTAACTTGGAAAATCATAACAAATGGCTAAATTGTGTAATGCCTGAGGAGGTCTGGTGTGACAGGGAAATTTTGTGTGCTCTTTCCCTTTGTTCCTGTCACACTCATCACATCTTTTGGTCTCCAGATATAAGTCAGAACTATTGATTCTGAGTTGAAAGACCTTGCAGCGTTTGTTTGGACCATCATTCTGTCTATTTAAAACCATCTGTAAGACTCAAAGTAATGCCTTAATGAGGTACTCCACATCCCAGAACTAACTGCATGCATGGTAGTCTTGTAGTATCATAGAAAAAAACAATGAGATATTGAGATTCATTAAAATTTCATTATAATTGGACTGATCATAGCTGTAAGACAGTTAACAACTTGCTAAGATCTGAGGATTTTGAAAGTAAAAGCTATAATATTGGTGACAAGGCATCCGCTAATTAGGAAAATGTACCAATGTTAAAATCATTGAAATGTCTGGTGAAATTCATGTGGTTGAGAAAGAAAACTCTTGGTTCATTTTGTGTAGTTATAGCCAATTTGAAATTAGACACTAAAGAGGGGAAGTTGGGAAGCTATTTCATCATTGGTACAAGATAACAGATAGCTGATAAGCAGGACAGTCGATGATAATGTGGATACATTTTAATACACAGACTATCCGTTTCCTCATGCACACGCTACTCTGCTCTCTCTTTGATCTTCCTGCTTTGCTTCCAAAAATACACTAACAGACCTCTTTACTGTCATGCCAGTATGATACTGTGATATTGCCCATGTGAAGAAACAAACACTAAAAGCAGGTATCTGAGATAGTTATTTTGACAATATTTAAAAAACCATGTTATCCTTCCCCAGAATACAACTTTAAATGGCAGAAACATGTCAAGTATTCTCATCACACACTTTTTTACAGTCCAATAAATTCATCAAAATGCTTGTTTGCAGAAGGGCAAAAGTAAACAGGGGTATTAAGTAAAAACAGACAACATATAGCCAAATGGTTAGTGAGTGCATCAGTTTCACTCTAAGCTACCTCTCTGAATCCCCAAGTTTTAACAGGCTGCAAGCCAAGTTGTATCATATTCCCCACAGCTGCATCCATCATGTTTCAGACCTTTTAGTATCGATTTGTGTAAGAACCGCAACCATTACTTGAACATCAATGGTCCATTGATATTGCTGTGATAAACCCACAGACAAGCATGCTGAGATTTAGTACTGATCAATGTTCACTGTGTTATATGATAATCAATATGGTTGCCTGGGATGGAAAGATAAGACTTTAACAAATACATGCAATCACCAGATATATAAATCATATATTTCATCACATATCATCATATGTTTCATAGGCTGAAACATACAACATTGTGCCAATGCCATCTAATTGATATTAACACATTACTCCACCCATTGCAGAATGTGCCATGTGAAGGACCTCCTGTTTCAAGTGGCGCCATGGAATGGACCCGCACAATTTGATTTATAGCCTTGAACTTGTGTCCACGAAAATAGCTTTGCGATTTTGCCCCTCCCATCGAATTTTGCGGAATCAGGCAAAGACTGATGTCCATATCATGTATTACTGAATTGTTTGCACGAGAAAAATGCTGGAAGCACACACTGCTTCACAGGTTTTTTAAGGACTCATGACATTACATGGAATTTTCTTCAGGGTCTGAGTTTTTTAGCTCAAAGAGAATATCATGGGCTAATCATGTTAGGACCACTGAGTAATGTTATCTCATTATTTACACTCAAGAATACATTTTATGACACATACAAGGAAGTCATTACTGAAAAGTGGTAATGGTAACCAACAATCAAATGATGACTGAGAGAAATAAAAATACATCCAGCATGTTGAGTAAGCACAGAGCTATCAGTAATTTAGTAAACAACAATAATGTATTTCTGCAAAGGCAAGCTACATTCCCATCTACCTCCAGGGCATAATAATGGCTTTGTTGTTAGCTTTCTTAACTTAGCTTCCTTAACTTTGTCAGAAGCAATAACAGACGAAAGGAAACAAGCTTTTCCCATTTATGGAAAAGGAGCCAACAATAAAGATATCAGACATACTCTTTAAAAAAAACATTTCCTTTAAGTTCTTGGCTGGTCAAATCAATCACTCATGCTCAGAAACCTATTCTATGTTCAGGAACAACATGATTATATATACTTATTCAATGTATATTGGGTGTATATAGCATTGTGTATTGAGTCTATATTACATTTCACTGAAAAAGAATAAAATGATTAACCAGAGTCAAAAGACTCACCAGCATTTGGAAGCATTTATAAAACATAATCATATTCAGCTTTCAAACAGTATTCATGTTTCCAGTACATATTCATTTATTTCTTACTTACTGGCAATGTCAATACAGAAGTAACTGACTGACTCCCTTGCACTTAAAAGTGATGGAAGGAGAGAGGGCTAGACAGTGCATGTTACTCATTCACACATTTCTGGTTAACAGCCTTTTGATGTATAAAATCTCTGAGGAGGTTCATCCATCCTTATGTTCTATTCATGGCCAAGGTGTGGTGCTTTTATTCCCCCATTTTTACAGAATGCCGCTGGGGCAACAATGAACTAAACAACATAGACAAGAACAGATGACAACGATCGCTTGACTGAGGAAAAGCTTCAGCAAATGCCAGCCTGTGACTGAACATGATGACACAAACACATCACAAATCCATGCACATAAAACACATCACTGATTACTAATGACATAATCAGAGCATGTAACAAATTTCCTCTTGGGTGTGATATCTGTTCCTGTTCCTAACACAACTCCTGTTCTACCTTAGGGTGAAGCACACGAGAAACAAGAGAGCAGAAATGGCAACCTAAGTATCTCCACTGTGTGATGGATCATTTATTTTTCCATTTGCATATACTACATATGTATGTGCAATGCTATTAAAAGTGCAAATGAGAGCCTGAGCCACAAAGTCTGATTTACACTGGCACCATGTATTTCTTACAGAGAGCAATTTTTATTTTGGAGGTGGTTCTGCTAAAATACTCTCCTGTTCTGCACAATTCCTGTAATTCACAGTCTAATGCCCTTGAACCTTTAATTAACTGCCACCTCAACAGCATTATCAGACCAGTGTCAAGCGGTGCAAGGCTGTTCACGCAATTTCTATCATTCGTCCTTTTACTCAACTCATTACAGTATCCTATTAGGGGGAAATACACAGGCATCCCCAAAGGCACATATAAGTAGGAATGTATCAACTGCACAGGTTTATGCACAGAGAACACATCAGCACTTACAGTCATGAGCTCCTTCTGAAAGGACTTCCTCTCGTTGTTTTCTGCATTATTGCAATCCTCCTTGAGTTTCTCAAGTACAGATGCCACCCTCTCTGGTTCGCTATCCAGCTCTGTCCGACAGAAATAGGTCAAAGGTAGGTTGCTGTAGCCTAGAGCATCAGCAAATGCCCTCCAGTTCCCAATGTTCTCCATCAGTATTGTCCTCACTGAAGCATAGATGTATGTGAGAAATTTGCATGGCCTTAGGATCTGCTCCAGTAGCATGGTTGTAGTGAGATCTGGCCCACAGAAATATATGGGCTTGACCTTCCCCATAACCAGTACATTTTTTGCATGGACAAGTCCCATTTTTCCCTGATAATATCCAATATACCACTCTTTAGTCCACAGTTGTCCTTTCAGTTTGATTTTCTCTTCACTAAGCACTGCAATCATGTCTCCTTTTTTGTACTCCAAGAGGTACTGATTCTTAGTTTGCCTGATGACGGTTTTTAGCAACTTGCCAAATTTCAAATTAATAATGCAGCGTTCCTGAAAGACTGGGTATTTGGTAGTAATGGCCAGAGGAGACAAAAGTATCTTATCCACTTCCTTCTTCTTGAGGAACCTCCTCTGACCTGTTTTTCGTACCCCTGTTTTGGGAGGGGGTTGTGGTGTCTGCACACAGAACTGTGCTAGGATGCAATCCTGGTCATCTTTGACCTGAACTCGCAAGGTGAAATCAGAGATGTCCTCTGAATTCCGTGAGGTGATCATAAAAATAAGCCGGCTAACTTTGCCCAACTTCACCTGAAAGCCTCGCACTAACCGCGCCTGCTCACTAGCCTTGACCTCATAATTGGACATATTGGAATACATGCCAATCTGGAGGTCCTGTGGCCGTCCTAGGACAAACTGGTGCTTCCCCCACAGCTGCAAAGCCACTGGGGGTGCAGAATGGACCTGCCTCCCCACCTCATTTACCAGTAGTGTCTTTGGTGCACAGTCATGCCCAAAGATAGCCACCACAGTTTTAAAGGAGGGATGAATGTGCTTGGGACCATAGACACCCATTGTGACCTTCTTCACCACATGGTCCCAGACTATTGAATTTGGTGATACGTGCTGGGCTTGCACCACAACAGCAACATACATGCAAGGCTCAAGATTGTCTAGATGGACCTGGACCATGTCTCCATATATGTAAGCTTGGGGTACAGGGGTATAGGGACCCTCTTTGCAGTCACTTCTCACACACATTACCTCAGCAGTGTGCCTGCTCTCTTTCCTGACCATTACCGACACCTTCATCTCCAAAGTAATGAAACTCTTGATCTCCATGTTGCTCAATTTTATTTCCACAACAGGACTCACCGTGGAGCATCTGTCATTGTTGAGCTCCAAAGGTGAATCCAACAGGGCTTTCATGGAGATTTGCTGGTTGTCTCCTGGGGCGACATGGCCCTCTGGGATGTGAATAGTGATACTAGTATCTGGTAGCTGTATTGCCCCACCAGAGCTGTCCAGTTTACACACAATGTTTGTCTCTACTGGCTGTGTTTGGCCCCATCCTGGATTCTGCCCTAAGGAATTCAGGTCATGACAAGACCTAGCCAATTTTCTGTGGTTTAGCCAAGCAGTCCTAAAATCTTCCCTGCTCTGGAACTGCTCAGGGGAGGGAGCTTTCAAACCAGTGAATAATCCTGAGGAGGTGGGCATGACATTAGACTGAGCCTGCAGAATGGACAGCTCTGACAAACTGTACGACCGTTTACTCCTGAAGAAAGGGTTGTCCCTGCGAAGGTTCTGTGTGACTTCCAGGTTTGAGCTAGTGGGGGTCATGTCCAAGAAATTGCTGTGATAGCCATTGAAAGTGGTGAAGGTGTCAGGGGTAGATGGTGCCAGCGTGTCAAAGACATGCAGATCTGCACTGTTACGCATGGCTTTCTCATTGCTGTTCTGGTCCAGCATGCCATGCAGGACTCCGTTGAGAAAGGGGTTAGTGGAAGAATGGTTAAAGAAAGGGTTACCATTTGAGGTATGTGTGGGCTCAAGGACCACACCCATCCACTCGCCAAGGAGGTCCAGCTCCTTTGTGCCCTCATCAGCACTATCCCCGAGATTGTCAATCATCCCACTGTCGCTGAGAGAAGAGTTTCGGTAGTTGAGAGGCTGCACATAGGCTGCTGGAATGTATCCCATCTCTGTGTTGTTGTGGGCATACCACCACTCTCCCCCTGATGTGTCCAGCACAAAGAGCCGATCACCTTTGGAGAACTTCAAGGTGGTAAAGCTGGAGGGACAGTAGTCCTTGACGGCAACAACTTCTTGTGCAGTCCCAAAGGAGGCTGAGGTGTCCAGTCGTAAGGCACTGGGAGAAGGCACTGTGAAAAAGAAAGAGACCAGTTATGAAGAACTTGTTTTACATTTTTTTTTTTACTACGTTTTTTTATTAACAGCTCAATTATTACATTTGCTACATATTTACACAACAGCTTAACAGCAGGCAGCTAACTAAGTACAGGGCCCACTGCACCATTCCTAGGTAACACTGTGGCAAATGGCAGACTCTCTGCAACAAAAGTAATGAGACGTTAACCTTTGACTTCTGTGAGGCTGGCCTCAGACACTCCTTCACTGAGATCAATCAGAGTCCCTTCAGACTTGCAGCGAGGAAGAACATTGTTGTTACTCGTTGCTCGGATTCGATGAGCAGCCATGTTGCTTCTTTTCTTTGTTCAAGCTACTTGTGCAGATCCATTCTTCCAAGAGCAAAGATCAGTCATTTGAGATTTTCCATTTTATCTGGACAAGCAGATACAAGGAGATTGTTGTTAAATGTAAAACACACATTAAAAAATGTTTTATTTTCAAATGCCTAGGGAACACATAAAAAAAAAATAAGCCTATCTCTCCATTACAAAGTTTTTTTATGAATGAGCACAGTTTATCAATATCAGCTCTCTAGTTCACATTTTAATTAGTCATGTATTATTGATTCCAGAAAAGGCAATATATAGCTCACATATTAAACTACTTCTTAAAATATGTCTGGAAAATATCATTGCCCAATATATAATAAATTAAACATGACAAGCATGTATTGAAATATACTGTTTGCTTCTTTACAAGAACATGCGAAAGAGTGAGATGAGACCTATCACACATCAAACTGTAAAAAGAAAAAAAAAATTCCTCCTAAATGTTTCACATCAAGAAATCCCCCATCAAAATGTTGAAAATGCTTACAAACAGACACACAATATACAATTCAGCAACACTACATGGAACAAAATGTCAGACGTTTTTAAATAGTCTTTCAATCTTCACAAGCTGCTTGTTAATCTAGAAAAATGGACAGAAGTCAGTGTTTCCACTTCACCGAGAGATTTCAATATTTCAGGTTAGTTTGTTGATTGCTCAGATTAGGGACACATTGACAGCTTGCATTAACACTTCTGGTCAACAGACATGCTGCTTTGATGCAATGACTGAGACTTAATGGCATAAAAAACAGTGTCTTTCAGCATGGCTCACCGAAAATTTTGGATGTATGAGTCAACACAGCCATGGATGATGAAAACCGAAAAAATCTGGGCATGATCTCCAAATAGTGTGAATGACTCTGAAAACTCCTAGATTGCCTATATAACTTTAAGCGCCTAGAGTGCCATCACAAAGGAATGCACAAGATCGCTGCCGGTTTTGCTGCATAAAGTAATCACATATCCAGTCAACTCTGTAACATAGTCACATTTCATTCTTAAGGTCTTCCATATGTAGTGAAAAGCATGGGGTTGAGCTTGGTTAATACTGATTTTTTTCTTCCAAAAACTGATTTGCTAGAAATGCCTGTTCAAAATGTTTATTTTCTGTTCATTATTTTGTCTTGCCTAATATTTTCCCCACTATTCTTGTATTTGTTTGATGTCTCAACTGACAAAGCAAATTTTGAAAAACAGCCTGAAAATACAATATTTTAATCTAAGAACACCTTATAAATATCAGCAAGTTTAAGATGAAGGGGGAGGGTAATGTTTTCTGGTTTAGCAGCACTACATCCAAACAAGAAATACAGAACATAATGGATGAATAAGTGAATCAATTATGTTTGACTGTCAAGCAATATTACAATTGGTCTCTGGATCTTAGCCTCTATCTCAAAAGGCCTCCAACTCTTCCCAGCACAGAACGACTGCTGCTTTAAATCAAGGGATAGAACTTATGGTAAAAGCCTTCAGAAATGAAGCCCTGATACCATGGGCAGACATGATAAACTGAAAGTCAATGAACCTGCCACTGCTTCCACCTACAGCAATTTTGATGGACCTTGAATTCTGTTGAAAAGTTTTATTTCGATTTCTTAAGGTCATGTGCTTATTCACAGTTTTAAAACCACATCAAAACCCTGGTCGACTACATGAAATACAGGTTGGCAATTAATCGACAGTTGTCCTTAATTTTGGCTCACAAATAAATGCAAGTGTCATTTTTATCTTCACCAACATGATGGACGAGTTGAGAAATCATGAAAATGACCTCGCCAAACTGGTCTGGTAGAGAAAAAGCATAACACTCAGGTGTAAGTCAAATTAACTGTTGATTGGTTAGTCCTGGTTACAGTATTTAAACCTAAAAGAAAGTAACCATCAAAACAAGCTTACACACTGACTATGGAACAATGAATGAGCTGCTCAATACATTTTCACTGTTAAAACATTTTTACAATGACTGGTCCAGGACAACTTGACAGCTTTATTACTGAAATTAAATGTATAAAGATCCTTCACTTGATTTTATTTGCATATCATATGCAAACGTCTTACAGATAAAACTTTTCAGCCTTGCTGATGCACAGTAGTACATTATCACCATACTATACAAAAAGATATATTTTATGATATTTGACCTTAAATTAACATCTATTCACTTGAACATGTTAATGAAAAAATACTTACTTCCTCTACTGCTGTTCTCTAAAACTATATTCTACACTGACATGTTTATTACATCATTAAGGCCAATCAAACAACACAAGTAGTAAAGCAAAACTATTATGCAAGAGAACCTTATAAACGGCAAAACTGTAATTCTCCGAGTATATAAGATGTCCAGTTCATTCTTACGCTAGTGGTGATGTTCTTTGGCATAGCTGAGATGACTAGCACTGTGGCATCCTGTGACAAATGGCATGACAATTGAGGGACGCAAAGGTCTGGGTCCTCTCCCCTCGGCCACCATCTATTTCCATGTACACACTCTGCTAAATTCCTGAAACTAAGACTACAGATGTTATGCATTGTGATGTTTTGGGGGCAGGAGTGAGAATGAAAAAGCAAAAAAAAAAAAACAAACATTGTACATCGGGAAATGAGGAGTCACTTGATTTATGGAGGAGACAGAATCCATTAGTCATCATACCTCATCACAGGGGGGGAGTTGTCCCCATGCTAATTTAGACAAAAGTCACAGTAACCTTCCCCAAAGTATGTGATATGGGCTACGCTCCTTGTAGTGGCCTTGCCAACTGGAGTAGCTGTTTGTAGCCCCTTGTAAACAAAAGAGCAATACACAAGCAATAAAAAACACTCATACTGCTGTTTCCGAGGTAACTCATAACACAGATCTAAACAAGCCCTGTATTTAAACAGTGATACAAGGGAGGGATTAATGTGGTCTCAAACGAAGCCTTAAAGGAAATTAAAATAACTTTCAGTGAAACAGCTAAGGTTAATCCATTTTCCATAACCAAGGACCATTGCAATCAAATGGAAATACTTCCACTAATGGCCTCTCTGATCATATTTGTCTACTATTACCTTAAGGGAGAATATGTTTCCAGAGACATACTCCAATAAAGAATAGCAATTAACAGGGGTAAGAGGGCACACAATGATACTGTACAGTTCAATACAGAGTCCATAGTAAAAAAGCATAAATTAAAAACATGTAACAATATATTACAAGTGCTACAGTGAATAGAGTGGACAATGCGTCAATCAGCCTTTGTCTATTCATTGATTGATAAAAAATGAAAAAGCTCTCTCCAGGTAACACTTTAGAAATGGAAATGAAAATTACAAACAATTTTGGCCACTCCTTCTCTCTTGTTTCACATACTTCTGTTTTATCTATTGTACAATAAATAAAGAGTTTTAATGCATTTATTTTTAATTGCACTGACAGTATAATAACTCATCCCTGTCCTGTATCCTTTCAGATTATGCAAATTGTTGATGTCTTCTTTCTCCTTTGTCAAGGTTTCAATGAAATGCAAATTATGCAAACTCAAGATAAAAAAACAAAACCTATGAAATGCCTTGTGTGCTCTGTTTTTCCCCAGAAGGCTGAAAATACAAAGAGAAATGCAATTGAACTATTATGACTAAAAATGAATGTAAGTTTAAGTGTAAAGAAAGAACAAGCAACAATCCTTGAAAAAGGGTACCTGCAGCACAAACAGCAGATTTAAAAAAAAAATCTCCAAAAGATTTTCCCATGGACTTATCACTCAATCTCTCCACTCAAATGCAGTGCAGGTTTCTTTCAATCTAAAATTGTGCTGAATATGAGAGCAAAACATAACAGCTTGACAGTTTCCTTTGTTTATAAATAAGCTTATGGACTTGCATGAAATTTGAGAGGTGGCACCAAAAAGAAGAGATACCTTCCATTAGGAGTCAAATCAGAGGGATAGACTCCCACAAAATGACCATAGTTGGAATCTGCAAGCTCATGCAACATAGTAAAATTCCATGTGGAATATTTTCCATTTTATGTTCAATTGGCTTGTCTGAATCTGTGACCTCACCTTACCAACTTGCCAATGATTTTTTTTGGTCATTTATGTATTTATTTATTCATTCGTTCAGTATTCGTCCAAGTCATGTTGTACATTAAAATGTAAAAGATATGTCTTCATACAAATAATTTCCCTGACCTCGATTCAGAAATGCACATTATTCCTAATCAGTCTCAGGCTTCATTCAGTAAGCAATGTGGTGAATAATTGTACTGATATAGACTGTTTGTGAATTACTACTGTAAACCATTCACAGCCTCAAGCATATCCCAACAACTGGTGCCGTTTTCTCAGTCATGCACTATTTAATGATTTAGTTAATGATAAATATCATTAGCTGTGTGTAAAGAATTATGAATTAAAAATGAGTAGTAATACTATGTTTATAGGTACTGTTGGTTTGTGATTTAACACTGCATTATTGAATGGGAAAACATATTAGACCCTGTTTACACTTGGTTTTAAAATGTGTCTCAGGAGATTGGATCACAAGTGGATCGTGCTAAATACAAGTGTAAACGACTACCAAGATACATTGATCTCTCAAAACACTTGCCATGGTGGTCTGGGACTCATCTGACCACACATCTTTTGTAGTGTAAATCCTAAAGCATCCTGATACGTCCCCAATAAGGACAGAACAGGAAAATACGTCCTCAAAGTAGGGCGTGGTGGTTGTTTTGGTGACAGCGCGCCAAGTTGCAAATGACTTTGTCCTGTTAATCTCAACAGTTGGAACAGCCCGTACATGTATATTAGTTCTTGAAACATTTGTTTTCTTAGCTAGCCTGTGCGAAACAAATCTGGTGCTCGGAAACACATGATATACACAGGTTGAACGGCGATGTCTTGGCTGTCCACTTGTGTTCGGATTTTGTTACTGTCTATTTCACTGCTGTACTTGTTTAATGCATTTGTGAAGGCGTGGCCCTTCCGTAAAGTTTTACTGAATGGAAGGAATGCCACTAATCTGCGCTTGTGGTTTAAAATAAATAAGTTATTTTACCAAGTCGAATTTACTCGGTTGTTTTTAAGCTTTCTTACAGCATTCCAATGGGATTTCAGAACTGGTCTGCTGTTGCTTCTTGAAGTCCAAATGGTTTTTAGTATTAAATGTTGAATTGTTCCTGCTTTTGTGATTGAGGTTTTGGTAGTTTTCCCTTAATGCACAGTTGAGGAAGTGAGAATACAATAAAAAAATAATGATTTCCTGAACCCATTTTTCAAGGAATTTGACCTGCAGCACTCTTTATGACTGGGCAGACTGATGGATCAACCCTGGTCAAATTATGAGAAAAAAAATCTATCAATAAAAATGTAGTAATTAATTTAATTTAGACTAAATGTCTATCTATAGGTATAGAGTAAACAAACACACTCAACACTAAAGTGCATCCAAACAAGTACTATCCTTTGACTTAAAAAATACTGCCATATTTCTACATGTTGTAAATAAGCAAAAACCTAAAATTTGTGAGTAAATCAATCTCTAACTACCAAATAAAGATCTGGCCAATAACTAATGGTTGAGGGGCAGAAAGAGAGAATAAATCAGCTATTATTAGCAAATTATACTAATAAGTAAACACATGATGTTGCATATATATCAATTGCTGTTCTTGGAAAACAATTAAATTATATCTACATGAATGAAGGGACAGCTACCATTAACATATTATAGCTGATCCTGTTACCATTTGTGGACATGTAATTGCTACTGTGTTACTTAAAAAGTTCTTTTGAAAGAAATTATTTCCTTAGCACAATATGATGCAATGCACTACAGTAACTGTTTGGGGATCTGGAAGGACTGAAACATAGGCAGCAAGTGTCTAAGGTGAACGACATCCTTATAAAAAGAAACAGCCAGATCACATGGACTTCTCTTTGTTCTTCATTCTTACTTCTAAAGAATTAAAAAGTTTATAAGGGTTTAAAGTAAGCAAGATGTTAAGGAAAGCTTGGGAGGGGTCACAAAATCACTTGAAACTGACTTTCTTTGAACTATAAAAAAGATACATCAAGAGTAAAGTTTAAGGTTTGAAGTCATACCTGTATTCAGCTCATGTAATTGTACTTAGCCAGTCACATTCTCCTCTTCTCAATTTTCTCATGTTCATTGCTTTCTTTGCGTGACAGGAATTGCACCCACCTTAATCAATTCAATTCCACTCTTTTATCTTGCTGTTGGCTCTCTTGTTTCAATCTGTCTTCGGTTTTGGGCGACCACTTTCCCTTATGTTCTAACCCTTTGTCCAGAGTTCCACTGAAACTTAATCATACACTCTGCCTTTGGTTTCTGCAGTAGTTTCATATCTGCATCTTCATATTATATCTCTCTATCCTACTCCTCTACACATCCATTTTCTCTTAAGTGATCTCAGATTGTGCAAGAGTGAATAATGGAACATGCAGTTTTGTAGCACTCTCATAATGAAGACCAGCAAATATAAATATTGAGTTTAGATACGTGGATCTCCTCAGTATCACAGTTTGGTTGTGAAAACATGGATATCCTCAAACAGGGATCTATTATCCCAGATTCATTTCTGTACTTTACCTTATCCTTAATTCACACAATTCACAAATTTATATTTAGTGAAACCAAATCCCATGGTGTACACTGTCTACAAATTTGAGACATACTATATGTCACTCTCTTAGGGGCAAGAGTGTAGTATAATGGTTAGAGGAAAAAGTTGCGTAGCTCAAAGATTACAAGTGACAGGCCAAGTAAAGCAGTGCTGATGCAAGGTAGAGCAAGGTAATTTTACCTGAATTGCATCTGGAGGTATTCAGCTGTATAAATGGATTGTGTATGAAAATGTAAGTTTAAATCTCTCTTGATAATGTTTTTTTGCTGAATACCTGAATATAAACTCATTAACAAATATTATGGTTGTTATTCATGTTGATCATTTCCTAGTGATACACATTCCCAGGTGATAATACCCTCAAGCTCAAAGTGTTATAACACCATTCAAAGTGACATATGAATGTGGTGGATTCCCGCGCCTTCCTGACCTGAGTCTGTGTGGACAAGGTTATCAGATAAGCCGCAAATCTCCTTATAACCCCTGCCTTGCATCCTGGAACTCTGCCCCAGTCAGAGCCCAGTGATCCCATTAGGAGACAGTCTAGAGTAAGACCTATAATAAGCTCACCACCCACCACACTATCAAACTTCCTGCCTGTGACCGGGATCTTGCTTGAACCACCAAGAGCAATCCCTAATCAAATGCACAATAACATCTTGCCACACACAAGCAGGCTAACAGAAGGAAATTAATGAAAGACAAGGTAACTGCATACCATACATGGTTCCATCTTGTCTCTCTGTCTGATGGCTTGAGCAATTTTCTTGAAAGCTCGCAAAAAAAGGTTTTGAAGCAAATGGAAATCTATTCTCTGCATTCAGGACAGAACCACATAAAATGTCCAGGGAACTGACTACTGGGGAATATACCAGGCTGAATTATTCTGTGTCAACAATGCCACATTCATTTGATGCCCGGTTGTCACAAACATGGGGAAGTATGGCACAGGGGGTGGGAAGATCTGACCCTGAAGGTTATATCATATCAGACACTGTGGGACTAGCAATTGATGACAGACGGTTTCCAAGAGTCTTTGATTGAAGTCCTGTCTTTTTCCTGTAGAGAGCTATATGATTTTAATGAACATATCAATACGGCTAAGCAAGTACCAACAAGAAACATATTCACACTTCCTTTAAAAGACAAAATGTAAATGATAGTAAAAAAAAAAAAAAAAAAACAACTAGAAAGCCAAATAAATTTTTATTATTGCAGACTCATCTGGGAGCCAAATCCAAAGTGTTTTCTCTTGAAGCACACATTCAACCAAGATACTTAATTCATTCATTCAACTTAAATTTCCCTTGATGTGATTATCATTGCCACTTCTTGTGATACAGCCTCTGAATGAGTGTACTGAGTGACTGCAAATGTTTAACATTTAAGAGAAGGAAAAACCCGTTCATACTTCACTTTTATTCATTTTAAGGTGAACAGAAGGTACTGGAAGTGAATTTGTTGAATTTGATATTACACATGCTCAGTCATAGACTGATATGCCATTGTATTCTTGCTATTACAGTTCTATCTGGTCCTTGAATTTAATCCATTTTAATTGATCATTCATGTAAAAAAAAAATAATAATTGTGTATTGCAGCCTGAAATACACTTTGATCAGCAAGGAAAACCCTGACTGGGCAAAAAATCAGCAGAGGCAAAACTGATTTCCAATCAGTTCCAATTATTATCAGAAAAGAATTTCCATTATTACTATTATTATTATTATTTTGCCAAAACATTTACATTTTCTCTCTGGACGCCTGGGAAATCAGCTATGTGGCTGCCAAAAAAACTACCAATACAGGCTAAACTTCAGTCTCATCCCCACATGGCCTTCTGAGTTTGATCTATCGAAAATTATAGGGTAAACAGCAAAATCTTTTTTACACGTATATTATGTTTTCACCACAATAACAACAGTAAATTCAATTTGACACATATATTACTACACAATATGTAGTAATCTGTCACATTTTACAACGTTGCAATAATTTAGAGCAAGCCTGCTCAACACTCAGGTATTTGCTCCAGCTACAACACTACATCAACTGAGTTCACTAATTATCTCAACTCTTTGACCAAGGAGGTAAATTGATGAGCAAAATCTGGTGGTGTAGTGTGTGGCCTCAGCATCTACCTCCATACACTGAGGCCCTCAGGACCTGGAGCTGAGTTGTGCCGATTTAATGGAACAATGAATGTGAATACTTAGGGCAGTGCAGCATGTGTGTTTTTTGGCAAAGCATTGGCTCTAGGTAAACAAGTGCCTTGAGTGGCACTGAAAACTATTTTTGCAACATACCAGAATGTACCACTTAAGTTACCATTAGTTTCCCCTTAAAAAGTTAAGCTGATAAAAATATCAGACCACCTGGGACATAGTTAAAATAAAACTGCTAGGAATGCAGTAACAGACATGTATTCCGATGAAAGAAAAGACAATATCAACACTCTTGTTCAGGGATGAAGAATGATTAGTCCCGATACTATATAATGTCAGCCTGATAACATTTTGTGGAACCAAATATGTGACTCATATGCTACATATAAGTGAAAAGTACAGAAATGGTAAGATGGACAGAGATTCCTTTTCCAGTACCACAGCCAGTAGCTACTTGTGATACTGCATTCCTTTTCATGACTATGAATTCAATTCAAACTTCAGATTCATGTGGAGATAAAAGCACAGTACTGACTCAGCTCAGCTCTAATTAATCGATATGATTGTATCCACCCTTTCTGCAATTATATGCCCTAATGCATTTCATTATCTGCACTAGATATCTCCTTGCGAAAAATCTGAAAGCTTAAGTGTGCACCTGGTCAAGCTCTGCTTTATTGGTATGATACAGTCTCCTATCATACAACTAGATCACAAACTGGATATTGTAAGACAATTGCATAATTAGGTCCTCAAGAGACAAACTACAAAAAAGTTCCCGTACTGCACCATTTGGGACACTAACCAAAGCCTAATAGTGACTGACTCCATACCAAAGATGAATAGTGTATAAAACAATGCAGTATTCATTCTCCTGACTTTCTTTTATTGAACATAGTGGGTATGGTGCTCATTTGTGAAGTTGTAGTTTGGCTGTCTGTGCATATTTTAACTCTTCAATGTATCAGAAACTGATTTCACTCAGTATAGAAATTTAAGAGGCATTTAGATTTCAGTTGGGATTGAGACAAATCTGAAAGAGGAATAACCACTCCAATGCTATGTTAATTAATAGCAGGATGTGCTCTTTATAATTGTGCATGATTGTTCAAATCAGTTGATGCCAAATGCATACAAGAACATAAAGAAACATTTCTTATTGGAAATTGTGCATAGGTTTATAGAATATTTGTTTAAACCAGGTATCTGTGAGTATTTTTATGAAACCATTTGAACCATTTGAAAGGACCTATTTCTAAGAAAGGGGCATTAAAGAAATTCCTTCTTTCAAGCCTGGCATCATAAATAAAACATGCATACAGTCATGTATGAATTATTCAACATAAACTTGGTAGAAGTAAATGAGAGTAAGACATGGGGGCACACATGCTGATACTCAAACGTCTCCTGCTACAGTTTCATTCCATGCAGAAAGTATTTGGTTGAAGTTCAAGGATCCTGACTATGTAAATTATGAAATACCAACCCCAACCCCCCCCCCCCCGCCCCGATAAAGCAAATCATTTTACATAACAATGACAATTGGAATTCAGAAAGACTATAGGTAATTATTG
This sequence comes from Albula goreensis, assembly GCA_022829145.1. Classification (NCBI taxonomy): domain Eukaryota; kingdom Metazoa; phylum Chordata; class Actinopteri; order Albuliformes; family Albulidae; genus Albula; species Albula goreensis. The sequence continues at coordinate 20,160,767 of CM040745.1, forward strand.
CTGCTTAAAACAACAGTCTATAAGGATATGTACATCACAACAATTTATATCATATATCACCGATGACAGCAACAGGAAATGTTGTAGCATAGATACCAGGAATAACGAGATCTTAATGCTCAGTTATCCACCGTTGTAAAATAGGCCATTGAAAGACTATCAACGCTATAGTCCAAAAGGTAGAATACATTAAGAGAATGAAAGTAGCTATAATAAATAGAAACTCAAAATGTTTACTTATAACGAACTGCATGAGCTGTGGCAGTCTCGCAAACTTATAAGTAAGACATCTCGCTGCAATGAGCCAACCTTGGACGAACAGAAATTCAATATTTCACAAGATAAGATTGTTTGGTGATGGAATGTTTTCCTGGGGATTCAGATTCAACTTCACGAAACGCATAGGCTAACCGTGAACATTTATGATATAAATTGTTGAATTCGGATTGTCTGTATCTCTTCTCCGGGTATCAACGTTGTAGACGTGGACAATTAATACGAAGCAACGTCTACAATACATTTACAAGTAGCTCACGATGGCGTTATCCATCGAGCACTAGATTGAAATGCTTAAGGCAGTTACCTGGCACTGCTTTGTCGTTCGCTTGCGAAAGTGACAGAGGGACATCGAACCGATTCTGAACAAGTTACCCTGGACTTCAACTAAACCAAAGGTACACCGTAAAACTCAGAACAAACAAAATGTAGGCTACCAAAAGTCAGAAGTTTGAGAAGACTCCTCACAGGGCACCAACTGACTCGCTATGTCCGTCAAGCTGATATGGCCTTCTTATGGTGGTTGCTGTTCACATGCCTAATAACTTAAGTTTATACAAAGTAGCTGTATTGTACTGACAATGTGAGGAAAGCAACATTAATCAAAGAATGTTTGAGATTCGTGACTACATAATTTTTAAAAAGGACTGCCTCATAATTAATAGGGTAGACCAAGTGACAAAACATTTTCTAAAATAAGTATACTAGCTATAGGTATTACAACACAGGACTGCCTACTGTGAAAAAAATAACGTTCCTTAGCTAATCACAATCTGTTGGCCAATGCCAGTGGACCGTGTCTTCATAGAGGGTTTGATAAGCCGTTATGCTCGCTATAATGATAAAAGAACGTGTAAAAAAGAGCAACGTTAACGATGTAGGTAAGGGGTTTTTTGTACCCTCAGATGCGGCTACCAGAACTACATAACCCTCTACTCATTACACATTAACTATAACGTTAGCTGCTTAAAACTACCACACGATAAGCAGTCGCATTAACTATCAATTCAGTGCGAAGTAGGTAGCCTTAACTAACGCTTACCGTATGCAGTCTTCCGAATTGTTAAATAGTCCATGTCAAGCATGTCGGGTTAAAAGTTGTAAAGCTACACTACGAAAGACAAACATAAAGCCAACATTGCTTAGTGTATTGCATGCCTGTGTTTACATACATTCCCAATACATACACCAAAAATATGTTAAAGCTTGGTTTCACAAAGAGAAAACGCAAAACGTAACTAACGTTATATTGCCTCAGTAAAATTACATTCAGGCATTAGTAGGAAAAACAGGCAACCATGAAAACATCAGTAAAAACAACTGTGTATCACCAAAGGAGAAAAATTACCCGTAAACTTGTTTGTAGTGTTGAATACATCCAGTCGAGCGCAGAGCTGGAGCCAGGTAACGTTACTCTCCTTTGTACGACTTGAGTCGGAATACACTGTGCTTGCAGAAAGGCATGGGATTGGTGATGTCACTGCAAGGGAGGGAACGATGGGAACGAGGGTATGCAATTCGGTTGAAGTTTCGGATTACATGTGGGGCAGTTTTATCTGTAATTATCGATGTAGACTATTTTCACCATCTAATCGCTGACCATGTGTACACCCTAACTGGAAGACCATTTTAGAAAATATCGACGTTTTATTATATTTATCAGATGCGCATAGACACACACATTCACAGTATCGCTAACTTTCGTATGGCCTACATATAGCGCATACTAAAGAAGATGTTCTAACATTGTGTTACACGGAAGAGGGAAATTGTGTACAGCTATGTTGCTTATAAGTATCAATTCATATTCAAATCCATTGCCCTTAGTTAAGAAAGCTTAATCGGTCGTGAATTTGAATGTAGCGACGTCTCCTACTGTATAGGTGGTATTGTTTTATGTGGAGAAGGAGGTGTTGTATTCTGTATTACCTCAAAAATATCTTTATAAATATCAGACTCTGCGGATATATTCGACCAATTTAGTAATTGTCAGAATGCAACATATAGTTCTGTGTTTCTACAATTAGGGATACAAGGGATTCATGTTGAACAATCCAGGGCCTGTTCTATCATTGGTTCTACCGGCAGCCTTTTCTTTCTTCAATTAAACATGCTGCAAACGATACATGAGTTTTTCTTGTTTGTCATTGCACCAGCCGATGTGGTCCTAAAATCAGTTTTAGGAGGAGCAACACTTTAATATCCGAACCTTAAATATTCGCGCAATCCTTAATGCAGTATTTTATTGCCACTAAGTATGCTAATATAGTTATAATTACATTAATAAGTGTACATATAATTACACTATTTGAGCTGTGCCCTTGAAAGTGTCATAGCGCAGATTTGTTTTGCATTCGCAATTAACACAGATAACCTCTCATTAAGCATGGGCTAAAGTATTGCTGTTATTAGGAAAGGCAACTTCGGATAAAAAGTTGACCCATTGGTCCATTTCAAATTAGAGGACTGCGACTGATAGAATCCCTTGGGTGTAGACTGATTGAACAGTGACTTCATTCGTTGATATATGATCAGATACTGTATGTATGTATGTATTGGGGGTAATTAGGGTTACAATAAATGGCACTGTGGGTACTGGCATTTCTAAATACCCGCTGTCATTTTTCCATATTTACAACATTAAACAGAACTCATAATTCATCTGATAAGGTTGAAAATATGTTTAAAAAATGGCTAGTATTGTTGCCACAAAAGGACATTGCCTCAGAGAGGAGACAGCTATTTCACTGGGTGGTGGTGAAGGGGATGCTGCTTTGTACATCCCTGATGTTCTCAAAAACTAGTTGTGAGTATCGTCATTTATGGGTACTGTATAGCTCTCAGCTTCCCAGCACTCACTATGATATGATTCTACCAGATAACTATGTATAAAGCAAGTAATGCATGTTAGGAGAAGCTTGAATCTTGAATAAAATCCCTCCACCCCTTGGGGAGCACCCTTCCCTTTGACAGCATTTATACCATTTATACTTCAGTCATCCACACCAGTGCTTCCTGCAGCAATGCAGTTTATTACCAGCAGTGGTATGAGGGAGAGAGAATGAGGTTTTGTTGCTGGCATTTGGGGCTTGGAATGAACCATTTCAGACAATAATGGTTTTTCCACAGTCTTGTGAAAGGGATATATCCCCTCCATGTTATTACACTGGCTCGTTGACACAGTTTTACCTGACTTTTCCATGATACATGACTCTCATGATGTCTATAGATCTCACAATAAAAATTAAGTTGTTGCTCCTGTAAAGAGGTACCTGTGACCCCCCACACAATATAGCTAATATGAAAGGAAGCTGGTATGCATAACTGTACAAGTATTGGCATATTTCTTTGGCTCACATATATTAACACTATACTTTTTAAAATATTATTTTTTTAATATTCATGGCTGCATGAGAATATGCATTGAGCACATCACATTACAATTCATTTGGTGTCTTTAACTAGATGGCATCCACAAGTGTTATGAAACTGAACTGCCTTAATGAAGGAGACAAATGGAAAGTTTAAAAAGGTTTAGGAGAACCTCAGCGGGATAAATTAAGTTAGAGGGACAACATTTTGTCCTTCATATTGTGGTCAATGGTCAAATGACTTGCACTGTGTTTCTGGATAATTGATGTGGATGACATCCACTGCTTGTGTTGCAGTGTAATGCAGTATTGCAGTGTAGGTATATTCAAAAGGCAGCTTTGATTTAGTATACTGACTGAAAAACACTGACTTTCTTCCTGTGACCTTGGTGTGTGACATAATCAGAAACTTTCAGTTAAGACTTAACATTTATCATTATTGAATATACTTAAAATGATGAACATGCACGTCACTATATAGGTAAGCACAGCACCGACTTGGCTACACCTTGTTATTTCCAAAGCACATATATTTCAATAACAGTCCATGCCTAATTACTCACAGCTGAGGGCCAATATATTGTAGTAAATGCCCACAACTTCAATACACAGATAAAGCTCATTTAAAGCAAGGGTGCGAACCTGAATGGGCATATATGTTTCTGCATGTCATGCTAATGTTTGCTCTTAATTATTAAATAAGACCAATTATTAATGTAATCTGGCATTTAACTGCATTTATATAGCCAATGAATTACCAGTAATCTGGCACTGATGTATACATATGCATGTATAGTCACTTATCTAATTACCTGGCTCTGATAATTGGTGAAGACAAAAACCAGAAACAAAAATCGACCTATAGGAATGGGGAATGGTGTTCCACAGTACTGACGTAATATACCCTGTGGCAATGTCAGTGTTGAACAATTCCTGGTCACCCGCGAAAGGATTATGTAAAGATTTTTTTAAGAGTAAATACTGCCAGTTTATAACATTAATGTGTGCAGTCAGACAAAACACTAAATATATATTTACAGTTCCCACAATGAACCCCATATGGAATCTTAAGACTGTAAATTTGTCAATTGGAGACTATGTTAAATGTTCTGTGAGCATAACTCTAAGCCTCTGTTCCCCATAACATATCATGTCATAAATACAATGCAGATAACAGGTGATCAAACTGAAAATAGCTTTCTCATTGACAGTCAAGTTATGTGTTATTAGCATGAATTAAGTATTCTCTAGAATATTGAGCTTGGGGTGGACTATGGAAATGTAGAGTTTAGACATCAAACTGAACCTATTAGGCTAAGAACGATACATCATGTGCGGTAATGTTATAATATAATATTTGCTATTGCCCACATGCTCTTAGCCTACTGTTGTCTGTATTTCTTATTCAACTTATTAGTGCGAGAAATAAGTTTGCAAAAGTTGGTTGTTGTTGTTGGTAAGTCAAAGTCAGAGGAGCTTTCTGAGAGACTGTTGGGTCTTCTCTGTGTGCAGAGTGCAGCTTCTGCCCATTTTCAAACGTTGATTTACCACCTCCATCTCCCTGAGCACAGCTGCCTGTGTAACAGAGGATGGGAAGAACACTGGCGCACAAATTGGGCAACAGGGTGAAAAGTTGAGAAATTAATTTACAAGCCATTGTAAAGGACAGACTGAAGACCCAGAGGAGGGAAGGAGAGAACGTTATTGAAACTCCTCATAAAACGTTCTGAAATTAAATAGGCTTAAACCCAGCATAGGCTATATGCCAGGGAACTGCAGGAAGAAGTTTGAGGACTGCCATGTCCTCGCTGGAAGAGTAAGTTAAATGAGGTGATTTATTTGACTGCTGCATCCAAAAAATATTTCATCCTGTTCAAGGCACATATAATGGATGGGTACAGCACACTTGGGAGAAGTGGCAGTCCTGTTTGTCTGTGAGTGATCTGTAACCACACCTGATCTTGCCAGAGGGGGTCTTCTGACCTTGGCTTTTACATATCACATGATATATATTTTTAAGTGCACAGCATAAATACCTCTGCTAATGCATATGTTCTTATTGTGCGTACAGATTAAGAATTAATAGTATACGATTGATGGCTATCTACCAGTGTCAAATTCATTTGTTCAGCTGTGATACCTCTAAATGGTGGTTTCTTGTTTTGACACCCTATTAAAATTGTGGCATTGGATGAACAGTAAATTTCAGTTATCCCCAGGTTTAACTTAAATCTTAAAGTACTAAGCTTGCCCTGTACCAAAAGTGAGTATGTGTCATAATATCAAAGGTTCTCTTATATATTCAAAACATGTTGACCCTATATGTACCAACAATCAAAATATGCAATTAATGTGAAGCAGAAAACACTATTAAATACAGAGTGTGCAATTCACCCATGATTTCTACCCAATTATGTAAGGATAAGTAAACCTGTTAGAAATACTAATCACTTGCAAAATTACTGAAAATGATGACTAATCCAACAATGATGCAGCTGCCATTGTGTCTTTGTGCAGGATTTCTGATACAGATTAAACAAATCTTCTTCTCGTACATTTGACATGATTCAGTTTGGATTTTTTTTTCAAGGCTTGAAAGGAAAATAATTAATTTCCATTAAATTCATTATTTTTCAATTGTTCTTATCTGAATTTGTCAGGAAAAAAGAAAGAAATATCAATTGCTTGTACAGGTTGCATTGTTTCCAGTACAGAGCAGCAGAAAATTGACTGCAACAAGGAGGAATGGAAGCTTGCTAATTTTGATATCCTCTCACACTTTTCTAAGTTAAATCAGAACCACTGGAAATAAAATTATGCACAGTAGTGATGTGGAGTGAAGTTTTTACTCCAGAAACAGGAGGGACAACCATATAGTGTCAGCAATGTAATGATTTGGACCAATGACTGCACTGGCTGTTAAGAAAACATTTTGGATTGATTATTACAAGCAAATGATTGGTACTTGAGTGTACCTCCACCCTAAGTGGTTAATGAGATCTCATTTTAACCATCACTTACAGGAAATTAAAAGTAGCAAATAATTTCTGTCATGTTTTCTCTGAAAAGATATTTTTTATATTCTTATAAACATTAAATATGAGGACGTGAGCAGATCTGAACTTTAGCATAATCAATTTAGCATATACCATTCCAAAACGACTTTGTCCTCAGGGCATGGCTTCACAAAATGAGGATATGTCATACATTTACACGCTGGAAAATGAGATATGCAGTCCCTTGATAGCTCTTACAGCTCTTTTCCATCATTATTGCTTTCAAAAGGCGAAGGCTTTAAAAATCATCTCATTCCTTGCTATTGAGTTCCAGCACTATGATATGGTCTTTTCTCTTCTCAAATTTGGATTAAGCTATATATACACTTAAGTAAGCAGCATGATGTATTGAAAAACAAAGTCAAAAAAATTAATTGCACTCTATTAATTCATATTGCACGTGCATAGCACAATTTGAACATAAATGCAACTGTCTACAGTAGCGTTGTAAACATAATGGAACCAGATGACAAAGCGTTGCTTTGCCCTGTAAATGGAAAATTTACATTTAAAAAACACCCAGATCAAACTGTTGATAGAGCGCTGTTCTGTGCAATTCCTACAGTAAGGAATTTTCGTCCCATGATTGGAGTACAGTCATGACAGACTGAGTAAGACTACCCTGTGTATGTTGCCTAACTAATTTTAGTTTCGTTTTTGGCATCTAAAATATGACACATTGACAATCATTGCAATGTCAAGAATTTCTTTTTTTTAAATATACCATTCTGCTTGTGTGAGTGTGGGATTATACAGGTTATATGACTGTAAAAAAAAAAAAAAAAACAGCTTTGGTTCTTAGTAGTTAGTCATTAAGTAACACATTAAGAAGATGTCATCCTTTGATTAAGTAAGTCAAGTTTTGGGCTATCAAGTCAGGGAATACCAGGAAAGAAAACTTGTTGAATTGTGGGACTGGTTTTCTAAATCTACTCAAGTATCTACAATTAGATTCTAGCTGACCTTGTTTTTTGGTAAAGACTCAGATTTAGCAACTACATTTTTCAAAATACTGAGACTGTACTGTATATGTCATACATTTTACCAATAGACTAATTCACTTTGCTTCACCTTTCTCCACATGGAGAAAACATGCATGAACAAATCCAAAGACACCAAAACAATAAGCTTCCACAATCAGCATAGAATCAATAAAGTAAAACATACCTGATGCAGTGTTTATTTGAAATTTCCAAACACAAGCATACTTTGCATTGATTCATGCAGTACAAACCCAAACCACCCAGAGACATTTTTTGATTCCATGCTTAAGGTAAGGTAATTATTAATTCATTTACAAACATACTGTTAATGTCCATGATAAAATGTAAAGAATATGTGCCATCTTAAGACCTCACTCTCTCCTGTTTCCTCCATTTCAGACTTGACAAAATTAGGTGGGATACTTCTGAGCATATGTGATGGTTTGATTGAATACCTTATGCCCTTAAAGTGGCTTTGCTTGAATTGCATCTGGGCTTGGACTTAGTGTGTTCGATTGAATGTCGAACACACTAAGTCTAAGGGTCCCAGTTCCCACTTCATGCCAATGCACATCAAACAAGTCATTTGTGTTTGGGCCTAGGCTTTAAGGGAGTGCCACTCTCCAGGCACATGGTGAAATGGAGTGGACCAAATAAGTGCCTGCTTCAAATTAGCAGAATGAAACAGAGCTCTAGGGCAGTGGAACATGCTCAGTTCTTCAGTTTTTATTAGCATATGATGCACAGCTTCAAACCGGCTTTTTTCTTTTGAGCACCTAGAAGGGTTTTTTGTTGTTTATGCCATGCAGCCATATAAAATTCATCAAAGATGTTCTTCAGGAGAAGAAAAGGATTGTTAAGATATAACAGCTGTATTAAGAGCTCCTAACATCAACTCTCCATCGGGTGCATTTTTTTATGCTTCATTGTAAAGTAGTTATATCTGTGCAAACAATACTTAAATGTTTTATATTTTAGCCTGTTTAGGCAACTTTATATCCGCCATTTGTATATACTTCTTGTCTGGTTGCAACATGAGAAGGAGGCTAACTCAGCTTGACATTTGTTGTATGTGGAATGACAAATAGAATTCTTTGTGACAGTAGCTGACACTATAAGTTGAGCAGAAGAATTGACTGTATCTTTGTGAAACAGAAATCCTCATAGTGCTTTGAACTTTCTTTGTTTTTCTTTTTTTTCCTGTTGAGAGAGAATTTTCTTCAGTATTTGACAGTGCCTGGCAGTGTCTGCCTGAGTGAATTATACCCTCTGCCACCAGCAGACAGAGTGTGATCTGACACCTGCCCTAGAAGAATGCATCAAAGACTGGGCCTTCACAACAGAGACTGGACAGGCTGGATTTGAGAAGAGTTTTTCCTTGTCACAAAGAAATGGTGCTGGACATAATTAAGTGATGTAAATTGAAGGAACCTTCTGCTAAAGAACTGAGGGGTCACCAGATGGAATTTTCACATATCATCTGCACTGGGTGAAAGAAAATTAATTGAAGTGAATTGGCCCTGAGGTGTATATTTTGAACTAGCATCGTGTTGCTACAGTGCCACACACATTTAGCAGTTGCCATTGGTCTGAACTGGAATGTTTTATAGAAGTATTCCAAACAAGCCTGAATGTCCAGTTGGTGGTCTGGGTGTGAAAGGTCAGGAGAGCAGCAAATGTCTGTTCTTTGCTGACCTGTTTTTCTCACAGTTTAGCTGAGTGTGACAAAACGTTATTATTAGCATACAATTTCCTAAAACACTAAGCATAACAATTGACCTGTTGTACAGAGTCTTCTGAGGTTTGTGTTTGTGTGGCTCCTAATGTGCTTGTCTCTCTGACACCTGCAACTTTGTGACCAATTCAATTCAATTAATTCAGTAAAGATCCATTTGACTTATCCTGATGTTTTTCAGTTATACACTAACATGTTGTTGTACAATGTTACAAGTCTGTGAAGTATGTGAATCGCCTTTTGACTATGATATACAATCTTGCATGCATTACATGTAATGTTAGATGTAATGTAGTTACCCTGTTTATACAGTTACTGTGAGTGGGGTCATTCCCAACTAGTTCCCAACTAGTTTAAATATTATTATTATTTCTTTGACTTAAATACTAGGGTAAGGAGTGGCTGAATTGGGCCAAGTGCTACAGAATGACAGACTAAAAAGTTGATGAAATTTCTAAAAAGTTTTAAAAAGTTCAGTGTTTTTTTCAAAGTGAGCCAAAGGAAAAAAAAACAAGCTGGAAAATAATAAGTGCTGTTGCATTTGCAAAAAGTGTAAAATGGATTACAGGTCAGAGATGAGGACAGGCAAGGAATCATGGGAAAGACTTAGGCAGGGGAAAGGGAGGGGAGCGGAGAGCAGGGCTGATGTGATCCATGAGCATTGACAAACAGAGTAAGTCCTGACAGAAGGCTTTCTGTGAAGCAACATTTCTGCTGTTGCGCCAAAGACCCAAGGGGATCTACTGTATATTCCCCAGGAAAGGAGTGGGGGTAGGGGTAGGGGGAGGGAGAGGGGTGATAGGGGTATCATGGCTTGATCCCGTGCCTGGTTTATAGGCTTTTTCAGCAGGTGACTGATCACAAGTGATGACTCATATGACAAGTATGGCAAACAGTACTACTTCTCTTTTTTTGCATTATTCTAAACTGTGTAGTGCTCTGATCCTTTCAACACATTTCATTTATACATTTGAATTATTCCTCAAGTAAATAGCTGAAAATGGCTGTGTTTGACAAAGCTATGTCATTAAGTTTGGGAATTGAGAGGAAATTCCATTAAATGTTGCACTGATTGTAACTTTGAAGGCTGAGTCATTAATAAGTCAAAAAAAGACAAGCATGTGACAAATAATTTGACCTTCCTCATCTCCTGCCAAAGATATGGGTGTTAAAAATAGGTCCCCAGAAAATGAAATGCTGCGTGCGTGTTGTTACTCTGTGTTTTTCCCTGTGCCTGGAAGATTTCCCATGACAGTGAGATCAGAGTGAGGAGTGATTAACGTGTTATCTTTGTAAGAGGTCAGTTGGACAGACACTCCTTTGTTTCAGGCAGTATTTAGGTCTGACTCAGGGGCATGCTTTTGCTCAGGGAAAGAAAACACAGCTGCACTGTGGGTGACAACATGCAGAAACCATAAATAATGTCCACACCGTGCAACCCTTCTTATTACTGAATATTATTTATCTCATTTTCTGGTGGGTTACATCTCTGCAGGTTTTGGAGTTTGATCTCTGATTAACAGTTAAAGCCGCTTCTCTGACAGATACAATTATTTGATAGTCTTTGATTAGGATGTTGTTGCTACTGAAATCACAGTTAACTCACCTCTCCTGGTTTCATGGATTTGAACCAGCTGATGGTTTTAAGGTGGATACGAAAAGCAAAAAACTGTCCAGGCCTGGGGTTAGTCTTTGTGATATTTGTTGGAAAACTAGGAGTTACTGCAGTTACAGACAGCACTCTTCAGGTCAGTATGTGATAGAGGCTGAGCCATCTGGATCCATCATGGTCACAGGACCACCTGCAGGTGGAAGCAATGGCAATGCATGTCTTGGGTCTGGCGCAAGAAAAAAAAGCAGCAGATGAATTATCAGCTCTAATTCTAATTAAGTTGGCCAAGCTCCGAGTCTGGTTTTGGAGGCAAAGAAAATGTTATTAGCTTGGTGGAAGCCATCAAATCAGACTGAATCAATTCCTGAATTTGTGGTGGAGGTTTCTGCTGACCAGAGGGCCTTTACTCTGTGTCAGGCTATTACACAAACATGGGAGCAAAAGAGTTTCATGAAGGAAGATAAATCATTATGAGGGGCCTGAGTGGACTTATTATGGATACTTCATTGAAGCCAAGTACACATTAAGATGTCATCTTTAAAGGTCACAGGGCCATTTTTTAGCTTGAATCACTGTTTATTTTTTTAATTGGGGGCCAAGCAGTGAATCTGTGTAGGCACCCATTGAGTTTCTATTTTTTCGTATTACGCATAATTATCCACTTCTTCTGCCATTTAGGTCTATGGCAGCCCCTAGAACCGTATGGTAAAATGTTTTGAAATTTCGCACACAGATTGGGGACAGTCCTCTGATTCTTTTCACCAAGTTTGATGTCTGCGCCTTGAGCACTCTAGCACCACCAATGGGTCAGATTTGGAGGTGCATTTACGCACGTAACTTTTGAACTGCATGCCTGATTTTCAAATTGAGGTACCATTGGATTTCCTGGATCAAGCCGAGTTCAATGCATCCATTTGATTTCTGGGGGGTGCTGCAATAAGCAAAACTATGTTCTCCATAATAACTATTGATGTGTTCACCATATAAAAGTGGTTCTTATGTGTGCTGATGCCTTAGGAAATCCCAAGGCCTGCCATCAATTAGGTTAACATGACAACTTGTCATGAAAATGTAATTGATGCGGCTGCCAAAATTACCAAATCAAAGGCAAACTACCAAAACAGGACATGAGCTCATATCTCAGTTACACCAAATCTTTGGTCAACTAACATAAAACTTCCTGTCAATGCTTACAGCCATGCTTTTAACATAATCAAATCAAGTTGGCGACTCTGCCCTGCTGGACTTCTTGGCCCCCTCTTTGCTGCTTGCAGCTATATTTTTAAGTCAATTTGTCGAATTGTAGGTCCATTTCCATTTGTCATTTAGTCTTTCTGCTTATGGAAACATGAACAATGAAATATGCTGTAGTGTTTATAGATCTGGAGTCTGATCCTGACTCAAAGTCAGTGAAAGATCAAGTGAAGTGATCCAATGAGTGTGGGAGGCCACTGGCTGAGGAGAGGCTGTGGGCCAGTGGTCTACGTATTGGTCAATGTGTTTTTAAGGCTTTCTGTAGGTTCTTCCTACATTAAAAGAGTGTAATCTTATATAAAATAGAACAGGGTTGTAAAACACTAAAAGCATAAACATAAAGCATGAGGCTTTTGAGTAGCGGTGTACCTCTTGATCTTGAATAGTCTTGTCCATGCAGGTGCCATCTGTAGCTGGCAGCCTGTCTGCACAGCACACAAACGATCACCTTCATGCTGGGAGAAAGATAGTTTTGCCTATATATATTAAACATTTTACTCTTTCTTTTAATCATCTATATATTGTATGTATTTATCTTTAATTATTATTTATTGTATGTAGTTTATCTTTGCATATTTTGCTTTGCAGTTATAAGTATGTTCAAGTAACCCATATTTAGTTTGCAGTAAGAAATCACAATAAATAAAATTCACACCTCCTCCAAAAGACAATAGTCTCACAAATTATTTAGCATCAATTGACAGAACATTCCTTTCTTTTTCTTTCTTTCTTTCTTTCTTTCTTTCTTTCTTTCTTTCTTTCTTTCTTTCTTTCTTTCTTTCTTTCTTTCTTTCTTTCTTTCTTTCTTTCTTTAATCCTTCTCAGGTCTACAGAATGAAAATCTTTGCTGTATTTCAAATTCCTTTTCATTTTTTTTGTGTAGCTGTGGTAATTAAAAATGAAGACTAATGTGTTGCTGTCTGTTCCTATGATAGTTTTTCTTTTTTAGCTTATGCTTTAGTTTTAAAGCATATTTTTGACTTGTTTTATATTCTATCTTTTATCTGCATCTCAGCCTGGCTACTGGAGGACTCAGAAAGTGATGTAATTCCAGCTTCACTCTCTTAGTACATGTCTAGACAAGTCCAGACCTTAGCATTAATTTTTTCCTCATTACAGCTGCCCCTACTGTCTCTTGCTCTGTTGCAGGTCAGATGACCAGAGGAAGATATTTAGTATACTGCAAGAAATGTTTCATTCTCAGAAAATTTCAAAAAATAATTTTAATTAATCACACAAACACTCTTAAATGATGTATGGTTTTGTTATGTCAGATCTTACTGTAATTGTGGATTGTTGTTCATTTTTCTGTTATCTGGAAACTTAGTCATTTTCAACAAATCTGCCATTTCTGTATTTCTGTTCATACCATTCACTGGCTTGTATGTGCCGGAAATGAAACATTTTCTGCGAGTTTGCAATGACTTGTCTGTAACACTACACACTACCTCTGTTTGGGAAATGGTCTTGTAGTATTGCTATCCCACAGCCAAATGGGAATACAGCTGGATTGTTCCCCACTGTTTAAACCTTTCTTGTTAAGTGGCTAGTGAGGTTTAAGTTGTTTTGCTTTTTTGCTGTCCTTTGGCACCCATACAGTTCTTGGGACACCCTTATGGCAGCGACCAGAGTCGATCTGAAGGGATTACCTCCTACACTGTCCCACTGCCAAGAGTATCAGATTTGTGTCCACCTGTCAGTCAGTTAGTCAAGGGTTTTCACGGTCTTGTCTGGTGCAATTTATTTCATTTCAGACTAGGAGGTACCAAATGTAGACCTCATCACACTCATCCTACTTATGTGTGAAAGAGTCTATCCAACCATTATGTTGCTCAGTTGGTGATTAAGGGGATATTTAAAATTCCATTGGCTAGGAGGGCCAAAGCCTATTGGAGAGCCATGTAGTGCCAGGATGTTAGTGCCATGGACTGAACTGAAGCCCATGACAGAAAAATGCTGGGTGTTAAAATACCTTGACTAACTACTGCAGCGACTTTTGTATCCCATCAAGCATGGTGTCGGATGAAGTTCCTCAAGTATTTGCCAACCAAATGTGGAGCAGGGCTCTCATTCTATTATTACCCTGAAAATGATTGTGCAAAGATTTGATTCCTTTTTCTGAAAAGTATTGCCAATATATAAAGGGGTGAAATATAAGGCAAATACAAATAGCTCTTCCTAGTCTCTTACTCATGGAGAAATAATGTTTCCAGGAGATTGCAGAAAATAATGGCATGAGACTTCCTTACATATAATAAAATAATAATGGACCCTATCCCCTTATGATGAGTAATCTGTCAGACCATATGTATATTGACAAAGACATTGCCCTACAGCCTCTGCAGTGTGGGGGTGTCTATTTCCATCTATCTCAGTGAGGATTGCTTACATACAGACCCATTTGCAACACGCATGCACGCGTGTACGCACACACACAGGACAAAAGTACACACTGCATCAGGGAATTAAAACAAAAGGACACGGATTGAAGGAGAGATGAGGGATCCCTTATGGTCACTTTTTAATGAAACACATGAAGCTCAGATGGAGGTATGCTAATCCAACCAGCCAATCCCCACTCTGCACCACCCCTATCCTGCCCCAGGGGTGAGGGGACATGGGGGAAGGTTCTCCCCTGCAATTACTTCAAATACCACATAGGGAGGAGCATTTAAAAAAAAAAAAATACTTTGATGAGGCTTGCATCTGTGAGAAAGCTGTAAGGTCTGGTTTCTCACTTGAGCCTTATCATTGTGCATAATGGGATATACACACTGCCTACAGGGCACAGAGTGAAGCCAAAATCAGATCTTCCACTTTTCCATGAGCTTCTTTTCAATGGCATTAAACTTTGCTTGATGAGAAACATCCACTTAATCTCATGTCAAAAAGAGGTCATCTGGCAGTCTCCACAAAATGAATCTAATCCTCTATTACCATATTTTAAACGTGCCATTGTGTTTCTGCGGGGTGAACTGACCCATACCTGTCCACGTTGTCTGACATTCACTTTCTCCTCATCTAGTTTGCAAGAAGCCTGCCTTTCATGCAACTGTGTTGGTGTTTATATCAGTACAACTTTGCCCTCAGTTCCATAATGCCATTAATGATCTATGTTCTCATGGCATTAAGGACTCACAGTACCCGGTTTAAGATGTGACCTCTGGATGACACAGCTATCTGACACAGCTGGATGGCACAGATGCCCCTCTGATTGGGATTATGAACTTGATGATTTTATCTGGGTGCTGTTGTTCTGGATTAACAGAATCGTATTTGTAAGGCTACTGTACATGTTTGCAGTGCCATATGCAATGCCTGCCTAGCATTGTATTAAACCATGTAGACCTGCCGAGATTCAATCTGTTTTCATTCATCTTTATTTCCACCCAAGAGCTTTTAGGTAACATACAGCAGCAGCAGAGTAGATATAATAACCTAATGGTCCTAAAATTGGGTATATACTTCCCTCTAGAGGGTACAATCAGAATTGTATTTAGCCAGGAGGATGACAGTGACTAAATCCATCTGTTAATAAGAGGTTATATAATTCCGATGATCATAAATTATAATATACTTTCCAGTAAAATATTATAATCTAAAAATAATATTTTGTAGTAAATGACTGAGTATATAATTGTAGTATGGAGATACAAACGTATAAAAAGATAAACAAAGTGGTGGGCCTTTTAAAGGGTAAAAGCTAAATGCTTTATCTTTGTGTTTTCAATGTTTAGCAGATGGAGTTGATGAACAAGGATATAGCCATGTATTGATATCCCATGCAGCCCATGAAAATAAACACATTTGCTGCCCAGCATTTTTGTAGCCAACAGAATACAGTAGATCTTACTTTAATTCTGTATTCTTGTGAAAACTGCAAATGGCAGACAGCTCCTTTATTATTATTATTATTATTATTATTGATGTTGTTATTGATAAGATAATAATAAGCATGCAGGTGTGATACCTTGCAAGTGTTCCTGCTAATATCCCATAACTGCTACTAAAAACATTAGAATGTTGGTATTGGTTCACTACAGCTTGCAAACTTTAGGATGGGTTTAAGCCCAGATTCTTGTTGTTTACAAACTATGCACTTGCTAAAGTCATAATTGTTTAAAAGCAAGTATGTAAGAAAACTTGCTTGTCTTACGGACATTGCAATGAGCACTGAAGGTGATCAATGAAGGAAAGACTGTGTATGACAATTTCTTTCAAATGCATTTTATTTGAAAACATATTTGGTAGACGGCTCTGTCTGTGGTTGTAAGTAACACTAATCCTTTGGTTCTGGAATTAAGTTATATGTGTAGTTTGGGCTATGTGGAAGATAACAGTACTTGAAATTATCTTTGAATTTGTAAAATTACTCAGGATCATTAAGGTTTAGCTTAACTCTCAAATGATAGAGTGGCAGCAGGTTACATCAGCAGCTGTAGAGTTCTGTCATTCAACAGTATCATTGTTGAAACCCAAGTGAGAGTTTTTTTTTCTCATGGTGAAGTTTTGTCTTGTGCTGAGTAAGTCAGCTGTTGCATATAGACAGCTAATAATTTAATTTTAATGATTAAAGAGAGAGACTGATGTATGATTGTGATATGTGTCAGATATATCACTGGTACACAGCAGGAAAATCAAAATCATTGCTACAACTGCGACAACAAATTAATTTTACCTTATTAATATTGCAAGTACACATGGATATCAAATCACATCAAGGAAACAAGACATTCATTTGTATTTTTGAATGCATATTCCCATAATTAACATTGCACTGACTTATTACAATAGGGCCATAATTACATATCTCTTTTAATTTCTCTTTTGCTAGTTTAACCTCAATAAATCACCATCAATGCATAGCGACTACCTGGGTGATGCAAGGCAGTCCACTTACACCAGAATGTTCACTACAATAAAATCTGGGGGAATACTTTTGAATAAAAGAGGTAAATCTTATTGATACACAGACATTATTAACCCTGGTGTAAGATCTGACTCCCACCTCACAATTTACTGCTGTTGCTTAGTTGTAACTACTTTCTAACATTTCTGAAAATGAGAAAGAGAAGAGCACGGCAAAAGTCCAGGAAAAAGTTGCCCTCCTGATTGGCTAAAGATGTGGCCCGACATCTTATGCTCATGGGCAACCACAGACAATAATTCAGCTCCTTGATGAACCTTTTCAACCTGAAACAAACACTCCAGGTGGCCTGGGTGACCATGTGGATACCATTGCCATGGAAACAAAAAAGACAAGGCACTGGTATGATCTCATTTCACCTGGCAGCTCTTCATTGGAGCAAGAGAAACAAATTAAATGTCAGTGCTGAAGAGGCTGGGTTTATCCAGAGAGATCACAGATGGCAGGCAGGCAGGAGTTTAATTCTTTGTAATGACAGCAGTATTTTAGCTCCGTTAAAAAAAAAGCATCTTCAGATTCTGGTGCAATATAGCACAAAGTCAATTTAATTGTTTTTCCAAATTCAAAAGTGAGAAAAATGGAAATGTTATGGGCACCCTTTGGTTGTCTAGTATGCCTTTATTTAAAATCTTTTTGTTAGAGGAGGAGATTTTTCTTAAACATTGGAGGTGTTTTTTCTTTTCTCTGTACTTGTTGTCAGATCTATATGAATGACTAATCAAAAGAAGAGGGAATATAATCACCGCAAACCAATGTATGTTTCTTAGAGTTTTATAAATTTCAAGTTAGGTGATTAAGTTTCACACAAAACTAGATTGCTAACCTGCTCTCACCTACTTGTATTCTCATCCACACATCAATTTGTCTCACATTTCCTACCTGATAATCTTGACCTTCTTCTTCACAGGAAGGTTAACAAAGAGTAAAATTTATCAGTTGAGCATACTTGCTCTTGCTTTTTATGGATGTTTTGTATTTGTTGATGTTTTGTACATTTGGTGATGCCTGGTTCAAAGTTGCTCTGTATAAGTAAAATTATTTGTGAGCTGTAACTTCTTCAATTGCTGATAAGTGAATTTGTAGAACATATTTTCCTTATTGTGCACAAAATTGTGTCACAGGTAGTAAGGATGAGTGTGCATATAGGTGTCAATATCATTTCACATATCATAAGTATTTATGACACTTGCTTTGTTCTGATATAGTTAGATCCTGGTACTACAGGGCTGGCATTGGCATTGTCTCTCTTCCTCAACAAGAGTAGTCAATGAAAACACGTGATTGGCTGTTTGGCTGCACTTGATAGTACGCTGTCTGTTTGGAACACAGGGTCTTCCCAGCATCCTCGGCATCGAATCATCATATGTCTGACACAAAGACAGCCAGACACAGGCTCACCAGGATCATCTCAGACAAAGATGCCATTCTTCTGTGTTTGTCATGAAACACTCCTATTCACACTAACTGTAACAAGTGTTACAACTGATCCCATTTTCTTTTGTTTCAGAAAGTAACAGTCAGTCCTTGTGTTTTTGCTTTTTTAAAATAATTGAATATGTGTTTTCTGAAATAATAACATGGAACGGGTGGCAAACATACTTTTAAAGGATGCAAGCCTCAGAGCTCAAACATCTACTTATATACTGTTGACTAAGGTTTTATGCTGTGATCCCTCTGGATTTTAAGTGTGGAAGGGAGAAACAGTTATTATGGATTATGGATAGACAAATGGGTAGCAGGGTCATCTGACCATGCTGGAAAAACACAAGGCACATTTCCAGACACTACATGCAGTGTTTGGAGTCAACAGAAATGTATTGTTGGTCTATATATCTTATGAAATGTATTTCATAAGAAACAAAGCCACATTTATCATGTAATAGAGAGCACTTTCACAAAGTTGGTTCCTGACCTGATAACAGAATGGATGAAATGCTTGTGAAAAAAGGGACCAGGTTTGCACATCAATATTACCTTAGCCTTTACAAATTCTTTTGCGCTATTTCTCATTGTTGGAACAATGATTTCACATAGACAAGACTACATTTTGGTAAATCATCTTTTAATTTCTATCAATACATTTGATAGGAAGAGGAAAGGAAGGAAAAACCCTTAATTTTTTATAGTACAACAAGAAATAAGAAAATTAAAATTTATTTGATAGTATGTGGGTTTAGGCACTGCAACAAAAAAGTAAATGTTTAGAAATCTGGAAAATGAACTTTGGGGACCTTGCAGAGAATGAATACATACTAAGTAAAATAGAAGAAATGAAAAGACACCCTGGAGACATTTGTTTGAGCATCCTATTTGTAGACAGTCCTCCCATTATAAATATGTCTCTCAGGTGTAGTTTTACACATTTAAGGCTGCTTTGAAGATAGCAAAATAAAATATACAGTATTCTGTGTTACTCACCCATCTTTGGGATGTAAAAAAATTAAACAGCTTGCAGTAAATGTTATTGTTCCCCACTTAATAGTCAGAGGACAGCCAGGATAAATGTCTGGCCAACTTCGACCATGAAAAGGGCCCAGTCATTAACATGCGGTGCCATCCATTTCCTCTGTGGCAAGCCTTTGTTATCCAAAGTGCCTGACAACAAACCTTTTGTCTCCATATACAACAGTCTCCATGACAATATTAAAGGGAAAGATGAAAATTAACAAGGAAAATGCTAAACAAATGGTAACAGTAAACTGCCTTAATCACAGCTTCTGAAAAAGACAGGGGTAGTAAGAAACTTAACTTTTTTCTGAGTAAATACAAATGTGTTCGGGTATTCATTGGGAGTAGGGTTGGGAGAAGTGATAATTAAGGATATTCAACGGATCTCTAATGTGAAACAGAATGAACTGTACACTGATCAATGAATCTTCAATACTTAAACGATCACGCAAATTATGTTTTTAAAATGTAATATTCAATATATTTATGCCCACCTTGACAGGCACCAATGAGTCACTATGCACTTCCATCAAAATGTCACCAAATGATGATGTTTTCTGGCATAATGTACAGAATTCTGACCCCTGTGAACTCACTTTAGGTCTTTCCAAGACAAATCACCAAACCTACTCCACACTATACATTCATGTACTGTAGATACAACACAATGCTGATTCTTCAAGCACAAAGAAATCCACATGCAAATACCACAGTAGCAAAAGGGGCGCACATCAGTGGTCATCTGACTGGTGGCTGAAGAGCCTTGCTTTATTCCAGTCCAGCTTCACTACTACTGACCAATCCATTGGTCAGGGAGCTTGACTGATGTCAAAGAGGCTGCTCCCAACCACCTCCATATAAAAGCCCTTGCCTGTCTCATCCCAAACTCAGCCCCTGTCCTGAAAATAAGGATCCTCACAGCTACATAAGAGTGGTAAGAAAAACTTTTCCTCTCTTTACTCTCACCGAAGCAAACTCTCTGGTTATTATTATTATTATTTTTTATTTATTTTTTGTAGTTTGTTTATGATGCATTCATTTAACAATGATTTTGTGGGTAATTGTGAAGTGATATCAGTTTATTACAGGGTATATGGTTTGAGGAATGGGCAGTCTATCAAATCTATGTGTATGAAATGTGTGTAAAGTATGTAAATATATATAATTTGGGCCTCTTAACTCATGTATGATTTTTTTTAATTACCATGTGCCTCCGACAAACCAACCTCTACAATGTATCATGTAACTGACCACAAAATACGTATAAATTGAAATTAAAATGGTGAAAACACAGGTAGCATTCCAAATGGTTCAGAGGAACAATATACTTAAGTAAGAAGTTGAACATTCTACTCAGGAAATCAATGCCATATGTGAAATACATATGAGGAACTGACTATATCAAATACAATAAAGTCATAAATTTATCTTGCAAAGTAGATATCACATTGTCAGACACTGTAATGTTTGACCAATTAGCAAGCTAGCTAACGTTTTATTATATATTCCTGCCACCAACAATATTAACCAGTTATTTTCAAAGAAATAAAACCTGAAGTAGCTATAGTATATCCTCAACATAATCACAAATGAGGTGCAGAGCAGAACAGACACACTATCCATTTCATTTCATCCATCCACTACAGTAAATAATGCCTAAATCAAGAAGTGCTTGTTGGGTGCGAAAAAAAAATAAAACACCACTGTCTGCAGAGATCCAGAAGGGTCTGATTTGAAATCATTTTTGTAAGCTCAATAATTTTAGTGATGTAGCCACCTAACTTTTTCCACTCCAATAAATGCAAATCAGGTGAAGGTGGGACTTCAATTGTAAATGACTATTCACAGCCACATTTTTTTCTTGTGGTTCTTCTCAATATAGTGCACCCCAGGGCTGGCTGTAACACTTTTTACTCACAGAATCAATGTATTTTACAAGATTAATTACAAGATCAATAGAAAATGTAAAGTCTTGGATAGAAATTGGTGTTTGTGTGTGTGTGTGTGTGTGTGTGTGTGTGTGTGTGTGTGTGTGTGTGTGTGTGTGTGTGTGTGTGTGTGTGTGTGTGTGTGTGTGTGTGTGTGTGTGTGTGTGTTACCTTGAGGCATTTCAGAGTTAGGCTTGCTTTTAATGCAACCAATTCAAAATATAAAGTCAAACTGCAGCATATTTGCAAATGTCAAAATATGTATTCACAATTTTTAATAAACAGACGAACACACTTCTCTTGCCAAAGGTTTTTCCACATTTGAACATGTCCTGCATTATAACATACATACAGTGAGATAACCTGCCCCACAAAGGCTGAGGCAAACCGGCCCCACCCCATCCAACCTGTTCAGTCCATTTTTAAGACAGCAACCACACAACTTTATCTAGCAAAACAGAACCAGACTCACAACTTACAGTAACAACTATCCCTCTTCTCTTTCGATAGAAATAAATGTTTATAGTTACACTACACATAAATGCAATTAATGAGAAAAAAAAAAAAACATTTTATCATAAAAAAAGATTTGCTTGGACATATGAACTCAAAATGATCCTTACCTCAAAGTGTTGTGCCTCCTCAATGCATGCAGGAAAAAAAATGTTTCAGCACCCCATGGTGTGGTTGTGATTATTTATTTTGTGATGAGGTCAACCAGCCCAAACACAGACAAAGCCATTTCCAATCATTGACAGTATTACGTAAATTTAGCAATTTCAGTCATGTATAAAGGGAAGACTACAATATTTATGTATGTATGTATGTATGTATGTATGTATGTATGTATGTATGTATGTATGTATGTATTTATGTATGTATGTTTTTAAATAATTGAAACAGTAATATGAATTCATACCTAAAATGAGGGGCAATGGATTTCACTCATGTATGAGTGGTCTCTTTAATCTCTAATCTTTCTTTTTCAGCTTGAACATTATAACTGAGAATGACTGACTTGGAGAATTCCCTGGCCACCATTATTGAAGTATTCCATAAGTATGCAGAGAAAGATGGAGACAAGCATAAACTGAAGAAAAGTGAACTTAAAGAATTGATTAACAATGAATTATCTGCATTTCTTGGGGTGAGACAAAAGCTCTGTGTGCTAATATATCACCAACATTGAAAAGTACTTATTAATTTTAAAATTAAAATTTATTTTAAGTCAATTAATTTTAAGTCAAAAATATTAATTTCATCTTCATATTCTCAAAGCGAAATGGATCATTGAATGAAAATATGACCTCTGTTTTGCCACCAGCATGTCAAAGACCAGGCCACTATGGACAGTCTGATGGAGAGTCTGGACACAGATGGAGATTCCGAATGTGACTTCCAGGAGTTTATGACCTTTATCACCATGGTGACCATCTGTTGTCATGAAATCTTTGAACATCTTGAGGATGAGTAGGCTTCAGCTCAAGTAGAAGCAAAAATAAGTAGAAAAAATATTACTATAACAAGATACATGTCAAAGCTTTTTTCACTAAAATATGCAAAATGTCAGATGAAAGTGTTTATTCATTGTCATTAGCTTTAATCAGGCCAGATTAGTAAACTTAACCCAACTGGAGCCTGGTGATGTCATTTCTGAACCTGACTCACAGAGGAACTGAAAGCTCTTTTAAAACATTTAACAGTATGAACAATCTGATTATCTTATTTGGCTTATGGGGTGGAAATCATATTACATTTTATTTAAAATATTTATCATAGGAGGCTGGACCATATTCAACATTTTCTTTTGTACATATCATTATCTGCATAGACAACACCTGAAGTAGCAATGATAGTGTGATATTCATTTCAGATAGCTTGGTCCTGACTCATATTGCTGAGTCTTACCAATGCATCGCTACCTATATAGCATGTTCAGCACTGTTTTCCTCTGTTCTGTTAAGGGAAGAATAAGAATACAAGATTTATATATAAATATACAGTGCATTCGTTTTTTAAGCAAACTTAAAATATGCAAATTTGCTTTAATGCCCCTTGAAACACGATTAAAAAATTATCGCTTTACGCGACATTACGCACGAGTGGTATTTTTAAAATAATATTATTATTTATATTATTACATAATATTTAATAATATTAGAATTGGCAAAGGAAATTACAAGTGGTATCTAAAGTAATGTACAACATTTATTTAGCAGAAATGTAATTATATACTGTACCATTAGCATTATCCGATATCCCCTCTCCCAATATCATATCCACTCTCTCTTTCATAGATTCCCACTAGTTCTTTGTATTTTTTTTACCAAATTTTCAGAGTAAGTTAGTCGACTTTATGCAACTGTGACTCAAGCATTTCCATTAATTTAAATGGGGATATTAGACTTGAATGTTTTTGTTTTACGCGACCCTTTTCAGGACCACATCTTCGCATAAAATGTGAATGCACTGTGTGTGCGTGTGTGTGTGTGTATATATATATATATATATATATATATATATATATATATATATAAAAATCATATGTGTTCACATGGATCAAGCAAAAAAGAAACAAGGTCAACAAAACACTACTAGCAACCCTGTGATCCAACAGTCAAACCAGAATGGTCATGGTTATCTCTTTTTTTTTTTTTTTTGTTTTTGTTTTTCAATTAATAGCTACATAATACATAAATTAAGATATTTATGATTTTTACTTTTCACTCTAAAATATAACTGCAGTAAACTGCATTATACATTTCTTAATGACTCTCTGAAAAAGGATTAGATGAACAGCACATTGTATGCTTCATACATAAAAACCCAGGACAAGAAGAGCAATGACCTGTAGGTGCAATGCTTCTAACCACTCTGTGAGCAGAGGCAGGCAACATATGTTTTTTGTAAATATATTTCTTACATGTCAAATTGTTTAGCTGGCTGGCAAGCAATGATTTGAAATGTTATAATTTTATATGACACACAATAAAAAAATGATGAATTATGTTGTTTTGAAAGACTGCTGCTATGTAATATGAGGACATGAATAAAATGCTCCCTTTAAATGTTAATGTCTTGTGTTTGCATTGCAACATTTTAGGCCTTCTATGCATTGATAATTGCACTGCAGGAAGACAATGACTGGGGTCTGGTTTCAATGAATATTTATCATAAATTTCAAATAAATGTTGGATTTTGGTTATGATTTAATTATTGCAGAATTTATACGTAGTTGCATAACAAACAAACGAACAAAAAACACCTTTCCATTGTTTCATTGACAGTAATATTACCCATTGATGATTTTTTTTATTTTTCGTGAAATGTTGTGTTCATTAAATCTAATACATTTTCAAGTTCCTTCGTTCTGCTCACCCACAAAGTATGCCCTTCATGCACGAAGGTTATCTGTCCACTGCAATACATGTAAAAGACAAAATGTTAATACAATGTTTTATTTATAGCCCAGTTTGGATTTAATAGGCACAGATAACACTCTTCAAAGTCTTAATTTAAAGTCATTCATTTGATTGATATCAGTCAAAACCAACCACAGAAAATTGCTTGGTAATATCTCTAATTAAACAGAACAGGTCAATTTTCTAAAGCATGTTTAATGTGCTAATTTTAAAACTCAGATTTCACAGGATTTCAGTTGTTAATTGACTATTGCTACTATTCTAAACTGTTTACTTTTCTTTAAGGACTGCCAATACCAGTAGAGCCTTAGTCATCAGAGTATCCATCTAACCCACTATCCTCCTTTACCCACAGTTTCCCTGTGTCCTTTTTTTTCTTCTCAGCCATGATGACAGCAGCGACCACAGTGATCACCAAGGTCATGGTGATGATGAGTACGGTGGCAGTCTCTGCAATGCACAGCTCAGAGTCCACGAGCCGGTAACCTTGCAGCTCATGTGGGGCCTTGCAGCTGAGGTTGTAGTAGTCATCCAGGAAGAGCCGCTGAACACTGCGTAGCTTCCTGAAGACCCTCTGCAGGTCACAGTCACAGGACCATGGGTTTTCAGCCAACAGGATGTGGGTACTGTGGGAGTGGATGCTGAGGAAGGTCTTGAAGCGGATGGTGCTCAGGTTGTTGTGGGCCAGGTTGACCAGGGCCAGGCTGGTGAGGGGGGTGAAGACACCCAACTCAGTTGAGTTTATACGGTTCCCTTGCAGGTTGAGGACCTCCAGAGACCTGAGCATGGAGAAGACCCCTTTGTCTAGGGAGCTGAGGTGATTGTCCTCCAGATGCAGCCAGCGCAGTGAGGACATGTGGCCAAAGGCCCTCACCTTTATGGAGCTGATGATGTTGCCACTCAGGTTGAGCCTCTGCAGGCTGTCCAGGTTCAGGAAGCTCCCAGTCTCCAGGCTGCTCAGCTGGTTCTCTCCCAGCAGCAGCTCCTTCAAGGAGCCCAGGCCCAGGGAGAATCCTTCTGTCAAGAAGGAGATACGGTTGCGGGTCAGGTCCAGCTTCTGGAGACTCCCCAGGGGTGAGAATGCCCCGTTGGCCACAAAGATGATGTTGTTGTCATTTAGTAGCAGGACCCTCAGATTCCACAGAAGTCTGAATTTCCCATCATGCAATACTGTCAGGTAATTTCTGGATAAGTCCAAATACTCTGCATCAGAAAGTACATCGTGCATCACAGAGGTGAAATGCCTACTGGAGCAGTTGATGAATTTGATTTCTGTATCACAGTCACACCTGCCCTCACATGACTGTAGGGCCAAGGAGTGGTAAGTTGCAGTGGACTCTTGTATATGGAGAAGAAACCAGTAGAATAGGTCTACCATTTTCTTGGTCTTCTATGAAACAAGGGACAATAAAAGCTGTTTAACAGACAACAGTCCAGCTATTTTATAATTTATTATAAAGATACAGTGAAAGCAACATGACAGCAAGAACTGTTCATCATTAAGTTAAGCAGGCCTTTAACAAAACGGTATTTCATTACAGCATAATGGTAAATGGATGCCTGATAACAAAACACCATCAGATCATGTTGGATTGACATTTTCTCACAAGTATCAAGCATCATTTTAATTGTTTTCATATCTTGCCTGGTCCTGACTAATCCAATGGTGTCTGCATCTACTACAAGACCAAGCAAATGAATGCATTAATAGCTGTTCAGCTATTTTATATTTACATATTTCTACATGATTCACCATAATAAATTATATATCTTACCTTTTTCTTGAATAAAGATGAGCTTGTTCACTCCTGTAATTTCTTTTAGCACAGAACTTGAATGCAAAAATGGACGTAGCATAGAGTGGAAGTGAGTTGCCTGCAGAATTAGACAGACTCAGCTGTTCTTCTTGGCACACATGTTGACAAGCCAGGGCTGTAGAGACTATGAGCATGTGAATAATTCATATGGCGTTAAAAGGAGCCGGGTCCTGCTCCGGTCATGATGCCTGAAGGAAGCAGTGGCATTGTGTGGGTAGAGGAGAGGGGGAAGTATCGGCACGGGCTGCTGCCTGCACCACAATGCAGCGGCACTTTCTGCTGTCTCTCAGGAGGATTATGCACGCACTGTATGCATACCACTGCCACACCGCAGGCAAGGATACAATGCACTCAGTCAGTGCACTCACATTTACCTACTCAAACTGCCATTCTGCCACTTGTCCTCTCGGGAACCTGCCTGTCCAATTTGACAAAATATATACATACAAATTAATATTGGTTTACAACTCTTGGTGATACTCTGTTAATATACAGTAGGGTCCATAAGTCTGACACTACTTTCCCATTCAATTGAATGGGAAAGTGGTCTCATACTTTTGGACCCTAATGTATAAATATGTTAATAGTAACCCCTTCCATGAAACCTGCTTTTTCTGCACTTATTGCCCCACAAGCTTGCTCAGAGTATTCCATTAATGAACATACAAGCCACCTGCAGATTTTTTTATTGCCTTTATTGTTTACTATATTGCTAACTGTTGCTGTATACACTAACATGGCTATGAACACATACCTAATTGAATTATTACAGAAATTAGCAAGAGTTAGAGTTTTTTAGATGTTTGAGGAAATACCTCTGGTTAAATTCAAATTCAACTTTACCCTGGTCACCTCCCTCCTCAATAGCTTCCCACTGTTAGCTTAGAAAATATTCCCCAAACACCTTACCCAAAAGACTGATTGAAAAAGATAATAGATGAAACAGGACTAAAACAGGATATTGGATGGGGGTAACACACACACACACACACACACACACACACACACACACACACACACACACACACACACACACACACACACACACACACACACACACACACACACACACACACAGGAGAACTGAGAAACAGTTGTATAGAGCTGGGCGCTCAGCCTCTGAGATGCTGTGACCACTGGTTTTGAGATGCTGTGACCACTGCCCCTCCCCTTCTGTTGGTGGTTTTGACATTTGAAAATTTGTAGTTAATCCATCTAGCAAGTGATCTGTCCCTTGGGCTTGTGGAATGCCTATGTCCAACATATGTTCTGGGGAGAAGCAACACAGACTGGGCTCAAGATGGTGGCTGGAGTGAAATGCTAGGTAAAAAAGATCTAATTCAATTGTTTATTATTCTTTTAACATTTTCTTTGACAGAATTAAAGTCAGAGCTATCAAACATGACAATATACTTCAGAAATGGAAATACTTCAGACCATGGTATGAAATTATATGTCATGTTCTGTGTCTTCAGGTTACATGAAATACTGTGGTGCCATTGTGCATTTCTCTGTCTATTAATCATTGCAAAGTTGAAGAGTGAGCTGTGAGTTTGCAAGTGCTATCATGCTTCAAAGGCACGGAGCTAAACCGAAGATATATCATTTCAGATAGGCTAACTATTCAGCATAGTTGTTATCTGATAACCAGCAATGCCCAATATTCCCCACCTTCCTGCATTGCAAGTTTGGCAGCTTCACAAAGAGGCATTCATCACTGGTTGAACAATTATTGGCAAATTAATGAAAATACCATGAAAATATGATGTGGCATTTGGTATGTGAGACCTCAGAGCCTCTTTATCAGCTCAAAAACATTCTTAACATTAATTTATCAGCTTGAAACTTCATGACGTTTCCTCATTTCATGAAAACTGCTTATAAACATGATTTTGAGTCGATGGCATGTTTCTGTCATCCTCCACAGAAAAACATGCATTGCTTCAGTTTGGGGTCTCACAGATCCAAAACATAAAACATGGTTAAATGCTGTGGAATTTCATATGCTTTGAACCCTTGAATGATATTGAAGGTATAATTGACTCAGTACAGCCCCTCCCAGGTAATTATGATAAACGTGCAGGCACACACATATTCACGGATCTTTGCATAAGTAACCCCTCCCAATCTGTCTCTCTCTAATACATACACATACATGCCACCAGGTTGCAACGTTGTTATTTAGCAAGCATCAAGAACCAGAAAAGATCTTTTACCATTGGAACAACTCTACTTCTCATGGGGCTGTATCTCATGGTCCAGGGGAAACCGTGTTACATGTTCTGCAAGCCCCCTCACCATGCCCACCACGTGGAAACTTATATATGCTTGCCTAATTGGAGTGGAGGCTTAGAGGTGCAAATTCTATCAAAATGGTTCCAGGTCCCCTCAAAAAAGCTGGATAGCTTACAGATCATCCCAAAAAGCTCCTTGAAGCCTCATATCGAGATGGGGGAGCCTGGGGATGTACATACAGCACATTGTACATTTGTACATAGATTATCTTAGAGTCTTAGTCTTAGAGTAGGGCTAGGGATGTTTGGTCATGTTTTGCACCAAGGAGCACTGGTCCATATCTGGGCATCCTGTAAGCCTGGAGGGGGATTCTTATACAATATACATTTGTACATTGCTAATTTGCCAGTTGGAGAATTCCTCAGAAAGATTAGTAGTCTATTTGGATTAATTTTATTTTATTGTATATGTTTTCTTTGGGGTCAAATTGACCCCAAACATAAACGTTGTTACTACGTATTTTGGATCAAAGGAATGTATATCTGTTCAGGTATAGCCCATGTAACATATTAAACATTAAATGTTCATATGTTCATTTTTATGATTAAGTTTTAGGGTAATTTACACATTTCATCACCTTTGTGAAATATGCAGGCCCAGTTTGTGGCAAAAAGGAAAGGTAAGACTTCAAAAAATAAATGTCAGTTGGATTTTAATGTGGTCAGAAGAAGTAAAAAAGACCTGAGAGAAAACAAAACTAGTTGATCTCTGACTATGATATTTATATGTACAGCACTGGGGACTATGGGACCCCAAAAAATGAGGAAGTAAAGCTAATTTCAACAGAACACAAGGGTTTAAACTGTGCTTAAGGCTAGTACTGTACTGTAGGAGTAACATACATGAGGGGTTATTATGAATGATAAATAAGTAATTTATTACATGGATTACAGGGTGTGATGAAAAAGATGCATTCTTCACATCAAAAGAGTTAAGGGTAATTGACAGCTGTTATACCACAAAATACTACTTTTGCAATATAAAAGAGAGCTATGCAGATTTCAGAAATAGATTTTTATTTTATGTTCGATGGCAAACAAACACGTTTGTTTCACTGCCCACTCATTTTTTCTTTGCATCATGGAAAAAGTTGTTCAGCATTAGCACTTTCACTACACAATATAAAAATCTACACTTGGATAGTATGCACTCCCTCTATCCATTCATGATTGCAATCTTTTGCATGATCAGGCAGACATGCTTGTGTTCAATACATAAAATATGCTGTAAACGTAAAAGTGTTTTATTCAAAAACACTTTAATAATTTAATAATTATGCTCTAGGACTGATCTGGTGTAACTGGCTAAATAAAGTATTATATAATAAAGCTGGATTTCACTACATTTGAACAGTATGGGAAAATCCAAGTCAAAGTGAATTAATTATGATGAGGTATGTTAATAAACAGTATGTACAAAGAAAAAGATAAATTACACATAAATAGTACACAAACATGACAGCAAAGAATGCTTTTTGTCATCTATCTGAGGAATCAAAGGGAAACTATGAATGAGCATGAGCACTTATTCATTTGCACTGTCCACTTTAGCTTAGTGCCATTATACTGCAGTACCCTTTCCCATACATATACAAATTGATAAAAATTGAGTTTTTGTTCTTATAGAGGCTCTTATTTCCTCTATTGAAAAGCACACACATTAGACATTCATATAGTATGTGTGTGCTTTCAGAGTGCCAAAATAAACCATTAGGAGTTTGGTTATGAACATGAAATTCCACAAGTGTAAGCTGTGTTGTACTTCACATATCATTTAGGGGGCACTGTTGTACTGCAAAAACAGTGAGGACCATGAACGAAGTCAGAAAATGTGCTGCATTAGAAAATTCAGGAAAAAAAACCTGTAAACTCAAGAGACTAATTGTTACATTTGTTTCTGTCAGTTTAATAATATAGTTGTTCTTTTTCAGGGAATGTTGACTGCACTTTCCTATGTGGACACAAATGCCTTCAAACAGCTTGTGAAATGTTACCCAAATATGGTTATAACTGTATAAATACTCAGTTTCTACCATTAGGGATTTAGCTGTACATCACACAACAATTTTATGTGCCATTTTTGGCACTTTGAGCTTTTGAGGTATAGTAATACAAATGTTTTTTAATTCACTGAAAATGCACTGTCAGTGCTGTCTCTTAGAAGCACTGCAGCATGCAGGTTGCTGTAAACACAACATCTTAAGTATTTATCCCATATTTTCACTGTCATAGCAATTTATCTGTGATGCACTTTTTTCTGAATCACAGCAGGACTTGGCTTTGCCTCTTTGCCTCTGGATTTCATGCAGCCTTCCGTACTGTACTCTACATGTTTTAATTGAATAAAACATTTGGTATGCAACACTGACTACCAGTTGACATCTATACGCCAATCAATAAATCACACTGCATGTAAAATGTCACATGGATTTATTTTATGAGACAATAAACATGTGGTCTCCTCTGAACAGTGGCACTGCTAGCAGCAATTTATTTTCCTCCCAAGTCCGTAATTTGAGCTCTCATAGTAATTGCAACAAACGAGCGTGCATACTGTGTGGGCTGTGCAAAAATGTGTCAAGTGCAGGATTGATCAGAGGAGTTTGCTTGGATGAAAATGAGTGAGGCCTACACTTTCTAGGTGACACCATGACTATCATGTGATTCCCTGAATGGTTGCTAGTCACTTTTAGCACTGGCACTATTTGGAATCTCCCCAGACCATAGACAAATCCACACAAAATGAGCCACCCAAAAGATCCTGCTGCTGATAACTACTTTACACTGGTTAAATTGTAGAAGCATACATTATGATAAAACTGAACTGTTCAACTGTTTGATAAGAGAGGACCGCTGTCAGGATATGTATAGAGCAGGGGTGCACAATTACAGTCCTGGAGGGCTGTTATGACTTCACACGTTGATGACCAATTGAAAGGAAACAACACAAGTCTGCAGACGCTGCAGTGGTGCATGACTAAAATTACGTAAACCTGATATACACGCAGTGCTGCTTTGTAACCCATCATGGAACAGTGATGAGTAGATCAAAAAAGCATCCAAGAAAATAATGAATAAACTAAAAGCTGCTTTATTCCCTTCCTTTGGGTTGGACAAAATGTGATCCTGGAGGGGAATGGGAACAACTGAATACATCTAAAGAGAATGACCCTCTACCTCCTCTCCCACCACTCACAACACACCACCTTCCCCACCCCACCTCATAAGGGTGCAGACCTGTTTGCCATTACCATCACTGTTAATAAAAAAGTGATGAGAGAATAAAAATAAGCAAGCCTCCTCAACTCAAAACTCAATCCCATGTGTTCAATTAATGTATTATTGTGGAGCCTAATTAATCTTCATCAACAGAAATGCATATTCATTTTATATTTTTCAACAGTATAAGCAAAAATACAGAGACACACACCACAGCATAATACATGTGGCATGTAACTGACTATGCATAAATCTGGATCAGGCTTAAATTTAACCAACAATCAGTCAATCAGTCCTAATCAATTAAATGGTCTTCAGACCTGGGAAACCCTTATTTAGGAAGCTAGTAGAATTGGTTTTAGGCTTATAAACATATTACATGTGCCTGACCAGGTCAACACCCTGATGTAAAATAATTCTGCCAAACTATCATGGAATATGTTTTCCTAAACTAATGGTTAGTTACTTTGTATAACAAATTATCTTGTTCAATTAGATTTTGGTCCAACTGGAAGCAGCAATTCAAATGGGAATTCTGAAAAGGCCACTGAAATTGGTTTCCACTAATGGTCTTGGAAACTGTAACCTTAGATGATTTATGGCAATGATCTCAAACTCCACTCATAGAGGTCTAGTGTCTGCTGTTTTTTTTTTTTAATTTCTTTTCAAGTTTTTGAAATAAGGTGTATGAACTTTAATATCTGGAAGCCAATTTATGACTTAAATAGAACACTCTCTCCCTTCAGGTTTGGAGATTGAGGTTCCTTCTCTGGAAGCTGAGCTTAGAATCAGATGCATATTTCCTGTTCCTTGTGGCAATTGGACAACTAAAACAAACAAACAAACAAACAAACAAACACACAAACAACAACAACAAAAAAAACAAAAACAAAATACCAACAAAAAACAGAGGACAAAATATTGCACTGGCTGTGTCTATCCACTACACAAGAGAGGAAAAATGAAACAAGATCAGTGAGGAGAGGCCTCCAACCTTAAGTTAAAATGATGGACCGCCCTACACCATGTCATTTTGAATTTAAATGTGGTGGTGGCTTGTGCAGTTGGCATTCTTGTTTGATGAAC
Source organism: Albula goreensis (assembly GCA_022829145.1). Lineage (NCBI taxonomy): Eukaryota > Metazoa > Chordata > Actinopteri > Albuliformes > Albulidae > Albula > Albula goreensis. The sequence goes on from CM040745.1 coordinate 20,194,195, forward strand.
CAGTCACTGCAATTCATCTTGGTGCACTAGTAAAGGTATGACATGCTTCCATGATATTGACAACCGTGTCTAGAAGGGTAATATAAGGGAGTGCTCTTAGGATGCTTTATAAAGAAATTCAGAATTATAGATCTCTGTGCCGTTTTGCTGTTTCATTATTCTTTTTTTCTGATAGCACTGCTGTGTATATGGCAGTTCATTACATACTCTGGAAATTCTCAGCCATGTGTTATTCATGGCAAACAGATGTAGTGATATGATGTAGGGAAATAGATGACAACAGTACGTGTCAGCCATAACAGTCTTCCAGCATCGGGTTTGGGTTATAAAACATGATCCTCTTTTCCCATACCTTTCAGAGTAATCAAGCTCAGTGGTTGATCAAGGTTTTCCTGTAATAACAGGGCAACAGTGAGGGAATTTCACATTAAAAATAGTTTCCGTCAGTATAGGAGGCAATTTGAGTTTGTTTCATCAGTACATCATCTCTGACTGAACAGGAAGTCCACCCCACATGCCCAGTAGTTGGTTGGTGGAAAGGGGGAGTTTTTTTCCTCTTCTTTAGGCTACCACTCTTTTTAGGAGAGGGTTTGTGGTATCACAGTTCGAGGTTGTAAATATTACACTAAATACATGCTACACAGATAAGTTATCTGGTGTTACTTTTTACTGCTGGGTTGGCAACCCCTTTCTTGGAGGGCTACTTCTGTATTTCATGCCAGCTGCTTCCAAGATTAGTCTGCCTCAATTACATAATTAGCTGTATATACTAATGCCAATTCACTTGCCCTTGGTATTCCAGGTAATAAATAAATAAATAAATAAATAAATAAATAAATAAATAAATAAATTACAGACAGAAATTTGGTTCTGATATTTGTGAACTCATAAATCAATATACATAACAAAACAATTATGCCATTTATTGGGCTAATTCATAATTAACAGCAGAACCTGGAATGAAATTCAAACACAGATGTGGTAGCTTCCACTACTGGTTTGCTGTATGTGGATAATCACTATTGATCTTTTTTATGCCACAGTCTGCCTTGCTGAACTGTTTACTAGCATTTACTCTCATTAGCTGTTGTTGAGGAAATAGGTTCTATTTCGTAGAGACTGCAAGATGAACAAAATGAATAAGATGAATCACAGACTATGCAGTCGGCTGAGCCATCTGGTGTCCCTTGTCTGTTAATTTTTGCTTAACGTTTGCACTTTGTTCCCCATGCAATGCATTTGCTGGCTTATAAATGACTAGTTTGGGAAATCCATAAAAGGAGGAAATCCTTTTGTGTCACTCTGCCCCATCTTAAGGCACATTTGTATTAGAAGAATCATTACAAGGATATATGTTACAGAAAACTGACATTAACAACTATAGATATAAAAATATATATAAAAACAAAACTGGGAAACTCAAAACAGTGACTACTAATTAATTCTAGAAATTAATTAATAGCATGTAATAAAAAGGTAAATTTAGTCATGAATCTGGTTTTGCTTCACATTTTGTTATACTTTTATGTCCATTGTATAATTATATGTCTCATTGGAACCTAAAAAATGTTTCTAACTTTGTGAAACATATTTAACAAACATGATTGAAAGAAAACCAAGTCCAAAAAAGACACTGAAAAGATGACCAAGAAAGGTGACCAGTCATTGAAGTTACTAAAAAGGGGAAGTCCTTGAAGGACAAAGACCTATTTTTGAAACTTTTTTGAATATGAAGCCGCTGTAGAGAAACCCTCAAAACTATGTGCTAATTTATTTTATAATCTACAGAAACAATGCATAATAACTTGCTTATCATGATCAGTCAGATATTGGTAACAATAACCAGTTCATTCAAATACCTGTGTATGTACATATGACTTCAGTATTTCTATCCATTTTTGATCTCACACACACCCTATTGTAAGGCTAACCATATTCCATAGCTGTGCCACCAAGTTCAAAACATGTTTTTTAATGAGCAGGCTGTGAATAGGAGTTAGGACTCTCAGGGTTGGATCTGGGAAGATAAAGTCTGCATTGACAGCCATGAATTCTCATTAAATTGACTGCTAGAGATAGAACTGGGAATGTCAGTGGGTAGAAGGCAGAACCCTGCAGTTTTAATGAGATTCTTTCTTTCTCATTCTTGGTCATGTTGAAACACCTTTAGGTGACTGTAAAAGATATACACATATGGGCCCCAAACTAGTTAAACAGAGGTGATCGTTCAACTACTCATCATTGAGTCCTTTAAACGTGTGATGGCAGAAGGTGTCATGACCTCGATGATGGGTGGATCTACAATGAGTTTCAGTTATCATCATTGAGTTTTCATCAATGAGTTTTCATCATTCCCTTGAACCATTACTTTATCCAAATCTAAGCCAAACAAGTTATTTCAGGGGCAATGCATGTGTGTTTTAAATAACTGATATCTGTAGCAAGCCTACTTATACTATACAAAAAAATATATATATATAATATATATTTTTTTTTGTATAGTATGAGCAGGCATGCTATATATTATATATATATATATATATATATATATATATATATATATATATATATATATATATACTATATACTAATACACTTTACAATTCTATATTATTATGCTCTTGCAAGGTGTTAACAAGTAATATTGCCAGCATTTTTGTCACATAGGCTAAAGTTATGTAGAACTTCATGGTTACAGAGAGCTGACCCCATCATGGTTTTCAGGGTGATTTCTGCAGACCTATGAATGTGTGTTAGTGGATTTGGTCTGTATTGAATTGGAAACCCACTGGGACAATTACCCTGCATGTAGAGAGCATGCACAGTAATATCCCCTTTGCATAAATGCAAAATACTTTTTTAGAAATTAAATGGTCTTTGAAGTGTTCTTCATTATTATTAACCACTCTACACTATCCTCCAAATGCGTGTCTTTCTGCATGGTCTCCCACAGAGAATGAGGCCCTGCGTTTTCCTGAGAGTGTTACATGGCATGGAAAGCTGATGTCTCTTTATAGACATCCACGTGCCTTGATTAATGAGCCTCCGCATGCTAACACATTGATTTCCTAACCACAGCTGCTCACTGGTTCCCTAATACCCACTGAAGAGGTATATTCACAAGGCGATGGAAAACATTAAGTCTATGGCTCAGACTAGTCAGGCAGTAAGTGAATGTGATGCAGTATGAAGAAAGAAGATTACATTGGATGGTTGTTTATGTACCGGGCTGGAGGGAAATGAGTGAATACCTCAACGTCAATAGAAATCTTGCATACATGTGTGTTTGTGGAAGGTTAATTGTATAGAAAACCGAAGCCTCAAAAAGATTTGTGTGCCAGTTGAAATGAGACTTCAGATAAATACATGAAAACATGAACAACAACCAGGGTACAAGTTCACCCATGTTTTCATCATTTTGAACTCCGTGTATGTATGTGTAGGTTGTTCTTGAAGGTGTGTGCAAGTAAGCAAGTATTTAGTATCTGAACCATCAGAGCAAAGAACTCTGTCCTGAAATGATTTCCTAACAAGCTAACCTGTTATATTTTTAAAATTGCTTTTTTTTAACCTGTACAAATAAGGACCTGTGACCTTGTGTGGTTAAATGACACAACATGTTATACATTCACTTTTCCTCTTCATTGTAGTTCCACAAAGAAAATGTCTTTAGATGGCCGTGACATTTGTATTTACACCAGGGTTAGACAACCTTTTTCCTGGAGTGCAGAAAATGCCCCTGGTTTTGGTTCCATCCAAGCAGTATGAGAAATAAAATATCTGATCCTGAATGTTCAGATCAAAGTGATGAAACACATGGTAACCTGCATTCACTAAGTATAATACTACAATTAACTACTACTACTACTACTACTACTACTACTACTACTAATAATAATAATAATAATAATAATAATAATAATACTTCTTCTTCTTCTTCTTCTTCTTCTTCTTCTTCTTATTATTATTATTAGTAGTAGTAGTATTATTAGTATTATTATTATGAAAAAATGTGTAGCCGGGTTTGAATAGAGCACATATTAGAAGTGTCTGCTCCACTCCTGGACTAGAAGAGCCTACCCTTTGCATATAAAGACTAACAGTCTGTTGTGTATCTTTCCCTTAGAGGCACACTGGCCTTGGAGAAAACATCATTAACTAGTAGTGCAATTAAATGTTTGACAGTGAATAACATGTGTTTGCTTATAACATACAATGAATGCTCTAGATGATTAATTGGCCTTATGAGTTACATAGGAAAAATCCTTCTGACTTTTACATTTGAAACTATTTTTGAAAATATTTATTATTAGTAAAACTAGTAAAACATGGCATTTCATTCATATCCCTGGGGGGACAATAAATGGCATGAAGAGAGCCCTGTGCTTCTGAATTTAGACAAAAGAAGCAGATTGTATGGCTTTGTAGGCAAAAAAAGACAAATTCATTTTTTTTCATTCCTTTACCAACTGGTTTGGCCAAGGTGTTCATCTGTAAGTATTTTTGTTTTTGTTTTTTAATTTTTAGTCATTACAAATACAGTTACTGGCCTAAATATTAGGATGAATATTATTCAAAATCAGAGATAACTTCTTTAGTAGCTTGTTGCAGTTTTGTGTGTAATTCAGGTATGCTATCTTTCAGTGAAGTGACCAGTCAAGACTAAATGGGTACTATTCCAAAACGGATACTGCAATTCCACAGGAGTGAAGCAGGCCAAGTGAAATGTATGTCAGCAAGTAAGTGGAAGCGGTAAGGGCAGGTGTAACACTCTGGAGGAGATAGGGCTTCCCACATCAGATTCATCATTATCATGGCAGGGGTGGGCTTGTTAAAAGCACTTAGTCTTCTGTTCACTGCACACACTGGCTATTGACCACTCAGAACCTCATCTTTGTCAAGATTGAAATTCTTCTAATCCCAAAATCAGGGCAACATAAAATAAATAATTTATTATGGAGAATTTAGTGATGGATGGATTTTGCTGTGTTCACAGCAGTTCACAAATCTTTTGTGGACAACATCCATTAAGGTGTTCATGGAGCAAAATTAATTTTGTGCATGAAATTAACCAGGTTACACTTGGCACCCCATTTCCTACAGTACACAAGCACATTTCATATTCCTAATGAATACAATTAAATCAATGTCAGCTGAAACAATCCCCTGTTGCTGGTTTGATTCTTGGTTGCCAGAAAATTAGAGTAGCTGGTTTAAAAATAGGTTTAAAATCGTGTAAGTTATGATTTCAATAAAAGACAATAAACTTTTAAATCATAATTTCACATCACTTCCACGAACTGGAACCCTCCCAGTCCCAAGGGTTCAACTATGTGCTGCCATTGAGATGCTGTGATTATCACGTCTAAGGTGGAGTCTAAATACGAGTGTTTGCACTGTGCTCTACTGCTTCCTCCACAGTGATTAAGTTGCTGTTTAAAAAGAGATTCAAAAATACAATAAGACAACACAGAATCATTTCCATTAACCTATATTATAAAAAGTAAAATAAAAACTCACCTTGAAATATTTGAGCCATTTCAGTTTGAACTTGAGGAACAGATTGTCTGTCAGGTACATCTATAAAATGTACATGAAATACATCAGTGCTAATGTGGTGTTGGAAAGCAAAGTGTCAGATGAGAAAAATCTGTAACAAGACTTCTCATTATATAAAAAAGGTGATCTGGTAACTGAAGAGTATTGAACATTTAGGAAATCCAAATAGCCTCCCTACCTTGTCTTATATGTGGTGAATATTTGGCTCTAAATAGTAGCCATCCAATCATCAATAAATCTATATCAGCAATATCAATGCCATTTACTTTTGAATCACAAAACAGTATATTTTAGATGAAAAGTGCACATTTTGAATCAATAATAGAATTAACAGATAACGGTGTTGACCTGGGACCAGAACAGATATAAATCCACATATTGTTTGGTCCTAGATTTTTGGGCAGAGTCTGGCAACTGGCATCTTGTGTAGGATTAGCACTAATTAGTGTCTTCAAAACAGAAATAATTGTCCTCTGAATATATTATAATCCTTCTTACTTTTGTACTGGAGTCAATTTAAAGCTCCCTTCATCTTTTCCTCTGCAGTAATTGGTCCAATTAATTCTGAGGGGAATATGAAAAACATATATTCAAATGAAGGAGCTGTCTGTACTAATCAGTACCACTTTGGATGTGTAATGGGGAATTTGCTTTGTTAATGTATGCTTTACTGTATGCAGGTAGAAGATATTCAGCAGTTACAGAACAAATTAATTAATATATTATATGATGATAAATAATGGTCACAAATCAAAAAAATATATATGTTCAGAGAAAATATGTACCAGACTCTAGTGCTAGGTACCATTGTTAAAACACATTTTAGCCTCCTGGTGTATTCCAAAGTGTATTCCTTGTCTCTTTCATCCATAGGGAAGAACTTGCTGTGCATTATTTAATGACAGCTAATATTTTTGATGATGTATGCATATGGTTCAATAAAAGATTATTCCCATTGTCCCACTGCAAGTGCAGTCGAGTCCTTAATTTCTGTGGAGGGATTTGGGTGTGGGTTTGTATAAATATGTATTTTCTGTTGGGAGACAATTTAAATGTGGTGAAATAAAAAAAAAAAAACAAGACAAAGACATGACTGCAGCTTTAACAGACTGCAGAGGGCTAACAGAGATGCTACCATCAACGACAGAGGGTGGGACAAATTGATAGGCTGATTAAGTATATTGCAAATTCCATTCATGAAGCTGTATTAATTTTGATGTCAGGTCTGGGAGGATGATTGGTTTATTTTGAAGCTGCAACACATATGACTGAAGCTGTGGGGGCTAAGTCTATGTAGGCAACTGATCTGATATTTAAATCTGGACACTTTAATATGCTAGTGATGCTCATAACAATGTTACCACTGTCCTTCAAAGAGTAATTGAAAGTTAATAGACTACCAGCATGTGGCTAATTTCTTGCAATTTACTTAAGCAAATGTTAAGTCAACTTATCACGACAGCTACCCTGGAGGAATAGTTACTTTCACAACAGGAGATTAATCCCCTTTTTCCTCTGAAGTGTTTCCCCTTTCTCCTCCTTCTTCTCTATCTCACCTTAATGAGCCATCTGTTTATAACAACACATATATTACCACAGAAGAACTACAACTGTTCTCACCAGTTCAATAGTGGGGAAAAATGTCTTTGTTGATCTTAAATGGAAACTTAAAAAAAAATAGATATGCATTATTTACCTAACAGTATAATGGATGTGCATAATAGAAATAACTGTTCAAATTCATAGTAGAGGAGTCCCTTAATGAAATCAATGCATGATATTGTTCATCTTTCCGCTACGATCAATGCACAAACTGCTGTTGGTTTACCATAATGGATGATACCACAGGGGAGTCCACTAGAAAGGCTCAGACATGAGTCTGGGGAAAACATTTTAAGCACAGCTCGTGCAGACAGATAATGGGTAGTCGATTGACAAGCAGGAGTCACTAGCGAGCAATGATTATCTCTGAAAATGATGTGCTGCTTTGTGATACTGCCAGCTGCAGCTGACTCTGGCATGGTCAACGTCAGACTGTGGAGCCCATCTGCACGCTGGAACAGTGCCCTATCAGAATGAGCCATTTAGCAGCCTTGTGGTCCATGCTTGTATTAGAACACTTCATTTGCGAGTCTTCATTTGTTAGACAAGCCTTACCCTTATAGTACCAGAGAAAAGCAATGTGAAGGGAACTAGAATTAAAAATGTCACTTGTGATATGGTGACTACTGAAATGGGTTGTGAGCCTAAAATGTGAAGATCTGTGAAACAAAACAATTCTAAGATCATGGATTATACCTGATCTCCCAATGCAGAGGTATTTGATTCTGACCCTTCAATAGATTGTTAATTTGGAACACAGTACTGCAAAATTTAACAGAGCTAAAGCTTCATCGATACATTCATGGCGAGAGATGACTTCAGTCATCACAACCTTTTTGCCAGTACATTTTTAGCTAGAACAGTCTGTATATTTTGACAACATAATTTAATAGATTCTCACTAATGTGCTGCCTTTTTATTTCTTATTTGCCCTTTTCTTTTCTCTTGAACCATTGATGTAATTTTCTTTCCTGATGTATCCTACAAAAATAAATTTAAAAAATTGATCACAAAAAAACAAAAACAAAAACAAACTGATGCATCATTGGGGAAGAAAACAATACAGTGATAACCTGAGGAAAGCTGTTATCCCATGGAATGAACTCAGTTGTTTCCCACTACTGTGGACTCCTGTCACAGATGACCATTCAACCTTGAACCTGCAATGTCTAGCCAATAGTGCCATCTGTGGTCATGGGAAGTGCCTTTTACTAAATGAATCATTTTGCATTTTAAAAGCTTAGCATCAAATTACTATAATTATATGTAAAATGTGATGAAGTGAACCCCCAGGGTTTCTCAGAACAGTGATGATAGTACCTTCAGTACACTAAATAATAGCAATGAGACACAATTAAAATGACAATGTAAAAAATACCACATAACCAATTACACATTATATTGAAGATTTTTCTTATTTATAAAATAAATACTTAAATAATCCCTTAATTTCTGACAAAAGTCTCTTGAAATAGTTTCTCTATGAGGCACAATAACTCTGAACTCTGTTTTTTCCCCTGGGGTAGTGGCTTATGACACTGAAATTAATTCTGTGAGTTGAGAAACAGGAACAGCACCGCTCTTTTCAGAATGAAATATATTATGGGCCCGAGCCTAAAAGGCTTCTGTAAAAGACATTATAGAATAGTGAAATACATTATTTTATCTGGGGAGTTCAATTATGCAGTAATACAGTGACTCCTGTGATTTCACATTTATAAATATCAAGCAGACACTATGCCAAATCTTTCTTAATCTTGAGACTATATAATTGTCCAGGGTGAGGTTGAAAGTCACTAGTAAGAGGAGGTAGAGAGTTTGGTGAATTCATGTGAGGATTAACATTTACCTGTCTTATGTACAAGAAACATTTGGACTCAAGGTGCCATCTTGTTTTCAATAAAAATATCTCTATTCACTCATTTGTTCATAATACTTGGCTATAATTATTTCAATCTTTTTACAGTGTAGATTAAATTTATTATGTCCAATGCCAGGGAGAAGCAATGGAAACACAACATTGCTCTTGACTAAAGCCCTGTCACACACATGTCCACTACAGCCATGTGTAGTCCAGTGCCCAGTCAACACAATATAATGTTATTTGATTGATTGTCTATGGCTTTGGCCAGGTGTGAAGTGTGATTGTGTGGTTGCTGGAAGCAAAGCAGGTTGCATGTATGCTCTGTTGAACAACATGACATTAATTGTGCAAAGTACATTCTCCTAGGTTGCGCTCTTAAATACATAAAGTTGGTTTCATTGTTGAGAAGTTGCTTATTGCAATGATCAATTTTACCATTTAAAATGAACAAATAAATAAGGGGTGTGGCCAAACAGTGCTATGAAGAATGCATCAACTACAGCTGTATATTGGATAGCTAGCATACTGTAAATGTGGTTATATAATCTAGCTAGATACAGACAGATGGTCTGTGATTAGAATAGCTATGTGCTATATAGCTAACTTCATACAGGTGACCCTCCCACATTGCGGGGGTTTGGGACTCAGACCTCCCGTGATATGGAAAAACTGCATAACATTTTCTGCCAACCTAGGCGAGTAAAATGGGCATGCGAGTGTGGTGAAGCATCGTGAAGAAAGCACCTCCAGCTGGTGGGTTCGCTGGGGCGCGGTGAGCATTTAAACCAGACTGGAGTTCTGCACTATCTAATGCTCAAATGGTTCATCAGAATCAAGGGACAATTACATTTTAAAAGGGAGTTATCCCATAGCTTAATTATTTGTTGCCTACCAACAGAAAATCTAAGCTGCGATGTGCAAAGCTGCAATGTGGGAGGGTAACCTACAACTTACTTGAAACCTTTCAGTCCACGAAATTCATTTTACACAACCCATTCAAATGAGTAAAACTGAAACCAAACACACATTTTGTGCAATACATTTGTTCTGGGCTGCAGTCCAATCTGTTAAATCTTCTGTCCCTCAAAACCTAACTTGCAAACTTCACTCAGGACACTTCACCAAGTACACAAGTATGTGAATGTGTACTTGTGTTTGACTGGGAGAGCAGCACATGCTTACAAGTGAAGACGGCAAGCGATTTTTGTGTGGGCAGAATATTTAATGGGTTGGACCATGTAAGACTGTCAAAATCTATTCCTGAACAACATATTTAACATACTGTCAGAGTTGGCAGACAAATAAGCCTTTTCACTGTATAATAATACATTTAATTGTAGAATAACAACACATTCTCAAAGCCTAGCACAGGTGTTGGTTCGAAAATGTGTGTAATAAATGCAGCATGCACATTTTAATAAAACAGGAGCAAAATACAATTCTGATTTCTCCACCAAAATCACTCTAAGGAGGTTTAATTGTGAGTTATGGACATCCAGATATGTTTCTGAAGTACCGTGGAGACACTGAGGAGTATCCAGAGCCAGCAAAGCAGAAAATTAGTCTATGGGGTCAAAATCCACTTCAATAAACCTACTTTCCCGGCCCGCCGCAGCCCAATCAATGGCTTTTCCCGGCAGGACTCCTTAGACACAGACTTCCAATACAGTTCAACTTGCAGAGGGAGCTGTGATTGGACTCAAAACATTTCTTAAGTGCATGGAAAACAAAATGAGACTGTTTGGCCACATACCCCTGGAGTGATATGGTTGTGGTTACACAGCACATCATTACTTGTATGTGGATAGTTCTTAATTTGTTGGAAGTAGCTGAGCCAAATAACTTTCAGGGACATCTACAAATGTATAAAATATATCTTATAATAAAGACTTTCTGTCACTTCCTCATGACCAGGAGGTACTGCAAATCACGTAATGTTTATGTAATGATACAATGATCCATCAACCATCTGAAGCTAAATTATGGTAATTGTCATTTTAAAAATTTTCTCTTCCAATATTCATCCACAGTAATTAAGTTGAAAATTGTTGGCTTGGGTATTGCAGACTACTAAACTGCCTGTTTTAACACACATAGCAAAAGCCAACACATGCAATAATTGTATGAACATAATAACGCATACTGATAACATTTTAAAAATGGCATCAGGATAAACCCATCACTGTTGTTTTCACTCATTGTGGAGCTAAACTCATTATGCCTGAGCTAGGACTGGGCCTTCTTTACATTTACATAATGATACATGTGCGTCCTGTTTTTGCCAGTGTATTACAGTAAGGTATCACTGATCTGACCCCAGCTCAAATGAAACTGCTGTTTGAAGATTATATTGGGCTTTGTAAAAGGTAAAGAGTCTAACAGTCTAGAAAAACTGAGTGTAATGTCCATAACCACACAACATTGAATCTGGCAAGAACTCTTATCTTAACTAAAGTGCTGATATGAGAATAACACAATTTTACTACCAATGCTATATTGCAAATGAAACAATTTCTGTGGCAGGTGACTTAACTATTATGCCCAGGGGTTGGAAAGAGTGGGGTGTTTTAAGCCTGAATTAAAAAAAAAAGCAAACTTGATATCAACTGAAATTTCACTATTATGCGAAAAGTGGTCATTGTGAATTTGTGCACTTTGTGGTTAACTGGGCAAGAAACAGGCATTGGTAATGAAGGCTATCTTTTTTAAAGCAACTCTGAATATCTTTTGCACAGGGGAAATAGGTGGGTTGGAACTCTCCAAACCTCCATCTTTTACATTTATAAAATGTTCAGAAATGTGACTAATAGAACAACTAATGACAGTACACATCCAAAGTATTGACTCATGAACTGTATATCATCTAGCATTCATATAGTCTGCCCATGCAATATTGGATAATGCTATCTTTCATTGAACTGCTTCTTTGTGATCTTTTATTACTGCAGTGGTCAACTATTATTGAAATGTGGAATAGTGAAATGAAAAACAGCAATGCCATTTGAGCCACACTGGGCTTTGTTAAAATTGTACAAACCCATGATGCAACAGAAAATAGAAATTGTATTAAATTTAGTTATTGCTGCTGTGTTTATTTCCATTTAAGTTATTTGAGATAAAATTTGACAGTTTGTGTAGAAAGGGGGTACCACTTATTCTGTATACCTATTGTTTCTTAAATAGAACCATATAATGCAAATTTCCAGGTAGATGACAGCATCCTGCAAACACTAAATGCTAAAGGTCTTTTAATTAGCATTTTTAAGTAAATTAATTTTGATTAACCAAATAGTCCAACGATGTTCCATATTAAAATCAATGCCATTTGCTAAATATTAATGTTAATACTAAAACTTCATTTTGTGCAATTCATCAAGTTGTGGATCTGGATCTCAGTTACAAAAACACTGGTCAGCTAAATGCTGCAGACCTGGGTCAAATAAAGACACTAAAATAATATTTTTAGGATGTTACTATGCCACAGAAATAAAGATCATCTGAAATTAGCCAGTTAGACTGGCTACTAGTTATAACTAACATAGCCTACCAGCTATGTTAGTCTGTACCATGTCTGTAAGTGACCACAAATATTGAGTTGTAGACCAAGAATACTGGAACAAATACTAGGCTACCTTCTAGAATTCCAACCTTCTAAATGAAAAGAGTCATGCTATGGCTTTTGTACAGTTTTAGAATCATTAGCTAAAAGCATTGCCGAGACAAAGTTTATTCTTTTCTAAGGACAAATCTCTGTATTTTACAATTGTGCAATATTCATTTCTTATCAGCACTCGTGGATTTGAGGCCATTGTACTTTTGTTACAGAATAATACACTTCCTATTTTAATTTAGTGCCACTTTTAAATGACAAGAATGTAAATGTATAGGAAATGTATAGGAAATTGACAACAAACTGAAAGGTGCCGCAGCATAGTTATAATGCATGAGAAATAGTAAACTGATTAGAATTCAGCCACATAAGGATTCTGAAACTAAATAACGGTAAATGATGAACGTACCATTACAATGCTCAGCAAATTCACATTTTGTTTTGGGTCAGTAATGAAATGTGGGAATGTCAACGACCATCATGAGGTGTGCTCTGAGCTGCTCCAAGCATTGGAAAAAGTAGTCTGAATTAATCCTTTCAGCCTAAGGATTTCCCAAGATTGCATATTGATCCTTTTAAATAAGGGCCTTTACCCGTTGCAATTTTCATCTATGCTTAATATATATTTTCAGTTTCAGTTACTTGAAGGAATTTTTGCGTTTCATATTTACTTTCCTTATTACTCTCAAGCAACCACTCTGCTGACCCATGATTGCTAAATGCTAGAGGATCAAAGTGATTAAAGTCAGCGTTACCTGATTAGGGCCATAATGGATAAAGCATGGGGATTTTTTGTTTGACTCCCAACTTTTGTCCAAGAGAATGGCAGATATTTTCTTGACCTTTCTATAGTATTTGAAATGCTTAGAATGGTTTCAAGTAAAACTCTGCTCATTCTCTCCCCTTTCATCAATATCCTCTTTATCTTTTCCTCCTATACAATCTCTGAGTATGATACAAGACCAAGCAACCTAATGCTCAAGACCCCAAGGAGCTCTGAATAACAACGTAAATGTTCAGATGCCATTAAAATGACATCAGCAAAACTGTATAAATGATATATTGCACAGTGCAGTGCACAGTGAAGTGACAATCAAATATAGTGACAGTTTCAAAACCATACATGACAACCATAAACAACAAAAGAGAAAACTGAACACATTTTCTGCACAGAGTTCTTAACACCATTATAGGTCAATATCCAACAGCCATGGATGATTTATAAGCAGGAAAAGGAAATCACTTCCATGCCCTGTAGGGTAGAGCACTGCATAAATAACTGTGTTCATTGTGTATACTTTAATAGCAATACACATTGTGTGACTCAATATCACTGCAAGATTTCGGCACTTACCAATATGAAATAACTCTAAACAGGATGGAACACAAAATGTTACTTTATGGTTTGAAATTGATGAAACATATGCCCAGAGGGTTTTAAGAGACAGAAAAGTAGTGAGGAAAAACAAACAGAAAAAATAGGGAAATGACTGCATGTCCTGCAGTGCAGCAACTTCTTTCCCTACAGATATGTACCAATAACAACTTCTATAGCCACATTTAAGCTAATGCAAGCTAGCAGCAACAAATAGAAAATTAGCATTGGGAAGAGGGCACCTAGATCTATATAACTAAACTCCTTGAGTGCAGGACCTTTACTGGGGGGGGGGGGATGGTATGGTTGTCACAACTACATTGTTAAATCAGTGTGAAAATTGATTCACTTCACACTCAGGGAGACACATGCACCTAGGCAAGATGAATTTCTGCAGTACCTGAAGTTTATTGACATGCGCATGAAGAGTCTTTCCTTCATTTTTGTAATGTAAGTTTGTTATTTGGGGTATATTTTAGTGAGGAGTTATATATACATGATGGACAACACATAAGCCGAAAGCAGGGAGATTCCAAAATGTTTGGAGTGATATGTGGCATTTTGTACACCTTAAATCAGTCACAAACTGTACATACACCTATCAAGAATATTTATTCAAAATTAAGATTACCATCAAATTACCATTTTACAGGAAGTGAAGAGCATTTATTTAGCAGTGTCTTTTTTTACAATGAAAGTGGAGGGAGAAAAAAACAAACTGAAATTTTGGCTTTAAGAATCCTTCCAATCATAATGGGCATTACCAACAAAAATATGTCTTGTAATATTCACTGTTTTTGTGAAAACTTGACAGACCTCAAACTGAAAGGAAAGAAAAAAAGACCCTTCCATTTCCAGTGCTGATTCCTGTATAGCCTTTCCAGTCAATCTCTGACACCTGCCACTCGCCACTTCTATTCCAGGTCAAGGTACGTGTTAGTAGAATGAGACAACCCTAAACTGTGCTCCCCTTATTTGCTGACCAATCTGGCATGCATCCATTTAATTTAGAGTGCTGCACCAAGTTGAGTAAAGCCTTGTCCCTTGCACAGTACAATAAACAGGTCATAAGGTTGCATAAAACACAATTGCTAGTGTAGGGTTCAGACCAGAGACGGCAACACAGACACAGAGACTCACGACAACTTTTTGGAATTCCAATACTGACATTTATTAACGTCCGGGCATGCTTATCATACTTCTTTAAAATACATATTCTCAGCCAGCTGTTTATATGGGAAAAGCTGCGCCCAGATGTTTTTCATCATATATAACTTCATATATAAATTTTATCCTCACAGCACATTGTCTCACCATATTAGTTATAGCCAACTTTGCACCCATGTCTCTATATCATTTCATCCTTGATGTCTCCAACAACCCCCTCTTAAGAAAACATGTCAGGCCTAAGAAGAACGTTCTGTACTTATCAAAAAGTCCATACATTACTGATTTTAAGATCCTAAAGAACAAAAGGTAATGTAAACATAAGGCTATATTCAGTTTATATCCATCACTAGCAGCATACAACAGTGTTCTAACAGTGTTCACTTAGATTCATGAAATAGTTCCAAAGCACACAGTTGCAATTGTATGTTGACAACAGTTCCAATGTTAGATGAGACCAACACCCACAATGTTGGAAAGATTGGTAGGAATGAGGTGCACTTCTTTCTTCTTCCTAATCTGTAATCTTTCATCTCCACAAGGCAGATCTATTGTAATGCCCTCTTCTCTGTCTAAAATGCAAGCTTTGTTCTGCTTTCACCTGCCAGACTTAATATTGCTTGAAGTGGCCATTTTACCCCAGTCTTGGCATCCCTTCATTTGCTCCTAGTGTTATCCAGAGTTCATTTTCAGATTATTTTCTGACATGAAGTGTTGAAAACAGCACAGCCTCTTAATACATTTCTGAGTTGCTGACCCCATATATCTTGAGCAGACAGCTCAGATCCTCTGCTCAAGGCTGAAGTGTCCAATAGAGAACAAATGTGCCTTTCCTGTTTAAGCACAGGCCTTCAAACAATGTGTTTTAAGGACTGAGTTTATTCAGGAGGTGATCTCAAATTCAGGTCAACATACATATCTTTAAAAGTATTTCTTTAAACGCATGCCATTCTGGGTTTGTAATTCTACAGTTAATGCCCACCCCCTGGTTCTCTCAGGGTTTCCATTGCCCCACCCTGTGTTCCACAGCAAGACATCATGGTGATGAAGCTCAGTTCCACTAAGGGAGTTAGTGATCTATGTGCTTTGTCTTTGCATGTGGACTGTCTTTCTTTCACTTTGACATATTTTTGGAAGACATAGGTAGGCCTATGGCCAAGTCCCACCTATGCCATCACTGGCTATGGCTAGAGGCCCACATTGACAAGCTATCAATTGGCTCTGCTTCACCAGGGAATGCCAGGGATTAAGTCCAGCAGTCTCATTGCTCCTTTACCGTCACTCCTTGTCAAAACTGGTGCTTGTGGACACACAAACTGTGTACCTTCTAACAAAAGTAGGCATTATGTTGTAGTTTGGATAAAAGCAAAGATTTTTGTGATATGAAGCTGTGGAGTCACATCTGCACGACTCCATTCCCTGAAATCAGCAGAAAAATCAGGAGGAAACATTTGTTAAATGTGGAAGCTAGTGGAATGATTGAAGATTAAAGTAAAAGTAAATTAACGTTGTTGCCTACATTTTACAATAAAATGATAGATCTAACAACCTATTACAACCACAGGATACCATTCCATTACTAGGACTGCTGCTCCCCTCTGCTCTAAACGAGTGAAGAGAGGGGTTTCATGAACCAAATGATGATTGACTTTAGCGAAAAACTTCAATCATTTGTCAAAAGCATAAGGACTGTATTCTAGAATCTACCTTTTTTGGCCAAGGTGGCCAAGGTTCATTCCCCACTGACCCCCGGATCGATCTGAGTGAATGCAAAACTGTATTGATCAACTGAAGGTGTACTTAGCTAGGGAGCAGCTACTAATTACAGTTAAACTGTTGTGGACTTGCCACACGATCCCTGCCCCTGCAAAGTGACAGCGCCATGAAAACTCCACGCTGACAAGCCAAATCAGGAAAATGTAAGTAAACTTAAAATGTGGCTGTTTATGGGGAAAACACAGACTATGTTCCTAGTGCATAGTATCATTACCAAGACTAGCTATAATATTCAATGAAGATGATTGTTTTGCACACACTGCTATGAATTATTACAGTAAAGCTCTTTTGAGCTCATTGATTCATAAGATGCCAGCCTGACATCTGTGCTATCCCATCCCATATCATTAACCATGGATATCAACGCATCTTTCCTTTGGAAACACTAAAACATTGCATTTATCAACTTGGATTTTGTTTGTGAATGCTTATATTCACTGGGTCCAATTTTTTAAAAAGACTGTGAAATAGTACAATTACTCAAAGTGTTTTATGTGAGCTGCACAATCTTCAGTGGATCAAGGGCAGCATGATGAAATTGCACATTTATTTTATTACAAATGAAAGGGCTTACCTACAATATTACTTCCACACATTTTCTAAATTCTAATAAGATTTTCATCCCCCCAGTTGTACCCTGCTGTTTACAATTCAAAGCACAGTTTAGGTATGCAAGAAATAGTCTTTTCAAGGTTATTTTATCAATTGCTATGACCTCCTTTCTGAGAATAGAGGAGGCAAATCTCTTCTGATGTTTGGTTAAAGAGACGATTTTATAAATATTGCATAGGCTTTCTTATGTATTTGAGCAGAATGAGATTTTTAAGCTTTCAACTGATTTAGTGAAAAAAATGCATGTCACCCTATGTTGCCCACTGTTGGAAGTGACCTTGAACCACCTCAGTGAGAGGTTACTGTAATAAGGAATTATAAGATTTGTTTTCCCAGATTATTGATTACTGACTTACCGTAGCATTATTTTTTTTTTTTTCCTGAAACATATCATTTGTATAGTTGCTTGTCTTTTGTGAACTCTGAACAAATGAATCTGACTAATGCATTCATTGCTTACTGAAATCCTATACTTACAATTATGTTTCCACCAATATAATATCTGACTTGATATTTATTATCTCTGAAAATTATCAGGAATATGAACTGTTGCTATCCACCCCTTGGGGCAAAGTCACCTCTGCTACGTCTGAAAAAAAGGTTTAAATGGCATATCTGAGATCACCCTGATAGGTGAGATCAAATAAAGGGAAATGACCAGAAAAAATTAATTGGTCCCCTACATAAAAAACCTATATATAAAATATATAGCAAAATGTGTCCCTAGATTTTAAAACACATGTACAAATCCTGACTGTTTACTCAATCATGAATATAATACACAGTGGTATTTTAACAGCCCCTAGGGTTTTTTTTTTTTTTTTTATTTTTATTTTTTTTTAACACTGCAAACCTGGTCTTAGTACACACTTGTCTGTGTCAGGAACCCCCAACTAAGACAGACAAATATGGCCTTTAAAAGTCATACACAGCTCAGCTGGCTCAGACCAATGTATCAGTATCAGATTCAAGGACACAATAACCAAATTGTGGTTAAACTAGAGGAACAGTTAAAATGTCAAAGAAAACACATACAAGAAAGATTTTGCTCCAATCTGAATTTACATTGAATTAGTGCTGACCAATTGTAAATAAATTGTATTATCATTGTCATCGCAATATGAACATGCACGATAAACACATCACAAAAGACTGCCTGAAATGCGATGAATAAGAAAAATCAGTTATTTATATGCACCATGCATTCTCACTCAGGTAGGGGTGTAACAGTACACAGAAGCCACAGTTTGGTTCACACCACTGTTTGGACATTGGGGAAAAAAGCAGCCAAAAACCCCAAATGCATACGGCTATGTTTCTTTCCATTTATTTTAAACAGACAGTAGTGCAAGAAACAGGCCGGTCTTCCAGCTCCTGTGTGTCATTTGCACTCACCATAGTGTGACTGACTTAGACACCCATCAGCTTGAGCTAACTTAGCATGGCATGTTGAAAACTTGCTAACGCCTTACAGCTGAAGGTTTCCGGGTGGAACCTGCGCTTGTGAACTTTAGTTCTGCATTATGTTCATCGATCTTTGCACATAGGCTACCGCATATTGTCCGTACGACTGCACGCACCGAACAGTAACGTCCATACCGTGATGGGTCAGGACAAATACACATACCGTTACACCCCTACACTCAGCATGTGAACATCTGACCAATCAGATGGAGCCCGGGGGCATTGTGCCGCTAGAGGTTAAATTCTTGGACTGGCACAAGATGGACAATATCTAATACGCGCACTTAAATATGAGTTTATCTATCGCAAGTCATATCGTCATCGTAATATCAAACAATGTTATCACACATAGCAGATTTTCCTCATATCGTGCAGGCCTACTTTGAATGATGACTAACATGTTAACTTTCACACTGCTCTCCATTTGGCTTTGCTTTTAGCCTCATCACTTACCTGGCTAAAGCTTGGGCTCCCTCCTCTAATGCATTCCCTTCCTGGGCAATTCCTTCTTGTGCTCATTAAGCTGCACATGGGTCTAATCCACATAGACCTACCGCTGGCTCAAAGTCATTTATGGGATTGAAATGCATATATTTTATGACTGGATAGAGGAAATGGCCCGGGAATTGTACTGTCTTATACACTGGCCTTGAAGGAAGAAAATCAGCGTAAGTAACCTGCAGTACTACCCCCACTTTCTCCCCTTTCCCCCACTTCCCTCAATGCCTACCTGCCCGTCAGGGTTCCAGCATGTGCAATACATTATGGATAGCAGTGAGGTTTTCACGCACTCACAAAAGTGATCATAAATAACTCTTGGATTGACCACTGTGAATGAAGAGACCATATTAAGCCTTTCAGGATCTTCAACTTTCCGAAATATTTACCTCAAAATGTGTCCTGTTTTTTTATGTGTGCAACTACATAGAGAAGAGCAACACTCACTGGAAGGTTTTGCACTTTTTTATAGAAAGGGCAATATGTTGACTGAAGTCATTAGCACAAAATTCTGCCTGGCATTATGGTGGAGTGATGTATGTGATGTAATTTTTGTTTGCACTATCACATTTGGGCAGATCAAATTGAAGCACAGTTGCCAGAACATTATAGTCTGGAGTAATTGTCCAGCCCTACCAATTTCTTGAAGTTCTCTTGTAAATAAATAAGAGAATGTTCAATTAAAAGCAAAATTAAGCTTAAACAGAATCATTTTAAGAAACAATTAAAGCTGTATTTTGACAATATTCTATATTTGCTTTTTGATATACAATTACTTATTTCACTTAACAGTTACTGAAATTAACAGAAGTAGGCACTGTTAAATCACTATAGGATCATCTGGAAGAATAAGTTAACAAGACATAACAATATTATACTAATAATATAATTTAATATAATAATACTATTATGTACTTTTCTATTTGCTACACTTGGGCATTCACTAGCCACTTTAACAAGTAACAAAACACATCTATTTCACATTGTAAAATGTATAGTAATTATTCATAATAGCTGTTCATTCACATCCACGTGTCCATGGTCCTATACCATCCGATTAGTTTTAAATGGCTATGTGTTGACAGTGTAAGTAATTAAGCGATAATGATTGTGTTTGCCATGTTTCTGAGAGAATGGTGGCTATGTTGAAGTCTGAATGGCATCAGATTGGTTTTCATCATATACACCAGCAAGCAATGTCTGCTTGAAGTATTTTTTACAGGACAGAACGCATTTCATTAGGTAATTTTAGCACCAACACGCTCAATATCCCATTTAATAGCTTTGAATTAATTGTAGCTGGACAGGTAACAAGCATATAGCTGGCAAACATTTTTGGCACAGGCTTCTTGTTCTCTGACTAATGCCTTCAGAGTTCTGAAGGTGGATTTTCTTGACTGGAGTTTAACATTTTCTAAAGCACTTGATCAAAGTTTGCCATGTTTGCTTCATATTTTATATTAGCTGGCTAGCTTCTCAACAAGTAAGCTTTGAGTTACACTGACACCAGTGGAGAGAAAATGACTGACTGTTATATATCACTATCCATTTTTCTGTGAAAAAGCATACGCCCAAGAAAACCAGAAAATCAGGTGAGTATTTATGCGTATCTGCTTTACTATAGCACACTTGTGGACTGTGGCATTTCCCCAATGTTTGGTTAACATGGTCCAGTTGCATTTCATGAAACTGAACTTTTTACTGTTTAACTAACATAGTAATGATACCTACCTACAAGGCAAGATGCATATAATAGGTAGATTGTTATGAGTTAGAAAATTGTGACATCATTTATTACAAAATTAACATGGTTTTCCAGCTCTGAATTGCCAGTGCTACTACACGAGGTTGTGATTTGTTATTGTTCCACAGTGGAGAAAGAAATTTGTCAGGAGTGAGGCAGTGGCAAAAGCAAAAGCAGTTTCTTTAACAGGAGGTAAATTCTGTGTGAATGATTTGCTGGTGTATTGACATTGTTGTGAATGTGGAGATGGACAGCCAGCCTGCTAAAATTTTGGAACAGAATTTTTGTCTACCATGTCCAAGCATGAGCACCTTATGACCAGGTCTAAAGCTTGTCAAGCTGCAATGTACTGCTGCCAGGAGTGATACCTGATATGTCACCCAGCCTGACAGACATAACAGTTAAAATATTGGGTCTTGTAGAGGGAGTACTAGTCTTTAAAAGCCTGGGGTATCATGATTGTCTGGTGAGCATGTTAGCTCTACAGCAGACATCTTTCTCAGTGCCACATTCCGACTCTGGGCCTGATGGGGGTAAACTCTCCCCTTGAGATCTCCTTTTAAGACTGGAGGGAATAGGAGGATAGATTTCTCAGATAATCAGTTGCACAACACAGCCCTGTCTAAGCCCTCAGGCAAGGGGAGATCTGGCAGCCTTGATAGAGATAAAATGTTAAGTACAGTTCATTAGCATCATTAGTAAGAACATAAAATTCAATATTTATTAAACACCCTGTTTTAATTCCTGGCTCACAGTCATGATTCCAATACTTCCAATATCCTATGGGTGCTTCGAAAGTGTGCGCCCCTTGCCTAGTGCATATACATATTTAGTTTATATACCACAAAGTATTTCTCAGCACAAAAAAGACCACACCATTCCCCTGCAACTCATATGATAGGTTTTACAGTAGAATTAAGTGGAACCTATTTAAATCCCTTACACTGCCATTTAATTTTTCATTCCTGTTGAAATCTTAAGATTAATAGCCCCCAGTTTCATTTTAGTTTATTTTAATAGAACTTGCTGTTCATCTAACTTTATTTCCCCTCAGAATTTCCCTAGTTTTACCAAATGCGTAACCAACGCAAATTCATCAGAAGCATTTTTTAAAAATCTGCATTGGAAACTAATGGCAGAGTGCAAAGTTAGTGGAGACAAAACGATCAAGGTCATGTTGTTTCTTTAATTATTGTGATAATTGAGCCCTCCTAAATAGAAATGACAAGAAGGTTGTCTTAGCTAAGACTTTTTTCAGAAGTACAAAATGGCCTTAACTGTATATGCTTTTATCGATGAACAGTGTCTGAAATGTTCCAGGTAGGAAAATGTTATGGTTGGTCAATATTATGTGAAATTTTATTCTTCGAGATCAAAGTGGCGGTGGCCTTTTATACATCTTTTATAGTTAACACATATAACCCTGTGTAGCTGTAGGTGCTAGACATGGTAGGGCATAGCTGTCTTGAGTCTTTACATGTAACTTTATGGTTTCTTACAGGGAGCTATGTAGTTTCAAAAGTCTAGATACTTTTATTGTTTAGGTTGTTACCCAGACCTGCATACAGTATTCAGTGAGGGACTGACAATTATTCAAATTGTATACCTTTTTTCTGCACCTAATTAGTTCAACAACATGGCAACTCTGACTTGGGTATTCTATTTCCACCTGTTCCAGCACAGCATCTAGTCACAGCTTGCTGCTTTATAATCACAGGTCACTCCTCCAACATCCTCCAGGCCACATTGTGCAGCACAGAAGAACAACATGAATGTTTCTATGAAGGAGGTTCTAAAAAGGAAATGGCAGAGTAGAGTATTGGTCTGTGCTGTCCTATTACCTCTGCTACTTCACACACCTCACCCATGGTGAGGCCCAGATGCTGAGAGGAGCCATAAAGTCCTGGAGATACGGATACATCAAAGCAAGAAGCATTTATTCATGACCATTTTTATCAAAAGTTTTTTACTCCACAGGCAATACCCAAAACAAAACTGTGAACTTAACACAACCCCTTTGGCTTTTGGCTTTGCAGTTATATTACCTTAACAAAAAATAATCAAATCAACACTCAAAGAATAAGAATATATCTAAAAGTTGCTAAACCAAAATAATTATATTCTCTATTCAAACAAATGAGCAAAGAAACCTTAATATTTATTTAATTTCATTCTGCCTTCTACATGAGAGAGTGTTTAGAAAAATCAACATGAGAGACATGAATAATTGATGACATTAAATGCGCAAATTGTAACTCACTTGACATTAACACGTACTACTAAGACACACTAAGATATCAGTGTATTTCCCAGAATAAAAAAAAAAAATATTATTATTAAGTGATCTCTATATGCAGAGGTAATGCAAATGATGCCATTTGGATACAGACAATGGCAGTTAGATTTACACTTCAAAAGCATGCATAAAGTATGTAAATGTTATTTTATCCTCCCAGTATTTTTTCACTTCCCCCACTTTCTTAACTTCAGGTGCCTGGAGGTCTTCATCTAACTGTAGAAATAATGATGGCTATGAAACATGAGTCATTTTAGCAACTTGTATCTTACAGACAAAACATGTCAATACAGTGAAGTGAAAAAGCAAGAACCTTCCTGAAAATATTCAGACACATGGATATTTATTTTAATTCCATCAGTGCAAATCACACTTTGCACTCATTTGTAGAGTTTAAACCAATAAATATTAAATGTCCTTGTGTGGGGAGAAAACGTTACTCCACCCCACCTTTATCATCCTATCAAAAATCTACCATTAGATACAGATACAAAAGGGGATTCAGATGATTATAACTTCACTGGAGAGCACCTTGAAGGGGCCTGCCTGGACTAAATATTGAGAACCTGTTCAGAATTTGTCTTAGCTACTGCAGTGTGCTGTGATATCATGGGAGGACCAAAAGAGCTCACTAAAGCCCTCAAAAAAAAAAAAAAAAAAAAAAAAACTGCTGTTGCCCATGACTCTGGGAGAGGCAGTTTGAAGTCAATAATTACACAGTACAAAACATCATCTACAAATGGAAAAAAAAATACAGACCACTGACAATGAATCCTCATCAGACTGCCCCACTAAATTAAAGGCTGACCAAAAGATTCTTAAATAAGTCTCTGAGAATATATCCACAATAACATTAAAGGTAACTCTTGCCATAGACAGCGTCAACGTGCATGAGTTAACTGTCAAACAGAGACTGCTAAAAGTTTTGTCTATATGGAAGGTCAAGAAGGAATACAAATTTGCTTTAAAAGGCGAGCAGCAGGACAGGTGGGCTGGATATGGGGGATCTATGATTATAAAATTGGTGTGTACCAAATGCCATGCTGTGTCTCTGGGCTACATGCACTTTAAAATGTAAGTTAATGCAGAATGCACAGCTGAGTTATTGCCACAGCTCAGAGGTGTGAATGGAAGCAGTAGACTCCATGCTCTTAAAAATGCAGCATTGACTCTCAGTTTGTATTTGCATGTTTGAGAATAAATGCAAATAAATAAAAAAAAATAATTCATAATTACTGAATAATGCACAGCACTAGAGAAAATCAGGAGTAAAGATTTGGTACAGGACACTAAAACCAAATTTTTATCCATGTCTAACAAAGTTATCACAGAAGGGTATACCACAGGGTCAAAACATGGGAAGGCTATATTTGTAAAGTTAGCAACACTTCCCATTGGTGGCACCCATAATAAGTTGAGGTGGCTTGTTTGCTAACAAGTATGTCAGTATGTAAGAATGCTTGAAGAGCCTCCATGAAGAGAAGCAACTGTTTTAATAGCTTTAGCCTCTCTCTCACCCTCAGGGAAATAGAAGACTCCGATCACAATATGTGATTACAATTTTCAGTTGCTCACAGTTTACGGGTGAAGGTTGAGGAGTGGGGGAAACACAAGTCAGGAAAAATAAGGCTTCTGTCATACTAAATTATAATTTATATTGCTGATCTTACACTTTAGAGGTGAAAGAGAGCATAGAGGAGAGTTTTCAGATTCCATGTTCCCAGAGAAACAGTGTGTGTGTGTGTGTGTGTGTGTGTGTGTGTGTGTGTGTGTGTGTGTGTGTGTGTGTGTGTGTGTGTGTGTGTGTGTGTGTGTGTGTGTGTGTGTGTGTTTGTGTGTTTGTGTGTGTGTGTGTGGGAGTTAAAACCAAGCCTGTAAGTCTACCAGATGATAAATGAGATAAATGAGAAATGGCAAGGAATACCATTGCTGAGGAGTTAGGGCAAAATGAGTGGGAAAATATTTATTGAGAAATAAAATTAAATCCATAAATACATACCCTGAAGAGAGTTTCTTTCTAGATGATAAAATCCATGATGAATTGATGGGATCAACAAAATGTTGAGCACAAACGGATTTTGTAGAATCTGTAGCAAATGAAGCTATCCATCATAATGGCCAATCCTTTAATTCCCCTTGGCATGAATTAGCCATTTTCTGTTTCTGAATTATCCATAGTAAAATTTGGGACAGGCCAATGGTCATACAAAGATCAGTCAGCCCAATGAATTTCGAAAGTGGGTTGGATAATTGCTTTTTGAAATCTGTTAAAATTCCACTATATCGCCCACCATTACATGTTTTGGGTCACTGTGCAACTGAGCATCATCAGGGTCCACATCAAAATGGAAAATATTGGTAGGAACATGATCTTTGGCTTTGAGTCCAGGGGGGCAGTGTCATGCCTCACTATTTTTTTAGGATGAAGTGAACCCCCTGAAAAAAAAAAAAAAAAAAAAAAAAAAAACAAAACAAAGGGAAGTAGACTTGAAGGTGGAGATGGGGAGGGGGAGGGATGCCGGAAACAGAGAGCGTGATGGGAGTGAAGATACGTGGCAAATTAATATCTGCATATACAACCGGATTGGATGGATACTGGTGTTTGATTGAAGGGTTGTCCAACCGAAGGGTTGCCTCTCCCGAAATTTGTATTATCAAACACCAATAAATGTGATAGTAATCTATGATTACATGCTTTCATTCAACCAGCTTAAGGTCAGATTCAGGGTTAATTTTCTTAAACATCTTAAGCAAGCCTAAACTATGTGTAAAACCATATGAAAGAGAGCATTTTTGTGTACTTGAGGTTTAGGTTCAGTTTAGAGGCAATTGTGTGGGCTATCAGATAATCAAGATTATGCTCATCTCCTTACAGACTGCCTCTTCTCTTGTTCTTTAATTTTCCATCCTCTCATCCCTGAGGAGGCAGAAACTGCAGGTGTAGACTCAGTGTGGTGTCTTTCCTCTGATACTCACCACAGCGGCTGTTAGGGGCCACATCAGGACATCTGCTCACTCAGTCAGGGGCTGGATCGCTGTACTCCAGGGCTCTCCTGCTAATCCAGCTCCCCCTGCTCCACCTTCTCTCAGTGCCCTGCAGGTATTTTCTAACAACATTACACGGAGAAAAAATGAGCCCTGATTTGCTTGAGCCTGACTAATTATTCTTGTGCTGTCAGAATTGCATCTGTGCATGCAATTTTACCCCCGGTCTGGTCCTTGGATATATGTCTAGCTTAGTTAATTTTAAACTTTACCCTATGGGTGTTTGGGCACCTGCCACAGCAGGCAACCTTTGGCAAATTGTTTCAAACCTGTAATTTCAATTTAGACTTTGGGAGGAAATTAGAAATGACTTTTACACTTAAGCAGTTTTTAGATTAATGTGCAAGTGCAGATGTTTAATACAAAAATAAATGGGCTGAGTTCAATGTATGTGACTCTACAAAACCTTTTGTTCAAAATGCTTAAATGGGGGGCCTCATCTTGACCCCTTAATTAGAGAAAAGCAATATTCATGCTGTTGTGTAATTTTCAAATAATAATGGTTAGTACACCAAATGGTAGAATGAAAGCTTGTAGGACTGTCTTAGCAAACTATAATTTCAAATAAAACAATCTCAGCTTTAACATCAGGAACTCTCTTTGGCTTGTAAAATTATACTTCTGTGTACTTCATTTAAACTAAGACCTTTTCAACTAATGCATACGTCTCACCGATTTTACTCTACCTGTAAATAAAACAATCACAAATGTAATGCTGAAAGCAACATATCAACCATTGCAGCTAAAAGCATTTTGAAGCTTAACCAGTTAAACTTAATTAGACATTTTATCTCTGTGTGTGTGTGTGTGTGTGTGTGTGTGTGTGTATTTGTAATCATAGCAAAGACTGTCAAGCTAAATAAAATAATTGATTGATATCTGGTTTCTGAAAGCCTCTTTGTACAGGAAGGTGTCAAAATACTGGATAGGTCATTACTGTTTAAATATGCATTTTTATGGATCTACGGGAAAAACTACTCAATGAAAGAGAATCAGGGCATCAAAGATCAGTTTCCCTGTCGAACAGCACACAGTGAACTGTCTTTGTCAGGGTGAAGTCGGGACATCAATATTTATAAATATGCATTAAGTATGTCTCTACATGCCATGGAGGGAGCTCTTCAAATTAATTTATCAATATGATTCTGAACAGAACCAAAAACAACTCATCTGGAAAATCTTTAGGGGGTACTGAGAGCAAGATGATTCCCCAGGTCTGATACTTTTGTACCAAAACCACATGTACTGTATGTGCATTCACACACACACACACACACACACACACACACACACACACACACACACACACACACACACACACACACACACACACACACACACACACACACACACAGGTTGCTCGACTTAAATGTGATTACAGAGTATTCAGGCCAACAGATATCTCCACTTTTGTGAATTTTGTAGGGAAGTATATGCTGTCAATTGAACAAGTGGTCTGCATCCTATCAGTAAAAAACAGTGCTCATTCATTGGTAATGTTGATTTACAATGAAACTGCTCAATCTCTATTACATGGGGTCACTACAAATTCAATATTTAAAAGAAATAATAATTTATTGCAACGGCATCATAAAAACACAACAAAAAGATGAAAAGAAAAAAGGCATTTGGCTCAACCGGGCCCACCACTTAATCTGCAGAATTTCCAGAGCTGCATCAAACCTGGACTTGAACACACCAAGGGCATCTGCCTTAAGTAAATGTCCTTACAGCCTATTCCAAGCATTGCCAATTCTTTGTGTAAAATAGTACATCCGTATCCTATATCAGTATCTTGTATCTGTTTTCTACCAGTAAACCAATTTCAAACCCCCTCTATGATAACTCCTGTAATATGTATTGTTTCACGTTGGATTGTGACATTTGTGGCATTTTGTCCAATACCTTTCAGAAGTCCAAACATACAATATTATTTGCCCAGTTCATGTCAAAATAAATTGTAATTTCCAAAAAAAATGTTCAGGAGTTTTACTAAACATGACTACCTTGTGCAAAACCCACAATACCTTTCAATGTGCCATTTTCAAGAAATACTTCCAAGTTGTGGCTAATAATTGGTTTCTGTATTTTAAATGTGATGCAAGTTAAACTGACACCTGTAATTTCCTGTTTCACCATGGTCTGCTTGCTTATAGATTGGTATTGTAGTACCCTTTTTCAGTTCTCTGGCATTTTTGTAGTTTTAAAATATTGTGTACAAACCTCTGAGTGACTTTGACTGAGCAAGTTTACCTAGTTCCCTATGTGCTCTTGAATATCCCAGCCGGGCCCACAATGTTATTTTACCTTTTTTTTAGTTTTTCAGTATTTCTCTGTTGTTTATCTTGATTTTATCAATGAGATTCTGAAAACCAGTGAATGTATCAGCAGTACCTAGGTTCCTTATTTTACCATTTTCAATTACTGAGTTATCCATTTTGATATCCACCACACACACCAATCCAATCTGAACAACTTTGAATTGCTGTGATCAAGATAAAAGAAATGGCCAGAAGAGAAAAACTAAATATGGATAAAAATACTTCCTGGGCACCCAGTTTACTTCCAAACCATTCATTTTAGATAGCAAATGTGCTTTAAAATAAATGATCTTGCCACTTTGTGGGGTGGAATAATATATTTGGACCATTATCATTTTCATATGAGAAAAAAAAATACATTTCAAGAATTAATTCACACTCTTTTCAGTAACTAATTAAATGCTTCTTAAACTTGATTTATTTACCATCATAGGTACAATTGCAAGTATACTGCCATTTCAGTTGAAATAGTCATTTCAGCTGTAAAATGTGTGACTGCAATGTGTAATTATAGATGCATAACATTATTTCAGTTCATGTAAATTAACGTGCAACAAATCTACTGGAAGGGTAAATGATGACATGGTCTAGGTACAAATGTAAA
This sequence comes from Albula goreensis, assembly GCA_022829145.1. Taxonomy (NCBI): domain Eukaryota; kingdom Metazoa; phylum Chordata; class Actinopteri; order Albuliformes; family Albulidae; genus Albula; species Albula goreensis. The sequence goes on from CM040745.1 coordinate 20,223,732, forward strand.
TCTGTATTCCAAGATTTATTTCTAACTCAATTATCCATTGAAGGAAGTGGGAAATGCTCTGACTAAATCCACTACAACTTAAATTATGATCAGCAAAAGAATGAATGGGTCTTAGTGTTGCCTGCTGTAAGTTGATGGCTATAAATCGACAAAAAGATCACTCTAGTTTTAGAGTTACCACCCATGTTGAGTTCTTTAAATTGTCTATGTTTTGCTTGTTGTTCAACCTTACAAACAATGGATTGTTTTGAGCAAAGAGGCATTATTAATATCGTTAAACAATTAATTTTCCACTGGATGTAAAGTTCAATTGATTAACCAACAATATGAGGAAATAGTGTGGCAAAATGTCCCTACATATTTTCTTTTATAATATTTAACAGCAGAGAGATTAATATTTGTTTCTGGATGGCTGTTTTGAAAGTGAAATGAGTTGCTCTGTCAGTGAAATAGGACGCTTTACTTTTTCCCAAGCCAGGACCAAGGCAGTCTTGGCTGAGAGAGAGGACAGCCAATTATTCACTGAAATGACAGCTGGCAGCACTGCTTCTAGATGATAATTTCCCAGAATGAAATTCCATAGTATTCAGTGCAGTTGTGCTTTTGGCAAACAACCCAAAAGAAGTATGTTGCCAGGACTGGAAAGGTTGCCCTATGTATGCTGTAGTGCTGCGAAGATGTTGGTCACGGCAAGTCTGCAGTTGAATTAAAATTAAGCATGCATCCTCTTCATAGACTGATATACCATATACGCTGTATGGAGTAAATAATTGCAACATAATTCTGAATGAACTTTAATCACGTCTTTGAGTTATGATAAAATAGATGTGTCTAGGTCTGATGTGTGTTTAGAATCCATTGTTTGTATCCGAGCCACAGGTAAAGGCTAATGTGAAATCAAACAGTTGATTTGATTGAGGAGGCAATGTGTGATGACAAGCCTGTAAATTAGTTATTCAGGGCTTGCTGATGGGCCATCTGGAGCTGCATCATCTTATTTTTATTGGTATTTATGTTTATTTATTTACTTATTTATTTGTGGGGGGTTAACGTGAAAGAGAATAACAGAGTAAAGTGTTCAGAGTAGAGTGTTCAGATATTACACATGGCACAGGTATTTCCCACCCAACTGAAGTGAGCTGGTGCTATTCCATATGGTTCATTATTTCATCATCAATTCAAATGATTCATTATAACTGTACAATGCTGGACCGTCCAGTTCGAACATATGATGAATGAATGCTTTAACGGCAATGGTGTCATATCAGATAAACCTCTTCGCTTTTTCTTTATCAATGTTATGCATGACTGCACAAACACAGGAAGCTGCATCTTAAGATAAGCATATCAAGTGAATTCAGAAATGAGAAACTAACAAATTTCTTCAAAAAGTGTACATTTCATTGTAGGTAAGGATAAGATGTATTTAAAGGAACATGAGAATAAATTACACAATACAAGGTAAACAGCAAAATGACTTGAAAGATAGAGAATCTTTCAAGTACTGTACTGTACTTCAAACGATTTTCATCAATGTAGGTTGCATAGAACATCCTTTCCCTGAATGCCTTATCTCTCATTTTCAATATCTATTCATTCTTAAGTATCATATCCAAAAATCTCAGAATATATATGGTAACTACATTTTAAATTCAACAAAGAGGGATTAAAAACTATTCCATAAATGCTTACTGAATAATTTGCCCATGTTTAGCTCAGTTAAAATGAAACACAGCCTGTTTGCAAAGTAAAAAAAAAAAATGTTTGTGTACAGTCAATATTTATGATAGTATAATTTCACAATCAAATAGTTTACCATTTGTGGCAACAACTTTAGAATTGATAATTGTTTTACATCCTCTCTCAAATAACAAAAAAATAAGCACTCTCATCAAAAGGGAGTGAGAGAGATAGGAGAGAATGTGTGAGAGAAAAGGTAGTTAATAGAAAGAATAGTAATCCAAAACATCATGCATTATCGTTATTATGTTCCCTGATAGCACTGGTGTCTAATAGTCAAAAAAAGGGTTGTGCTCTTGACTGTGCTGTTTTTAGACTCTTTTTGTGTAGGCAAGGTGATATCAGGATAAGGTGAATGAGTTAATAAATGAATGAATGAATGAATTAATTAATTAATTTTGGTGTCCTGTTGCGAAACGTGAACTTTTGACTGTAATTTTTACTGTGAGTGTTAATATCACCCCAAGATAGATGTCACATAGATTCTTTACCTCCCTCAAGGTCATGCAAATTGTGACTTGAATAGACAGTACATTTTTTGCTAATCATTTCCTAATTATAACTATGTTATCATAATTGAGCACAGCTTCCTTCAGATTTCTCTTAGTTCTTATTTCAGGTATTGACTGGTTTGTTTGCATCCAGTGGATGCTTAAGCTCAGAGCCAAAATATACTTTATTGATGAACATCACTGTATCTTTTCAACATTAGGGGCTAGGTTTATGATGTCGGCAAATACATTTGAAATATAAAACACCAACATTTCTTGAATCCATTATCTCCTTAGAGCTACAGTACATCTGAGAGGCAAAAACAATGTTATCTGTTTATGTGATTGCCAATTACTGTATGCCTGTTTGGAATCTCATGGATTTTTTCTACTCAGTCTTTAATTATATATTTGTATTTTCTTAAGAAGAGTGCAATAATAATATTTACATTACTCACATCAGTTACATTTAAGGACAAACACTGATTAGGTCTATGCATTTACTTCTGTGTACCTCATGAGAAATTGTTATTGAGACTGTGTAATTCAGTACCAACTCATTAAACATGTAATGAGGGCCATGTTTTTGTATCATGGGAGCCCTGTTTTACATAAAAAGAAGCAGCTGCCCAATCAAACCAGAGAGCCACTCATCTGTTGCAATGAGGGTGCCTGCCAATGACAGACCTTCCTCATTATTCCTGAAGTATGGATGTTCCTGCAATTATTGAGGGTTGGGAGCAAAACACACCATCAAACATTAAAATGCCCCTTAAATCTGGAGAAATAAAGTATTAGCTGTTATGAGAGAAGTCAAGCAGTCAAGATCAAATATCATTCACAGTGCAAAATCAAATAATTAAACTGATCGTAACAATTTTTCCACAATCTATTCATGACTCATTTCCTTTCAGTGTGATATCTGAACATGTAATGTACACAGTGGTCAGCATTGTAGTTGGTAAATTGCTTTTTATGAGGTTCATATTAAGCCCACTGTAGCCACTCTGCAGAATAGTTACTTACATCTTTTCACAAATGCTTCACAGTAGCATGCTAAGATTGCTTTACCACAGGGGGGAAGGTATGGAAGATGTTATATTTGGCAATGTATATCCCATGCTTAAGAAAAAAATGCCTACATTTCTATAAGGTAAAGTAATTATGCAGTTCTAATTATTAAGTCTTTTTCCATTGTATTTCTCTCTTGGTATGTGATAAAAGCTTCATTTTTAGGAGGTAACACTACTACTACTTCTACTAATAATAATAATAATAATAATAATAACAGTAATAATAATGAGGAGGTGGAGGAGGAGGAGAGAAAGGAGAAGAAATCCTGGTTTGGTGTCCCAGTGCTGGACTGATTTTGTGGGTATCATTTAAAAATTCCTAGGCAGCCAGCATGTTAGATTTCAACAGTAGCAGTTATAGTGGCTTATTTATATGAGTTGCTTCAACCACTTTGGTCCTGAGAGGTAAAGAAGAACCCAAAGATCACTGTGGCTGAGCTCCAGAGATGCAGTGGGGAGATGGGAGAAAGCTCCACAAAGTCAACTTTCCCTGCAGCCCTCCACCAGTCAGGGTGGCAGAGTGGCCTGACGGAAGCCTCTTCTCAGTGCAAGACATATGGAAGCCCGCATAGAGTTTGCCAAAAAATGCATGAAGGACTCCCAGACTATGAGAAATAAGATTCTCTGGTCTGATGAGACCAAGATTGAACTTTTTGGCGTTAATTCTAAGCGGTATGTGTGGAGAAAACCAGGCACTGCTCATCACCTTGCCAAAAACAATCCCAATAGTGAAACATGGTGGTGGCAGCATCATGCTATTGGGGTGTTTTTCAGCTGCAGGGACAGGACGACTGGTTGCACCTGAAGGAAAGATGAATGCGGCCAAGTACAGAGATATCCTGGAAGAAAACCTCTTCTAGAGTGCTCAGGACCTCAGACTGGGTCGAAGGTTCACCTTCCAACAAGACAATGACCCTAAGCACACAGCTAAAATAACAAAGGAGTGGCTTCGGAAAAACTCTGTGACCATTCTTGACTGGCCCAGCCAGAGCCCTGACCTAAACCCAATTGAGCATCTCTGGAGAGACCTGAAAATGGCTGTCCACCAACGTTCACCATCCAACCTGACAGAACTGGAGAGGATCTGCAAGGAAGAATGGCAGAGGATCCCCAAATCCAGGTGTGAAAAACTTGTTGCATCATTCCCAAGAAGACTCATGGCTGTACTAGCTCAAAAGGGTGCTTCTACTCAATACTGAGCAAAGGGTCTGAATACTTATGACCATGTCATATTTCAGTTTTTCTTTTTTAATAAATTTGCAAAAATTTCTACATTTCTCTTTTTTCTGTCAAGATGGGGTGCTGAGTGTACATTAATGAGAAATAAAATGAACTTTTTCGATTGTAGCAAATGGCAGCAATGAAACAAAGAGTGAAAAATTTAAAGGGGTCTGAATACTTTCCGTACCCACTGTATAAAAAGCAATTCTTTACTGATGCATATCTAGCAAAAAATAATTTGGTGTAGATCATTACAGCAATTAAATACTGTAAAGTGATGCCAATACAAATATGCCATTATACAGTACCTTAGTCGACCTTCTTCCCATATTTTGTGTCACACCCTGTCACAAGTACAAAGGTACATACACTTGCATTGAACTTTTTATTTTTAATTGATTAAATTTATCATTTATTTATTATGTGCATTCATTCTTTCATCATCCACATATTTTCAACAGGCATTTTTCATATATTTCTGATTACCATTTGTTTTTGTTTTTTTGTCATTAAACTGCAATTGACTCCACAGTCACTCTGGAGAGAATACATTGGATGCCGCAATGACAAAGGCAGGGCTAAATCTAAATATCTAATTATAATTGTTTCATAAATATAATAATGGATGGAGATGCATAGTATCATCAATACTTTACAGTACCACTAACAATGTGTGTATACATTTGTGAAGTTAAATGTACAATGTACATAACAGTGCACTGTATTTAAGTTGTGCTGGAGATGCAGATGTTTTGTCACATCGGGCATAGTACCTGTTTTGTTGCCAGTTGTGTGTTTAGCTAGTTACTTCAGATAATCAAAACTGATGTTCTGGTGATTGGACATTATTCATGTTATACTTATCAGAGCATGTAGCTTAGTTTGGAGCAGCCTAAGTCATCATCCCCTCATCTTCTTCCAGTCCATAGATATCTGACACCTTCAATACCAACAGGGACGGCCTACTCACAGCTGAGAGCAAGTGGCAGAATTCCAGGTCCCCAACTGACCAATCCTTCCTTCTTGCACCTCTGCTGAGGGTAATTATTAAGTCAAAATTCACAACTCATCCTCTAACCCTTGCAAACTGCTCTGTTTTCTCTTTTCTCCTCAGCAGTCCTTCACTTCCTTCATTTTAGTCCTCCGTTTCTGTTGATGACCTTGTCTTAGCTTGATGAGAAGACTGCAGATATCCACAACTCTTTCATGACCACTGCCCCGCTCTCTGTGCTCACCATATTTCTCTGTTTTCTTTCCCCTTACAGATTCTTCTTCAGATTTTTCTCAGCTCCTCCTCTCACACCACCACAAAACCTATGCTCATGACTCGATCCCTTCACCTCTCCTCCAATCAAACACTCCAGACATCCTTCCATTCACAGAATTCAGCATTCCTTGTCCTGAACTCTGTTCATTCCAGATGCGGGGATATTTCAAGTCTTCCGGGTTTTGGGATTTACAAGTCCAGGCCCATTTGTGTTTTGTTTCATTTAAACCTTTTCACTGAGTGCAGGAATCCCTCTGTCTTCCAGAACTAGTGTTAAATTTTTCTTCTGCTGAACTTCAACAAAACCTATAAATTAATCAAACAATTTCATTCTGATCCTTCACCTCTTCAGTTCATCAGTCTGGCCAATTTGTTTATCTCTACCAGGTTTTTCACAGAATTTTTCCTAATTCAATGCACTTACAATTGGCTGCTACTTTGTATTCTTGTTTTGTTACTACTTGCTTGTTTGTCTTATTTATGCTATGACTTTTATTTTCTCAGCAGACATTTCCCCTTATCCTTACTAAATACCTGTAAGGTAAAAAAAAATGGATGTTTAATGCCTTTTCTGCTCCAGTGTGCCCAATGTAAGTAAAAAAAAGATAATTAATTAACTGGTTGTTTAATTAATTGGTTGAATAATTCATTAATCATGTCTATTATCTATTTCTATTGTTCTTTCTGTGCATGAATTTTTTCATGATTTGGATCAATGATGGGCTATGGTAACATTTTTTGTAACTGTTGTTCAAAATGTATTCAAGTTTATATGACATACATAGTGATATCACTGTCAGCCTCAGACATTCAGCTGACCTTACCTTGGATTACAAGAAGGTTTCTTTAGCTTGTTAGTGGGCACCAGAAGGCTAACTGATGATTGCCACCCCAGCTGTGCTGCAGCTGAGTGTCACAATGGCTCCGCTGTTTCAATCCCACTGGCAGATGATGAACCTTGGCTACCATTCCAAACTTGCCCCTGTGGGCTGATTCAAACTCATGCATCAAGCGGCAGCATGGACATCATAAGACGAAAAGAGAGGAGGGAATATCTGGTTCATTGGTTCATATGTTTAGAGTGACAGAACATACCTTTGTTCACACAAGAGCAATACCCTGGTTAATGAGAAGTGTACTATAAAAATGTGACTCCATATTTCTTCAATGATAGGGATACTTATTATTGTAGGTACTTCAGACCATGTTAAAAATGTCATCTGCGAGATGAACTTTAAACTTAATCCTGATTTTGTTGTTTTTGATACAGGTGTGTATGGAACAAATTCATATTCAATGAAATAATTAATGAAGTAAGTGTAGTGTTTTTTAAAAAGGTGTGTTAACTGAGAACCATGGGGTATTTGTCTATAAGGGAAAACTTTTTAATATAACTGTTTAATATGTCATTTGCTCTGGCTATATTATGTATGTATATATATATATATATATATATATGTGTGTGTGTGTGTGTGTGTGTACATAGACTGGCTTCATCACATGTTGAACACAATTATGAAGAAAAAAACACAGTAGACCTGAGATCAGCACACCGCGTTTATCACTCTGGGCTGCAGCTGTGGTACTGTAGATACCGTTTGTACATTTTCGCTTTTGTATTGGACCTCTTTCTTCCTGTTTCCAGTAAAAATAGGCATGGGGAATGGAACTAGCACATGTTACAATTTATGCAAAGACCATTGAAAAATGTACAGGCAGCTGATGTCATTTGATTTGATGTCAAACCCCAGATTCATATCTCAGTAACCCAGACATAAAGTGTAAATTGCATAGGCATGTGAATATAAATGTAGGCTCCTACTATTTATGAAAAACCAAAGTAATAATCATAGGAGAGTCTAAATCTTATAATGGCTTAAGGTGAAAGACATGGAGGGCATATTAGATATTAAGAAAAGGGAATACATTTTATTTAAATTCAAGTTAAATACATTGTATATATTAATGTATTTTATGAAATACATATTTTACATATTTTTGATTAAATATTCTTACAATCAAGTAGTAAAAGCTTCATTTTACCTGGCGGCTTACATATAACACACACACACACACACACACACACACACACACACACACACACACACACACACACACACACACACACACACACACACACACACACACATATGCAGCCTAGCTCATAGCACCTTTTAATTTTTACCATATATTATTCAAAAAATGTGGTTTAAATTACTTGGATTTGTGAAATAAAAAAGACATGAGGAAAGTTTTTTGAAATGTGGTGAAAAATAAGCATGGGTAGGAAATTTTTTCACCACATTTTTAAAAAAAAAAATTAACTCATCTCTTTTTTAATTTCGCATTTTTAAAAAATATTGCCTCATTTCTTTTAATTTCACCATCCCTTTTTATTTTTCACCACCTTTTTTAATTACTTCAACTGTTTTTTAATTTCACCAACATTTTTTTCACCACAGCTTGAAATACTCCCTCTTCTCTTTTTTTTAATTTCACCGATCAAATATATTTTTCACCACATTTAAAAAAAACTCCTCATTTCTTTTTAAATTTTTACCCAGTCTGTTAAATTTACAGCACTTTTAAATACGTTTAACGTGACTTGCCATCATGATAGCAGGCCTTAGAAGAAGTTTTTTGAAAATGAAAGGGACAAGAGGCAACAGCAGAGATAGCTTTCAAAAATAGTTTGTATATGAAAGGGACAATTGAAAAGATGGAATGCCTGTCAAATGCATCTGATAGAAAGAATACACCAGCAGTTATTGACTATTTTTAACTCAATACAACTTCTGGGTGGGTAGACGTGTCCCTCAATGCCCCAATGTACTGGGATAAGTTTTTCACAATAAAATGCAATTCCCACATTAATACTAGAGTACTACTGCAAAGATAATGTTATGAATGGAGCAAAACACAAGTGCATACAGACACACAGACATACACATCTGGGAAATCATGACAGAATGTCAAGAGAGTGATCATGCAGAAATGATTTAAATTTCAATTAATCCATCTACAGTGGTCACACTGTAACACACTAGCATTGAATCCTAACTCCATATGTGATATAACAATGTTGAAGTGGAATACAATGCAATTACCTCACTCAAATCTTTTTTGTAGTGATTTCATTTTCATACAATACAGTTGATGCTGAGTAACCTAAGTCAGTGCCTTTAAAATAGTTGTAAGACACGCTTGTTCTGTCCTACATGACAGCTTAGTTTCTTTGATAATATCAACCTGGACAAGAGGTAAGACCTTGCACTTGGTGGAGATGTCAATGTTTCACCTTTTAGCTTCTATACTCCAAGCTGACAGTCTCTGATAAGTCAGGACTGCTGATTCTGTGTGACTGATAAATATTCTATACCAGTACAAGATGCAGCAGGACAAATGAGACATGTGAGTCCTTTTCTGAAAATGCTGAGTCTGTTCAGAGAGGAAAAAACAAAGGCTGTGGAATCCTCCACTCTCTGAACTCCACTGCCCAAGGTAAATAAACACGTTCAGCTCAAACTTCATCCATAGTTCAGTTTGGGTTATTCCATTGTTCCATTATTACAATATCTCAGACAATAAAAAAGCAGCACCCATGTTTACTGGGTGTTCATATTGCATTTTGCTCATGTTGTCATGGTGCCATGATGAATGCAAAAAAGTCGACCAGTTATGCTTACATGAACAGATTTACTTAGATTTGAGGGAGTTTAAAAACATACACTTAACAAAACATATGTATTACGATGCTATTTATTTTTACATTTTTAATCAGGTAAGAGTTACAGCTTAAGGTTGTGCAATCAGTGAGAAAGTAAAGGAAGTATGAGACACAGACAGTTTGACATTTCCTTCTGCTAATGTTCAATCACTGTTTTCCTTCTGATTTTTTTTTTTTTTGTAGATGGTTTGCAATTCCTGCTTGGTGCCTCACCTCTGTTGGCGGGGCATGATGGATGGGAAAGATCATGGTGGAACATCAATCAGCAGTGCTGCAGCAGCGATCCAAAAAAACATGATTACCAAGAAATGCTGCAAGGTGAAAGATTGCAGAGTTTACAATATTTATTCATTTGTCCCATCCCCCAACACCTTTTTCAAGTGTATAGAAACAAAAACTCCTGTCTGCTGGCTCTGAGATTGAAGTCACAACCACAACAGGAAAAGATTGGGTAGTGAGTGAAGGGTTTTACACCCTCCTAAGATTTTTTTTTAACCCTTGAATGATTTGAAGTTCATGTCATGGTCAAGCAGTACTTGATTATTAATTGAAAATTAGGTCATTTAATTAAATTTTATTTTTTTCTGACTTCAAATATTTAGGAATGTTTGAGCCAATGGTCAGTAGAAAGTCATATAATCATCACATGACTTTCCACTGACCATTGGTCAGTGAGAACTTGCAGTGAGAACACTTAGTTCAGAGATGCAGTTTATCATGATATTACATTACATACATTTCATGCCAGTGCTCTCTGCAGAAATGATCTTAAACCCCTGTCTGACTGCATGAATTGTATATTCTGTTGAGCTGTTTCCCTTCTGTGTTGAAGGTTTTTACTTCCTACTCAAATGGTACTATGCTGCGCAGCTGAAATCACTATTAATGCTGCATCAATGGTGGTTTGCGCAGTGTTGATAGACTATAGGTTGTAAGGTCCTCTCTGTCACACTCATTAATTATTTTAGCCTATCCCCAAGCTCAATGAAGTGCCACATGAATGACTTCCAGTTTAGTGGGTTGAAAAAGAATGATACATTTATTGTGCAATGACCTCAAAATACAGAACTAGTGGTAAGCCTGGAGAGAAAGAAAAAATAAACGGCCGAAGGAAACTTACAGATTGTAATCTCTGGCAAAGCATGGCATTTCTGTACAGCTAACACAATTTTGTAGTAAAGAGAGTTTGAAAACTAAGGTTGATTGAGACTAAAATAATCGTTGCTCCAAAAAAACAATTAGCCAGAGAGGTAGCAGAGTGCAGACTTAGAAGACATGGCACCATTTTTATCTGCAAGCTGTATCAGTTAACAAATGTAATCTCCCTACACACATTCATCCATTGGTCCAGGACACCACAGACAATAAGAAGGGATGAGGTGTAAAGATTAGCCATAGCTCCGTAATTTATATATTATATCTCACTTTGCTCAAATGTAATAAGCAAACACATTTGATAAGCAAATGTAGTTGCAAAAAAGGTGTAAGGTTAATATTTTAATGACTATTGGCCCTATTTTGAAAGTTATACGTCTAAAGTTGGAAATCAGTCATTGCCCAATTCTCGCAACATTTGATTGGAGGCACAAACTCGGAAAGCTACTTTCCTGGACACAAGCTCAAGGCAATAAATTAAATTGGACAGGTCCATAACATGGCAGTACTCACAATAGTAGGTCCATCACATGGCGCAACCTGCAATGGGTAGAGTAATGTGTTAATGTCAATTAGAGGGTATTGGCATGATGTTGCATGTTTCAGCCAATCATAATGAGTGTTATATACATCAAAATCATGTGCACCCAGCACTCGCAAGAGAACATGGATGATCCAGGGCAGAGGAATGTACGTTTCACACAACAGGAGATGGAGGTATTGGTTTGTTAGGTCCATGCCCAAGAAGAGCATATTTTTGCATCTGCCAGCAAGCCTCCGAGACCCGAGGAAGTCTGGTATTATTATGGGATCTGGATACGTAAACAATGAGAATGCAAATTCCAATTAACATGTTTTATTAAGATATACTCAGCATACATAGTGTACATCTCTGATGATTATTTTAGCAATCTGCTCCAAGGACTTCCTGCCATTGGACCTCCACCATTCTCTGTCAATCCTCTGGTGTGCACATAAGAGGCGGATGTCACTGTCCTTTGTTGTGTGCGTGTGTCTGGGTATAAGAGAGAGTAAGAGACACAGATCTATGTTTCCAGATGTATGCTAACACAAAAAGGCATTAAACTAAGGATTATGTGCTTGTATATTTCACAAAATGCATTCAAAAATGAAATGTCATGATACCATCCATAATTTATGGCTATATTGTGTAAAACACAACATACCACAAAGAACTCACTGAAATTCTGAGGGCTGTATTGTAATGTGCCACCACATCTGTCCAGGCATCTGAAACATATTTGCAGAAAGCCAAATGTCCGCTCAATTACGTTCCTAGTCCTTGACAATGCATGTTTGAATCCTCTTTGCCGTTGAGATGTTGGCACGATTTATGGTGTCAGAAGCCAGGTACGTAATGGATAGCCCTTATCATCTATCAGCCACCCATGCAGGGCACAATAGGGGCCAGAATGAATGAATTGTGTATATAACTAGAATAGTTAGTGAACACATGTGACTTTACAGTTTGCGTCACAGTCTACCTGGATATTTATTGAATGGAAGCCCTTTCGGTTCACATAGATGTGACCATAGTTTGTGGGTGCGCGCAATAAAATATATGTGCAGTCTATGGAGCCAAGGACTCCTTTGGGAGAGTCCTTTTAGACACCTTTGGGGAGTCCAAAGGTGTCTAAAAACTGCAGCTCAGTTGAGTTCATTGTGTCAGGTGTTGGAAAAACAGTAAACTGATGTGCTTTGTTGACAAGACAGGAGGTAATTACATGTAATGACGAACCTACTGCTGACTGGGATATCCTGCTATTACCCTGCATATGTGGGCTACCAGATGCAGTGGCAGATGTAAGATGATGCGGCACTCCTCCTCAGTCATATTAAGGAACGAGTGTGCTGTTTGAAAACTTGTTGGCGGTAACGCCTTCTATTCCTTGCGATTATGTATTCCATACTATTGAGATCAACAGCCAAACAGAAATGTTAAATTCAGCCAATATGAATAGTCTGCATCCATCATGTTACAAGCATTAAAATAATATAAATGTAAAGAGCACGGGCCTCACGTTTTCCTGGCTTCCTTGGTTCTGTTAACGCAGATCTGGGGGCTGTTCTTATCTACAGGTGGAGAGGTATTAGTAAATTAGGAGAAATTGGTATTGTCTGTGCTGAGGGGAAGTTTGCCCATTGTTTGCTCGTATGGCCTTTGCCAAATCTGAAACTATAACAATTCATGAAATACCAGAAAAATTTCTGTTGAAATACTTTTTTTGAATTAAATGATTCGTGTTATTACAGAATTTTGACCATTATTGCCTTTCGATAATAACTCTGAAGTCATGTTTTGACACCTGATGCCCAATCAATGTACTACAATTTATTTGGCTACCTTCGAGTTTTGCACTCCATATAGACCTTAAGAGTTCTCTTAAGCACAAGAGTTCAGAGTGAGACACCCTCCTTTTTTAGGTGCTGGAGTAAATGACGTCTTCGTGGGTCTTCCCGTTAAACATAACAAACACAAAACATTAGACATAACATAGCATAGCACAGGGTTTTAAATTGAAAATTTCTCATAACTTAGTCTAACAATATTATATCCCTTCTACACCATTCATGCCCTTTGCATATCTTGTTACAGGAGTACCGTGTCGCCACAGATCTAATACCTTCACTCTTTTCCTTTCTACTGCTTTGTAGGTGATAGTGCTCCTCATAAGAAGAGAATGAAAAACAGCAGAAACAAAAGAAACTGGCAGCAGCAGAAATGAGCTGCCGGTTAATAGGGGGCCTGGAGGCCACACAGGCAAGATTCCAAGAGTCTGAGGAAAGATGAGTCTGAGGGCGGAGGGACTTATAAATCCAACTTCACATTGAGCAAATTGCCACACAAATACACACTGTGTGAGAAACATCGCCTGTAAAAACGGAACTGGCTGCCTCAGCTACAGAATATATTCTCCCAGCCACAGAAGTGCTCAGTGCAAAGTGTTGTATTTTGGGCACATTGCAAGACCTGCAAACTCCCTCTGGGTACTGTAATTCTACAATTCCCAAACTGGTTCCTGCACATCTTCCCATGTCCATATACAGGAAGATGGCATTTTGGCTGGGACTCCTTTTCACTCCATAATCATGCCATCCTCAATCCTGGGTGGAGGATATCTGCTCCATCAACTGTAAATGGTCTGAAGTCCAGGGTAGTATTTTGCCATGCACCCCAATGCAACACAAGGCACGCATGGGACATTGCATCGAAAACCATTTTAATCCCACTGTAGTCTTCCCTCTTTTATGCTGTCAATGTCCTTTTAAGCAATCTAAAAGAGATGATAGAGTAATCCTGATGGGCATGATTTACACAAACATAAATAATAGAGAAATAAACTATACAAAAAACATGGTTTTGTGACCTGCACAAACTTCCTGTGCAGGGGAAGAAAATAAGTAATATTTAATAAATTAGCAATAAATAAGTAATAATTATCTCTGAGACCTTGCCAATATCTCTAAGCTTGCCTTGCCCCTGCTATATAATCACATCCTCTTAACATGTGAGTGTTTTAAATGCATCAAAATTAAGATAATGTCTATTCTCACACACACACACACACACACACACACACTAGAGTCACTACAGTCAATAATTACCTTATCAAGAGGAGTGTGAAGTTATGTATATTATATAAGTAATATGTCAGTAATGTCACATGTCAATGTCAATGTGAAGCCTAACTTTGCAATGCAGTTTCTTCCCCACCTGGTCATCTCTATTCTTCAGGAATTGGTCACTGCACCTATATTTAAGCCTCTGAGACATATTACATTAGGCTGCACTATTTATATTTCAACTACTTTACTGCTACAAAGGCTGGTCTTCGTGCACTTGTACTCCTCCCTTCTCTTTTGGTTTGTTTTTAAAGAGCTCTTTATATCCTCCTCAGCTGAAATAACACAGTACTGACATGCTTTATCAAAGTTAATATACTTGCAAGCCCTGTCCCTTCCTCTCTGGTCTCCAAATGCTGATGTACATGTATGGTTCTCTTTGCCGTACACAGTAATTTCAGTCAAGCAACAGTTGTCTGATGGAGTTTAAACCAGCCTTTATTTGTGGTGGACATCCCATAAAAGTGTAGTATTCGATAGTTGAGATCCCTGTCAAACTTGCAAATCCCTCATTTCAATATGGATGTTTGCAACAGGAGTTATTTACATAATGACTCTTAGCTGTTCGCCCAAGATGAGTAAAAAGATAATACATGCAATTGTTTTAGAGGCACATGAAAATAACACCTGTCATTTGGGATCTTAGTAAATCTATCCCTAAGTATGTTTAATTGAACCTAGCTCTAAACGTTTTTGATGTACTATGTGCATCATATCAGGCAATATCTGAGCAACACTGCCAAAGTAACATAACTAAGGATCTGCTGTATATCTATATATAACACATAACTATCTCCACAGGTATCCATCGTACTGAAGTGGAATCTCCAATTAGAGCCTCTATTTTTATCAATTAAGAAGTTGTTACCACATGAAGGGTGAACATACATCATAACATCAAGTAGATTTCAGTCTTAACCTTGCCAACAGATAACACATTTCTTACAGGGGCTATGGGGAGATGCTGCTGCATGTCAGAGCTATGGAAGAGGAGAGTGTCAATCTCACAGCCATATTAGGATACCTTTGAGTAATTACATACTTATGACTCATTCAATCCTAATGCAATTCAAACTGCAAGAAACAATTCAATGCCAATCAAATTAACATTTTTTTTCTGTGTCAGTGGACTTACATTAACATGTTTGATTTTTGCATATGGCATTTGTGCTTCATTAAAATGTGATAACAGGTACATTTTATCTAAATGAACACGATGCACTGTGCATAAATGTCAGGGAACCAAGATAATATGAGATCTACATAGGGGTAATTTTCAGTGCAGTTCAATAGGAGTCGATGAACTTCTGGGAATGGTGAAAGCTGTGAAAGTGAAAGTTGCTGGGAATAATGTGTCACACAATTGCTAATTCCATCTGAAAATTTGTATGATATTTCAGCTTGGCCTCCACAGATCTGAGAGAGAAAAAATATCTGAAAGTGAGATTAAAAAGCAGTTTAAATTACTTTAATTTAATAATTTATGTATAGAAATCATTAATTATTGCTTCATTATTTTTAAATAGGCTACTCTCATTTTGTATCAGGTAATAATAAAGTCAGAACCAAGATTTCCTATTAAAAAATCCTCCCAGTGAGTAGAATATTACAACTGAGTTTGAATTACATAAATAATGTGTGCATATGTGTGTGCGTGTGTGTCTTTCAGAAAAACAGAAAACCACAAAACAAGAATGTTCTACAACTAAGGACACGGGTAAGATGGACAGGCCATGTTGGAAACAAGAAAAACATAATAGCAATGTAAAGCAATGTAAAGCAAGGCATGGTGATAGATCTGGGGCTTGAATTTTGGCTAAGCTACTCATTCTAGGGCATGCCTTCCTGTACTCTGACTTTACCCCTCTACGAGAAAACCATAAGTACGAGGCTCTCAGTAATATTGTAGGAGAAACTCTGGTTTTGAAGAAGAAATACAATGTAGGCATTTTAAAGCTTTTATTTAAATAAATATGCATTGCATGTCCATAAATGTAATGTTTGTATTGCATGTCAATAAAAGTCATGTATGTAGCATTGAAGGCACCACAATAGTAAAATTATTTCATATAATTTTAAGGATTATGTACTATCTTGGTAACATGACACAATGACCCATGAAGGAAAAAAGTAATAAAATCTATAATGGTACTTCAAGAAAATTACAAGCAAACCTAATTGTAATTTCACACAGAAATCTAACAGACAAAGTCCATAATGGTTACACAGTCTTGAGAATGCCTTCCAGTTAGGCTAATATTTAGAGTAGATGGTTTTTCAACAATGCTTTTGTTTTGCAGCAAGTGCACAGTGAGTTAATAACATTCATAGAATAATTGTATCTGAGTTGTTATATAGGGCAGCTATTTCCCTTACTTCACAATAACCTCATACCTGATTTGATTTATTTGAAATGTAGGTCATCACAGAGACTCTAGAATAATTTTTATATATTTTTTAATATTATTTTGACAAAATCAAATGCAATAAGATAAGGTTTTTGCGTAAAGTAACACTTAAAATGACCTCAAAAAAGGTCAGGCTGGATTTTGTTCCCATTCAAATCGCTGTCTAGAAGAATAAATAAATAAATAAATAAATAAATAAATAAATAAATAAATATGTAAGTAAATAGATAAATAAATAAATTCATAACAAAAAAGGATCAAATACTGTCCAATCAAAAGATGTAATGTTAAGTAAAAGGGAAATGAAATAGCCATGCCATTTCATATTGTATGATACAATGACTTCAGTGACATTTTTAATTGGCATTATTCTCAAATATGCAAATGAATACATACCTACATAAAAATAAATACAAAGACTATTTTTAGTACATGTCTATGCTGACCTCCACCTTTCATTTTCATTTCTATTTGGCAATCGCATGGCTTAATGCCGGTACACACCCATCTCATACATGTCATCTGCTTTGAGCCTTTTCCTGAACATCTGAAGGACATACCCCTCATTATAGAGGGAAAAATATGAAGAAGGTTTTTCTTTTTTCTTAACCAAGGCTAAGGCTAAGCTCACAGTTACCCTTAAGGAGTAATTAGAAAAAAGTGTGACCCTCAGCTTTTATTACATCTACAGCAGATACCATTAGGTTGTCTGGAATAGGATTACAACAGGTGCATATGTAAAAAAATGCAGGAATTTTCCATCATTGTGTAATCATGATCTGACACATAATTGTAACTTCTTCTATTTGTACCTCTGAGAATTTGTCACTTTTTCATACACAGATGTGACCCATTTATGGAATATCTCTGGAATTCACAAAAGATTTAAGATTGAAAGATAGAACCAGAGTAGCATGACCTAGAAAATGACCCAGATCACATTTTATCTCCTTCTTGGACTATAATCCATGATAAAGACATTGGGATTTCAATGTCTATTATGCCTTGCTATTATTTCTGGCATTTCTGTGACAGTAAGTGCATTTATATTTAATACCACACATGGCAGAGTGATTATCTTCAATATTTTACAGGAATGCTTCTCTCATGTTTAAGATCTGTCACTTTTAATTTCAATTTATTTTTCTAAATGTAAACGTATATGCATTTTTGCTCACTTGAGGTAATATGCATGAAACTGTTAAGGGTTTAATTGTGGCCACCAGCAGGAATGTGAGTACAGTGTTGATTGAGGACACACTCCTTTTTCTGCTCCACATGGTAAAACTAGCTGTTAGCCTACCTACTACCTTGAGAATGCACAGCCATCATCATTCACATTCAGTAAAAATGTTCATATGCTGAAATTTAATATGAAATTCTCTCCAAACTGGGAAGTTGTTAACATGTAATATTTTGTAAATTTTGTTGTTTTACTTTTCATATATGTGTTTTACTTTACAAACTTACAAACAAAAACAAGCAAGATCACTGTTAGCTTGGCAGAGGTAAGTAATAAAAAGAGGAATAAAAAGAGGAGTGAATTAGTTGAAAAAGAGCCAAATTCATTGTATCATCATATTATTCACAATGGGGTCTATTCAGACCCGCGCTCAGCGCGACTTAAGCGCTTTTTCGACCCGCTGCGCGCCTTTTCAGTGTCTGTTCGTATTCTGACCTTGAACATTTACGCGTGCTTGGGAGACTTGCGCGTTTGGGGCGGAGTTTCCTTGAAATCGGGGAGTTTCTCATTAAAATACCCTCTACGCGGATTCAGACATTGACTTAAGTGGATTTTCAGGGTGCGTATCTTACGCGCATCACAACCCTGTATTAAGTCGTGCACTCCTATCGGTCAGACTTTGAAATTACATTTTTTTCCAGTGTTTCCGTATTGCACAGAGTAGGATAACTCTTGAAATCATTTAAATTATGTCTGGATAACAGGCGCACGTAAAAGTATGGCTTTCACCATTGCCATCAATGAGTTATTGAATTTGAAATGCATAGCTGCATTTCGGTCCCTGTTCCCCAGTCCACGCGTCTCAAATAAATATAAACTCATTAACGCTTTTGGCGTATTGTACTTTTTAAACTCAGCAGATAACAGCTAAATGTGAGAAGCAGATACAGTGTTTACCTTACATTAGAAATCCAGCATTACAATTCTTGATAAGTCATGTTCGTTGGTGCTACTGCAACTTCACAAAAGTGCATATTAAAATTTTAATTGTATTGCCCATTAGAAGTAGAACTAGTTTCTAGCCTTGACAAGTCATTTATAAGTATAATCAGATCAATGAAACAATGATAACAATGAAATCCAATTGATTTAAATGTATTTTTTCAAAATAAACAAATAACTATATATAACTACTCAGCTCTTACATTTAATTCAAAAATACTGTACATGTGCTGACTGCTAAAATATTTTGTTTTGATGGTATTTAGTGTTTCAGGACAAGAGGAGTACAGGCAAGAAGACTAGGTAAATTAGCAGTAAAATAGCCAGTAGAAAGAGATGTATTAAAAAAGCTGGGACATATGTGTGAGAATTGAGAAATCTATGGTGAAAAAAAAAATCAAGCTAGATCTAAGGTGTAGAGAGGTTCTGCAAAGCTGTAGACTTGAAGGGTCTTAGGATTTTTGCAATATTTATGAATTTCTTGTCTTTGTTTGACAGGGACAATGCACAGCTTCGTGGCTGTAACATACAATTTATGTGTTGTACATGATCCCTTTTCAACCACAATTTAAAGGTTCTGATCTAGTTTGATTAATTTTCAAGTTTCACAGCAAAGAAAGTTGGATGCAATGAGAAAATTTAAAACTGATAACACAATAAATTTTAGTGAATAATCATTTTAAGTAGAGCATTATTTGTATCTAATAGCTACATATCATTTTACTACAGTGGAGTATAGGTCATCCAAAAATCTGGGTCCTTCCATATGATCCTTAATGATTATATTTTAACGCCAAGTAGACAGAAAAATGATCAACATTTAGGGTATTACAGGGGCGTAGTGAAAATGTACTTGCCTTTTATGTCTATAAGATACAAATCAGATATTTTGCCCAGTGTGTTATCTTTTAAATTTGTCTGTATGTGGAACTAATTCTGGTACAGATCTGATACTTTGTATGTGTAGATGCATATGTGAAAGCAAAAAGAGGATCACTACCAAAACAAATGAATTAAGGAGATTCCCATTACTGTGTGCATGGCTAACAAACGGCTTGGCTACAGTGAAAAGGACTAATATAGTTTGTGGTTGTTGTTTTATTTCCTGCAGGAAGTTTTTGCATGTGAACTCTGGTGAGAGAGGTTGAGTTGAGCAAATTTACAGAAATACTGAGGCAGTGAAGGTTGTCTCAAAATGTGTATGGTTAACTCCATTGGAAACTGCACTGATGTCAAAAATAATTCACATAATGAACACACAAGAATAAATAAAATATAATTGTTCACTACTTTAACAGGGGTAGTTTCTATGCCACACTTGTATGACCCCTGGTCCATAGTAATGTATTTTACAGTTGTAAGAGCTAACATGTCCTCCTAAATAGCCACTGGCTATTAAAAGCTATATAAAAATATCAATCTCTACTTCAATATTGAATCAGGTGGATAGCAACACAGCCTGAATGAGCCAGAGAGACCATGTTAATGTTGTTCTTATAATCAGATAAAGTCAGTAAGGCTGGGCTCCCGCCTCCTTACCATGGGAGCCATCAGATGTCCCATCAGTCCATTTGCTGGAGAACAAAGCGAGCTCATTGAGTCAACCTTGTGACTATGTGTGGATATTGTATACTTCCTAGTTTTTCTTTTCACTTTGTTTTATGTGCTTTTGGCTTTTTCCCACTTTTTTGGTATACATTTAAATGCATGTTACAATTGCCCTTGGCTTTTGTTCCTTCTGCTGCATGGATTACATAAACTCCAGAAAAAGAATACATTAAAACACATTCTGCAGGAATGCCTAAACTGTTGCGATGCAATTTAAGTTGTTTTAAAGCAAGTGAAATGGTGGTTGCAGTATATCATCCTTGTTTGAAGCTTCTTTTGGCTACTTGAATTGTTCCTTAGGAATTTTGCTTGAGTAAGTCTTTTATTCCAATTCAAAGGTAGTTTCATTTGAGCAGCATATACATTTGAGTACATATAACTTTTTTACATTAAATAGTGTTTTTCACAATGCTTGGATCTAATTCACAATGATTTGGATAATAACAAAGGAGCAGAATCCTGATAGCAGCTTGTAGTATGCTTTTTCTGGGCAGACATCTTAGAAAAGCTTACAATTTATAAGAAATAACAATTTAATTATTCCTTTACATTTTATTAGACATTTAAAAAAAAACAAAAACAAATCAAAGCATAAATAATTGCATAGAAGCTGAGCTTTCACATCTCTATAATGAGAAAAAGTATAACACATTTCTGATTAAATATGGCCCTAGATGATTCCAACAGTATATTCTGGGTAAATTTATCAGGAAGATCACTTGCCTAAGCTGTATGCATGTCTTGCAAATAATACTAAGGATGCATAATGAAGACCATTTCATTTTGCTTGTAGTAAGCACTAACTAAATGTTCTGGGTGTGGAATTGTACTTACCAATTCATGACTTTTCTCTGTTTGTTGGGGTCTCATGTCACATCTCAGTGTATTCTGCCAGCCCAGATCAGCTTTCAATTGAATCATCTCCAGCTTGCTTCAGGTATTGCTGACCTGCACTAGGGGTTTCTCAGTGGACAAGGGTTATGCATAGCCCAGATGACCCCTTGCTAACAGGACAAACTCACTACGGTCGAGGACTACAGTGGTGTCCAGAGGTGAGCAGCTCAGCTGAGTTGACAGAACTGCTTGCTGTGGCGATATGGCAGAGGAGAAATATTCCTGGTGCCTCTCCACATTATGCCTAGAACAGGGAGCTAATAAACGTAAATAAATCACGATCCATCAAGATCAGCTGTTCTAACCTGTCAAGGTTCTACTCTGTCAAGATCTACCCTGTGGTCATCTGGTCCATACTCATAGCTGTTTGATTGTCGTAGCTGGCTGTTTGATTTGAGTTTATTCCCATCCACTTTCTGTGGTCATCAGTCATTGATCACTTCATGATCCGCTCAAAGAACCAGCAACAACAAAAGCCACCTATCAGATCACTTTGATTTGGCTCATGTCAGTTGTATTAAGTTGCACTTAAACGCATTGCAAAGACTAGAGTTTACAACCAACATGCACATACATTCTTTGCCTGTGTAAAAGGAAATAACTCAGCAAAACATCCAGCATTCACATGAAGGATGTCAATAAATTCCATCAAAGCTGGTACAATGGAGGTGTTGGGACCGACTCCATACACCAGGTGTTGGGACGACTCCATATTCAACAAGAATTCCATGGTCATTTATGACATCACCAACTCCACCTCTAACTGTAAATTTTATGGACAAACCACCAATATTGTACCCGCCGGAAACACGCAACGTCTGGCTGGTACAGAAAACCATCAGGCGAATTGTGGTTCGGCCTCTCTAGCCAACGGCATCCAGCAGTTGAAACAAAAGAGACACCCATCGATAGCTACAGTACTAATTTAGAATTGCTCTTTGTTCTGGGATCCCTGAACACGGTTCCGACTATTGAGCCCACAATTCTATTTTAGAGGCAATTTACCAGTAAAAGATTAAATAAATCGGAGGTCGCGCAAGCAGCGCGTTCAACAGGCAAATATATCTAGTGTACCTCTGATATATAACTGTTCATCACGATTTTGTTGATCATGACAACCAATATCTAACAGATAACGGCTTATCGTGATCATTCCACATTCTCTCTTTAAACTTTTCTAACTTCTAACGATTTTCACAGCCATTCATTGGCATATTGTAAGCGGAGGTAAAACCTGCTTCATTTAACTGATCCAATCTGGTTCGGGACATTAATTCATGACAATGTGAACCCCACATTGCTGGAACTTTCTAAGTTGAAATACTTTGAACCATTAAAGTAACTTTGAGTCACCATTACAGGGCAGCACCCCAAGCCATATTCCATCCAATTCCCTTCTTCGTTTGTTCTTCTTTACTTTCCAACATGTGCACTCACGTGCACGCGCATTCCTCTTTCTCTGTTCATTCATTCCCTCCACTCATTCAGTTACCTGTCCTAGCAGACACGTATGATCCTTTGTTCTCTTTCCTCCTCTTTCCCTTTCTCCATCTCTTGTTTCCCCACTTCAGTAACTCATTTTATCAGTGTGTTAGTATACCTGTTTATCCATTTTGTACTAATAAACAATGTTTGATGAACAATGTGTCCATCTCAATGTTGTTCATACATCAAGCTAAAGCCAACTCACTATCAAAGAACTCCTAGTTAAAGATAGCTATAATTCAGATATAAGTTATTAATATTAAAATTGGGTTAGTCATACAAATAACAGTATTAATTTATTAAATTCAATATATCTGAATCAAGAACAATAAAGTAACTGGGTTACAATGTTATGAGACTGATTATCCACACTAGTTTGCATAAAATAAACCCTACAAAGTCAACCATGGTACTATTACTTTCACTCTTTTGCATTGTGAAGATAATATGTGATGCTGCTCACAGTCACAAATGTGCTGAAGCCAGGTGCCGTCCATGACTTCTAGGGTCACCCCAGAAAAGGTATGTGACATTATTGTGTCAAGTTCCATATCACTACAATTAGAGGAGCGCGAAACCCTGCCATACAAATGATAGAACT
Organism: Albula goreensis; assembly: GCA_022829145.1. Classification (NCBI taxonomy): domain Eukaryota; kingdom Metazoa; phylum Chordata; class Actinopteri; order Albuliformes; family Albulidae; genus Albula; species Albula goreensis. The sequence continues at coordinate 20,247,232 of CM040745.1, forward strand.
CAAGGAAGACCACATTTTTTAAACAAACATGCACCATTCCAAAATACCCCCGGTCTTTCTCTCTGTCATTGCTTAGTCTTTGTTGATGCTACCCATTCCCTTATACCCCTTAGACCTAAGCCTGCTTTGTTGTTCTTATTTGAACCACACTTTGAGGCTGGGGGACACCAATTTAATTGTGTTGTGTGAAAGGAAACAGCATTAACCTGGAAAATCCATTGTGTTGATTTATAATCTTAGAAATGAAAATATTAACTGTGAATATGTTGTTTCACTCACTGGTCAGAATTCTCTATCAGAATAAAACAATATTCTAGTAAGCAATTGTTTACCTACCAGATGGCTCATTTAAACAATTTTGTGAACTTGCAATTAAACGTAAACTCAAAAGAGAGGTCTGGTTTAATTGAATCTGTGTGAAATATGCAATAATTTATCCAATACAATAACAGTAAACTTGGAAAGAACTTTTGGAATCACGTCCAAATGAATTCTCCCGACAGAATGGAGAGCCAGTGTTGATCATCATACTCATAAAACAGATCTGATTAAAAGCTTCAAATGTCATCCTCTCTAAACTGACAGATGGGATGGCTGTGCAGTCCTGCCATTTAAAGATCTAATTTGTTATTAGTGTGCCATCAGTTGCCTCCGTTCTGTTGGGTATGAAATGAGAAATGCCATGGCCTACAGACATCAGTTATTGAAGCTGGTATGAATGTGTGAGGTCAGTGGAGAGGGGAAGTGATGTGTGGTGTGTGAACGACTCTTCTGCCCCTGTAGTACAGGCAGTCTGCTAACACAGATTAGGCAAGCCGAATGTGTTTGTCACAGTAAAGCCACACACATTATTTTATTTTATTTACAAAATGTTCTACATGTAATATTAGATTTGATCTCTTCCAATACAATGAGCTACTGTATCTCCACATTTCTGATCAATTTTTTTCCCAATCTGTCCTTACCCACTGCATTTATAACCTCATTTCAACCGGAAATGAAATGTGTGTTCTAAAAAGGTGGCCAAGGATTTAAAAGCATTGTATTTTTTTAATACACATGGTTCTTGAGTGCTTTATATCATGTGCCATTTGGGAACATATCCTGCAGCCAGACTGCACTCTGTTCATGTTCTCAGCTCAGCAATGGAAGCCGCTTCATTTTCCGCCTGTCCCTTTATTGGAAAACATTGACCAGCCTGTCTCGCATTATGCGGCTTTAACAACAAGACCGTAATCTGTAAGGGCGTAATGCCTTTTCATCTGAAGATTTCATTGACTGATATGTCAGAATTCTGCTTTCTTTCTTGTTTGAAGCCATGTTTATTAAAGTAAAGAATGCTATTATCCAAGATAAGATAAGCCATTTGTCCCAGAGGACATAGATAGATCTGTGCATTTACATATGTGAGTATCTACTTTTTTGGCAAGGCTTTTTGGACAGCTGTATCAAGTTCTAGATAGATACCAAAATCCACATGGAAATTCATACTCGCACCAAAAGCAATAGTCTGCAATGCATACATTTATATTACCATTTAAACAAACTTTGATAAAAAGCACATATAAATTCATATCATAAGGAAGTCACATTTCCTTCTAGCAATGACATTAAGGATACAACTTACAGGGTGCAGAAGTGAAAGTGCAAATACATTTTAACATTGACATTAACACTTAACATGAAGTGTGAAAACAATGCCTTCAGTATCATTGCAGGAGAATAAAGGGGCATACCCAGCCTTGCATAGACTGTCAAACTTTGGAAGAGAAAAAATCCTAACAGAGTATAAGCACCTATTTCCAAAAAGGTAAAATGATGAGATAACACAGTGGATATTCATGCCACAATTATGGTTAAGGTGAGTATGTTCATTTTTGTATAAATGCAGGTATAGGTGGAGCTGTCATCTGTCAAGGGAGACAGGTCATTTCAAGGTGCAATTAATTGTGACCCACAGGGAGATTAAGTGTGTGAGACAGTTCGGTGACATTTGCTAATGCAAGCTCTTCTGAGCTTCATATTAATCAGAAGGGTCTGGCCTGAGGCAGGGACACACCACCACACACTGGCATCATAAAAAAGACTGTTTGAGAGCAGGGTTTTGAAAGAGCATGCATTTACTGTCTATTATTTTGTTGGGCAGCTGGACAAAGCTAGAAATCTGTACAACAGAATGTCTTGCATACCAAGTTAACCCTCCTGTTGTGTTCTGGTCAAATTTGACCAATTTACAAGCTTTCTTTCTGAAAAATTATTTTGTTCACACAAGGTATCTGACACAAACTGAATTTTGAAAATTTTCGTTTACTTTTTGGTGTTTTATTTAACACCTATTGTCATTAGAAATTAATGGGTGAGACTACAATTAGTGTATAAAACAGAGTTCAGGCACATGCTCATACCTCAGATGGACACACTTCCTCTTCCTGACCACCACATGCATGTGTGTTTGAGCACATCCACACACACAAACACGCACTAGTAGTCCATTGAGTCCGATGGTGACATCCCTCCTCGTTAATCGTGTGTTCTTTGATGAATGTACAGTCCATTTCTTGATCCATGAGTTTTATTGCACGTTGAGCATATGAAGTCTGAGTTAGTGGGCACAGGCATGGCTGTATGTCTCAGTCTTTTCTGTTGTTTTTTTCACATTCCAATCCATTTCCAGCTTTTCTATACCTGTGTAGCAGAGCACCTGCCAGTTAGAATGGTTGATGGCAGCTTGCTCCAGTCTTAAGGGGTCGATGCAACATTTCTTCAGTGATGTTTTTAGCTGGTCTTTGTACCACTTCTTCTGACCACCTGTGGACGTAGACATGGTAGGCGTTCTTAAAGCATTCTGATGACTTGCCTAAGCCAGCGCAGTTGGTGTTCAGTGACCGTGTCCTCTATGCTCTTGCAGTTTGTCCTGGCAAGAATCTCGGCATGGGGTACACAGTCATGCCATGTGACCCCATGATTCGCTGCACACACCTTATGTGGAACCACTCCAGCAACCTGTATGTGACCCAGGTTTCACAGCCTTAGCAAGACCAGTGATATTAAGCATGACTGTTATACATATGCAATGTTAAAAAGTAAGGGGCCAAATTGGGGTCAGACTTAAAGTAAACCACCCCCTCCCCCAGAACTACCCCTTTGTGTGCTCAACTGTTTTACATGCAATAGCTTTGCATGCTATTCTGTCAATATACAAAACATGATACAATACATACTGCATTGTAACCTGTTTTATGTCATTTGTAGGGACATTTTTAAAATTTGTGTTTTATACACATTTGTAAAACATAAACCAGTTAAAACAGTTGCCCTGGGTCTGTTGGAAAAAAAAATGGATCAAACATGGAGTGGTGCTTGGTATGGTCTACGTACAACATGTTGAACGGCTATAGACCAGAAATTGAGAGCAAAGGGGGAAAGCATAAAAACTGAAATATCCTGACTTCTAATGGATAATATGCAAAAGCAAACTATGTAAATCACCGTGGATGAATAGTCTACTCAGCAAAAGCGTCATGTATTTGGGAAATGTGCAGAGATCGTGTTTAATGAGCCCCAAAGCGGAGTGTGTAAGTGGGAAAAGGTTTCCTTTATGTGTGCTCTCCTAATTTATCTCGGCCATCATGATACTGTAAGACTTGCTTACTACCACATTTCATACATTTTTGGACCATTCATAGTACCTCTATTATACATATTGGAACAATGAAAAGTATTTCTCATTGGCAAAAGTTGTTTCTCACTTTTAATTTAAATGTGACTGCGAACCCAAAATATGGTGACCAGATTGTGTGACATCTGTAACTTCACCCTTTGTCCTGCATCCGACAAAGATGAATGAGATCCCAAACCTAACTTATTAACACATTTTACTCATTTAACACTACCCATCACTAAGCAATGAACGAAACCCATAATTTTCTCAGTCACTCACTCACTCACTCACTCAGTCACTCACTCACTCACTCACTCACTCACAACGCATAATGCATGCAGAATTCACACCTACTTCCGTGCACATGCTTCCTAACACTGCCAGAGTGAAAAAAAATTGTTATGAAGCCATTGATTGCTTTGACATTATTCCAAAATTCACTTCAAGAGATGAGCCAAGGTTGGCAGAGGGCTGGGGGATGGGAACATTGTTGTCAAAAACAACATTTACCCTGCAAGCCTGTACTCCAGATGCTCCAGTTATGTGCTGAAAGGAGTTATCAGAGAGAATATGGTGAAGGCCTGCAGAGTGTTCAGAGTTGATGTCACTGTCCTTGCTCAACCTTTTTGCAGCACATTCACAAGGGCAAAAATAGCAGAGTTCCTTGCCTATTTCATAGAAAGAACAATTTCAGATGGCTGAATGAGGTGGACATTAGTGGTTTTTGTTTGTGTCAAACAATTATACCCCTGGCAGACAACAACAAAAACACATTGAGTTTTTTTTTTCTTTTCTTTCCTTTAAAGGAAACAACTGTTATGTCATCCCTGGTATACCTACTGTATCATAGACAGAACAATTTTGTGGTTTAGACATACAGAAAACAAAAGAAAAGGCAGTTTGCTTTGTATGTTTTTCAGAATGCATTTTCAGTTTGAAGCCATGTCAAAAAAAGTCATCCACTGTTTCCTAACAGGGTGTTATTACAATATATTGTTTTAAAATATTGTTTTTTGCATCTATATAATAACAGTACAACTAAAGAAAGAAATCAGTTCTGATTACATCACATCCTTTTGGGTGCTCATTGACAGAATTATCACCATGTTACATTTCAAGCTTATTTGTTTTGCCTGAGAATACGAATTGATAGAAACACAAAATGTGTATTGACATTATTGGATGACTTTGGTGTCTTTGAAGAAATGTTCAGAATTATTAAACCTAACATTTATGTTATCACCCAACTCACTTCCTCACATTCACTCAAAGTGTAGTTATCTATGAATAGCTGAATCAACAGGTACACTCAGATTATGCAAAATGTCCAATCTGAGCCTATGATATTGTGGCATTCCAATGGCTACAAATTGTGGTTCATTAAAATGTATTCAACTTCAAAAGAAACATGTTTGCTGGTTCATCCCTCAATATTCCACTGTGTTCACTTGACAAAGGAATGACAAAGACTCGCTCCCATTGTTTGTAATGCAGGCTAAGCCTAGGTGCATTTAGTTGGCAAAGCCTAGAAGCAGCACCCTGACTACATGCAAATTTAGAGATTACCTGTCCGAAATCCAATGGAAGTTTTTGAGCATTATGTTTTTTAATGGCAGACCTTTGGTTTATCAAGAACAGAACAGTTTCAAACATAAGATGGTATGTTATTTAATTCTGGCCAAGAGATAGGTGGAATGAAATAAATTTAGAAAGGACTCCAGAGAAAAAAGAGGCAAAGAATGATATAGTCTTGATCAGTGTAAACAAAGCCACATTCACATTCTGCTCTGGTTGTAATGCGATGTCACCCAATCACAAGGACATCAGAGATGTCTTAAAGCAACACAGCACTACATTCAGGGGGTCTTCTTTGAAACCAGACATACTCTTCAGCAAAGCCCTATCAATTAATGAGATCACAGATTTATAATTAAAGAGTATTGATTTCCAACAACAAATCTGCTTATTGCAAAGAACTGTCATTGTCCTTAGGATAAATTGCTCACTCTGCCAGCTACTTGCAATTGACATGCAAATTGAGGATGTGATGTCTTTGCGTTTTTCCCCAAATACCCCATACATGCATCAATGAGTGTGTTTTCTTGCTGTTCCTTGCTAAATCAAAGCTTGACTAATTTGTTTTGTGCTGCTCTAACTCCCTAGATAAGAACTCTGTTGGCTTTAATCATCATACTCAGTGCAATCAATGTGAAGTCATTTAGATTTCTCCCTGAAAGAGGCCATTTTTATTCAAATGATTTTTGGCTGTTTTTTTTTCATATATGATATTGCCAACAAATGTATTCACAATGGAAAAATGCACATGTATTTATTTTTATTTATTTGTACAGCACAAAAACCCTGACAATACTGCCAAGTGTATACTTGCTAATTCATCCAATTGTATTATATTACATTGTGCTCACATTATGTTTTATTGTTCCAAACAAAAAGTGAATTTCAACGTAGTCCAGAGTTAAGAATCAATTAAAGAGGTGCAAAATATCCTGTGAGTTTCAGTGGCATGCATTCAGTCATTCTGGGGACATGACCTGTTCCTTATTTTGGTCCGAGGAGGACAGTAAGTTTTCCTCAGATATCTTTTTTTAATTTAAACAAAACAAACCCTTTTCTGTCTCTTTCCACCATGGTTGTCAGTTTGTCTTTGTCCAAGAGGAGGGCTTCAAAAGAAATCAATTCTACTGTCTCCCAAGGCCCACTGAAAATGAGTTCTAAGAGGAAAAGCTCACCCCTATCTGCTTCCTAATTCAAGAGTGTGAGACAGGAGGACATGCTTCTCTTGCAGTCATTCTGCAAAGTTCAGCCAGTCAACCAATACACAGCCAGTCTCACAGAAGACACTTCTTTTCATTAATTACAATTTAAGTATGAGAAATTTAAGTTTGAGCTAACCTGTAAATATGTCAGCATAATTATGATTTTCATATAATATATATATAGTTTAAATAATTCTCAGTTTTTATTTGAGAATGTATCTTTAATGTATCCATCAAGACTGCTCTCATGGTTATTCGTACAGGCCTTTTCTAGTTGGATTAAATATGGGAGTCTGACCTTTCTCAGGTTCTGTTTACAGTGCATGTGATCGCTGCATATTTGCATATGTTGGCACAGTGGAAGCAGGAAGAGTAATGGGGCTGACGATGTGTAAAATGCGGTCATGGCTCTCAGCGCCGATGGAGCTGTAAACACAGGGGTGCGAGACTGAGGTGAGACCTCCAGGAAGAAATGTGAGGCCATAGTCAGAGCTGGTCTCAGCACGTTTTCATTCTCACATGGCATCTCCCTGACAGCCTAGACTGCAGCTGCACCTTCAAAGGGTTCATTTTGAGTTAAAATACACAGTACCAGTTTGAAAACAATGAATAATTCTGTAACAAAAAGAAACCCCATATTCAAGTTCCAGTCCTAATTAATTATCAATCTACACCATGGCCAACATTAATGAGATCAGAGTAATAAGATCAAAGTACTCAGAGTCAGCCAAACATTGACTTATACTATAAATGCTTTTGCAAAACCTATATGTATAAACAAATATGTATTGTTAAATTAAATGTAAAGACTAGTATTGATACCCAGTAGTTCAGATTTGAAGCTTACAATATGGAAACTGTTAAACAATAGCCTACATGATAACCTGCTGTATGAATTCATTTTTACTTTCTGTGTGAATTTTGTAGTGCGTAACATAATTTAACCCTCCCCAGTCAACAGAGCTGAACATTGACAAAATTAGAAGTAAGAGGGGTGAAGTAAAATTATGTATTAAATATGAAGTTTATATAATGGGAAATAAGGATTGCTTACAGTACCCGACTAGCTGAGGAATAGACATGTGCTGATGTCCCAATTGCTTGATGAAGTGCAGTTCCCTGGGTGACTTGCCTTCACAGCATCACACTGCTGAGTTAAAATAATTTAAACACATGAAAAGTTGTTTAAATACAACAGTAACTTGTGATTTATCATTTTGGAGATTAAATTAAGATATTCTGTTTAAACCACTTGAAAAAAAATTGGTCCAACCTATTGTTTTAAACTGCTGAGTGAGTTCAAACAGCATATAGTATATTGACATCTACTTGTTACAATTTTGCCACTCTATTTAGTTTATTACTGTCCCATTTCAATAGCAAAGTATATGGACTTCACATAGGAAATCGGCCAATGAACTTTGTATTTATGCATTTTGTAAAAAATTAAAAATGCATAAATACATGGGTACAGAGTGTTTTGATAAATGCATACACCTTATTGAAATTATGTAGTTATAAATTATAAACAACTCGCTATTACATAACATCCATATGGTAAGTAGATAATGATTATATTAGATTATACATGATTATATGCTAAGTAGTAGTATCTTTTGTGGCTTCGACATAAGTTGTTACCTGTTATTGATGCCCACTGCCTATGTTTAAGCAGAACAAATAAGCCAGCTAAGTTTGATCTGTACTGTCAACATCTGTACCCTTGGCATATCTGATCGGTGCTTATCATGATTCTACCAAAAACCGATAAATTTTAAATTTGTTATATCATGTCATAAAATACAACCTTCTGTTGGTATTTCAGACAAATACAGATTGCAAATTTATAAATGCAACCATACTGTATATCAAGTGAAACACAAATCAGCCTACTGTTCACTTGAAAAACTTTTAAAAATACTTTTTATTTTTGTCAGAACAGACTCATATTTTAGTCATACCACCTGTTGAGAGCGTCTTTTTCAGTATGTAAATCAGAAAGCAGTGGAAATGATCCTCAGGGGCAGTATCTCAAAATGAATTCAAAAAGACTTTCAAAGTGACACTGAAATGATTTTCCATTTACTATTCTTCTCCATTCTTCCGACTGAACAACCTGTATAAACAAGGACTATTGTCAGGCTATCCCTAGAGGACAAATACATCAGAAAGCTACATTTTGAAGCATTTCTGACTGAGAAGGGCATTCACAATACTCTAATAATGCTACATTTTGCTGGCAAATCTGACAGTTATCTCACTTGTTGTATCAAACAAGAACGGAAATACTCCTGTAAGTTTGTACACTAGGTTATTGCCACAATTGATTTGAAAAAAACAAATATTGACAAAAATATTTTGTGTAATAATCCATAAAAATGCATGTTTTTTTTTTTTTTTTTTTTATTTAGGAACTGATTATGTCCTACCAGTTTATCCAGTGTAATATGTTCATTGAACAACTGCTATGTAACAAGGCTGCCAAAGTCAGAATGTGAACTGGCTATAGGAGATGCACCACTTCTCAAAGATCAAGTGATTTTTTTTTCTTCTCTATGTATATCGCTCAAACATATTTTAAGATATATTGCAATATCAAGAGTATCTGCATACAACTGTTTTTCTTTGAAATGTTACGATTCTCATGCATTTTTTGTTTTCGTCCCCAGATCAAAGCCCACATAAATCAGAGACAAGCACGCATGGGACTGTCCAGGGTCATTCACAAGCTTGGGGATGCACTCGGAGTCATATTTAATGCATTGGAACATGTCAATGTAAATTTGTGTTGTTTTGCCTGAAGGTATAAATATATGCCAGGGTCAGTGACTATGAGAACTTGGGTTTTCCAGTACTGACTTAATTCCTCTGTTTCACGTCTAAAACCACCAGTTACTTTAACTAGATGACCATAAATGGCTGTCTCAAGTATTATCTGAAATCTTAATACTAATGAACTACCATCCAGTACTCTCTGTCCAAAATACCGTTATCTAAATAAAAAAATGGTTTTATCCTGTACTACTTAAAAATAGCTACTTAAATGTATTAATTCTCTACACTGTCTATACCAATTAACATGTACCCAATCAAGCAAAGCAAGCTTTGTGGCAGGGGACATCCTCCTGACTGAAAGCTTCTCTCCCTTGATGGTGCTCTAGTCAATTGTATAATATCCCTTGGGACTCCACCCTAGAAGTGTCCATTATATTGACAGTTTTTCATCACTTTAGAATTGGGACTTTTAAATTCATATAAAACCACAGTTAATGAGCTAATGATAGTTTCTAGGGATTAATATGAAAATAAATAAATGAATGAGGCTGGGCACTTCTACCTTGTAGCAGTCTGCAGAAAAATATCCTCTGGGTGATTGTACTGCCCCTAGTCATATACACTGTCTGTAGCAGAATGCAGACAGTTCAGCCACTGGAGTTCTTCAACATCCCAACAGTCATTTTCTGTCTGCCTTGAAGCAGTTCTTCAGGTGCCCCAAGGGCAATAGGTGTTCCAAGGGCAATGTGTGTTCCAACCATGGATATTTCACATCCCAGACATCTACATGGTCTCAGTAAATATTGAGCACAATAAATTACAGCATAATAAAGTAAATCATTCAAACAATTTACCCAACTATCATTCTCAGCCAACAGTATGAAGGCACGAACAGGTTACCCTTAATAGCATCACATATTCTGTATAAAGTTACCGCAAATCATCTTAACCAATGGATTCATTTTTGTAATTGTTTGAAATGCATTATGAAAGGCCTTAGATAGGTCATGGAAGCACAAGTTCAATGTGAAAATTGGACTTGCCTTGCAGTAGGCAGGTAAGGGACAAGCATGTTTAACTCACCAGTCTCTTTGCTCACTAGAGGCTTCTCCGTGCAAGCCAGGCACCTGCAGATTTGTGAACTATGTGTACTTTGTGTTCTTCAAACATTTTGTGTTCTTCATAGGCACTGCATAATTGGCATTGTATCTGCAGTTTTAAAAATAATTGTACTTGCAACACCGCCTCCATATGCACAGCCATTTCATTCCAGGGTATAGGTTAGGTAGGTAAGGCAACATAGTTCCAGCTAAGAAAAAAAGGGACAGCATGACTAATGATCTGTTATTCTACAAAGATGCATTCAGTTTCACCCTCTATATTCATATATATATTCATATATAGAAAATAATTATTAAAATGTTTTTACCTGCACATGTATGTAATATCCTTTGATAAATCCAGTTCATAATACTTTAATATTTTCACATAGATGATAATTATTTGAGTGATTCAAAACTTTCCTGGAAAATTAGCTGGCAACAATTGCAGATCAACCTGACCTCTTCTGCAGTTGCACTTGACTATCTATATTTATTCATTGCCTTAACATTCTGATTAATGACCTCCTTTCCCCTAAGGGTGAAAGGGAAGATGAAAGATATGGTTCTTTGTGGACTAGCCAGGTCAAGAAGTTCCTCTGTGACTTATTGATTACCCTTTGTGTTTTTAAGGTCACTGAAGTCACTATTGCCTCCATCAGTCTGCTCAGTGAGAACTGCGAGTGTTCTTATATGGTAATTGTACATATGGTTATAAACAGATGGCTCCTTAGATGACTGTGGAGGGGCAAGAGAGGGGAATCACTCAAGTGTGGAAGATGGGGATTATTTGTGAAGCTTGAAGGATGTTACTCCTTAGGGGTAGATGTGAAGTTGCATTGTATTAAACACAGCTACTATATCTACTGCTTAATAGTCATATAAGAATCTGTCATTCATTGGAAACAAAAACAGGTATTGTACTCATTTTGTGAACTTTTGCAAAAATGATCAATGGTTATACCATTTATGTAAAATAGTATCTATACTGATTATTGGATTGATTTGTGCAGTTGAGTATATGTGGTGACATAAAACAAGGGCTAATTAACATCTAGCTGCAGGTAACGTGCGTTCTCACAAACTTAATGACATACGGGTGCATGTGTTTGAGCCCGTATGACTGAGTGCCTGGGAGATGCCTTCTTTTAGGAGAGTCCTCAATTCTCAGTTGAAGAGAAGCACGCAAACGCTTCGGCTGCTGCTGCTGCTGGGGCTCGTCTTGGAAAAATCCCCATTGGAGGTTCTTGAGAGGCAACAGAGGCCAGCGCGGATGATGCTTGGAAGCCAAGAAGTTTAAATTTAACATTGAATGAAGCAAACAAATTGATGATAACAGCAAAAGCCAGTGGGTCAAATACACAAACGGCACGGAGAGGATATGATACCAGCCACTGTTTCCTAGTCTTTTAGTTAGTATTTAATTCCTCTTTTTGGGTTTAAGTTGTTTGTTTTTGTTACTCATTATGAAAAGACCTTGGTACGCTCGGAGCATGCATCTATCGTCATAGGCTATTCTGTTATTCTGAATGTTAATTCATCTGAATCTGGTATGAACACTTTTCTAATTTGTTCAGTTTCTCACTTTAGTGTTGGTTAGTCTTGCGGTTCCCGGAGCTTGGGTGCACTGTTTCACTCTGCCTGTGGCTTCAGCCTTGATGGGTGAGACTGCTCACAAGGTGTTTGTGTTGTAGCTTTAATTTTATAACATGGATCTATACATTTTGATTTACAGTGGGGATTTTGTATGGTTTTGGAATGGCATTCTTTCACTTTCCACATCACTGTTCTTGTCTGCTGACAGTGGTTCGGATTGGGGAGGGGTGTTGGGCTGGTTCGGATCTCTGAGCCACAGATGGAACACGGCACCTGGTTACCATGCTGACTTCTTGTTTGTAGTAAATGCACAGTAAAAACATCCACTAAATTAAATCAATAAAATATGTTTGTATTTTTCTAAACTTATGTCTCAACTGGCCTATTTGAACTTGCAAGTGAAAGTGTCATTTTTACAAACTGAGCTCCTTCTTCTAATTAAACAGAAGGTGGCATAGTCCAGTCTGTGGTATAATACCGAATTTACCACATATAGTTAAGATTTCCCTGTTGAGGTACAGCAATGAAAACATACTGAAGAAAGAATACTCAGTCAATCAATTTTAGCACAATGTATAGTTCTTCTGTTCCATTAATTCCTGATTGTTATTTATTTTTCTTCAAGAAATTATTTCTTTTTGGACATTAACTTTTACAGAAGAGGTGTTTGGAAGATGGTGTTTTAGTATTTTGATAAAAGATGTGTACATCTATCATGCTCTTTTTTTCTACCATTGTACAAATATAAATAATGTGTTGCAGAGGTTGGAATAAATGTATACTAGTGAAGGTTACGGTTTTGACTCAATATAAGTAATAAGGGACGCAGAGGGATTAGCCTCATTCATCTATTGAGATACAGTTGGTGGGTCATTATGGCTGGATGTGACGGTCAGACATAGTTTATCAGCCAAAAAATCAAAACAGACATCTTCCATTAGATTAGATAGATCTTCCGGAATGGCAACCACATGTATGTTACTCACCTTTTTATGATTTCGATACTTGTGTGTATTTATGATGATGTCCTGCAATTGAATACCCAATGCATACCCAATTATTATGATATAGACATTGATTTGGGAACATATACCCATACAGATGGATTAGTGGTGAAGGGCTACTGGCAACTCTTGTTCAGTGAGTTATGTGGATATACTGACTATATACTACCTACTGGAAATACTGTACCACACAAAATAAACACACAATATCACAATTTTCTTTAGCAAATTTAGTGTAAAAACACACACACACACACACACACACACACACACACACACACACACACACACACACACACACACACACACACACACACACACACACACACACACACACACACACACACACACACACAATGTTTAAATGTTTATCTAACAATGTCACATAGTCCATGTATTGAGGAGAGCACACTTGGCACATTTATCCCTGAGGATGTTTTTTTTATCTCATTAAAATGTCACCTCCTTGTAGCACGTTGGCTGTCTTTTTTTTTTTTTGTGAAGCAGAAACTTATTTATTTTCCTCCAAGCAGAAATTGCATCACAATAATCCATTGCCTTTCATGGGGTTTTGGTTTATATACAAGAGTTTTTTTTTTTTTTTTTTTTTGCATGATCTGATTCTATATAGGTTTGTAAACTAACCAGGAATAAAAGCCTAGATCTTCATATCACCATTTTTCTTGTAGCTTTCATGGCTGCAGCCTCCTTATAGAGTAGTTTTTGATAGAGTCCTTAGTATTACCCAATTTCCTGTCAAGAGTAATCAAACCTCACACTCACACTTTTTCCTAGGGCTGTGATGTTTGTTTCAAGTGTGAGAAGAGTGCTTTTTTAGATCTTCAATTAGCACAGAGATGCTTCCAGGTCTGTTGTTGATCACGACTGTGAACTCTGCCCTGAAGTGCTCTTTACTTTGCTCCATCATTTTAATAGTTGGTACTGGCTTAGCATCATTACTGGTAACAATTTGTGAAAAGAGAAGTAGTTTCACTGATTATAGTTTTTTGGTCAACCAATGGAGACTGTTAAGTGAGGTGTCATTTGGTCATTATTTATATATGGGGGTACCATTTAATGGGGTACCAGTTTTAACATTTTCTATTGAACACCTATCAATTATTGAGAACTGTGATATCACATACTGCCAATCACATAAATATACATAGTATATCTCAATCACAATCACATACATATACATAGTTCACATACAAGTTCAGGCATAGGTACTTTTTGCTGTTAAAACCATTTTTATGGTTGATTTTGCAATGTAAATGGTTAGTTCTGATATTAGTGTTAGTGGTTTCACATGACCATACCAAGGTAGGATTAAAAATCTCCTGAGCTAAGTTTAGAGGGAGCAGTTCTGTTGGGCCAGATGTGCTGGGTTTCTGGCTGGAAATCAAGCTCTTTTTGTGGTTATATAGGTTCTGATGATATCATCCTCATCTGTTTACCAATCAGCCCCATGTTTTCACAGCTGTAGGCCAGCCTTACCGATAAAGGAGACAACAACAGCTCAAATGATTGATGGCCTATGGTACCTCAGCCTATTTGTTTTCAAGACCCCACACTCCAATCACTAGTCAGTGGTCAAATGTGGAACTTTAACTACTACTGGGGAGAGAACTGTCTTTACTTTTTTCTAAATTAATTTTAATGTTTTCACAGTTCCAAATTTTGATTAGCTATGTCATAAATAGACATAAAATTTGAGAGCTGACAGAGTTCATATGCTGCCTTGTATATGGCCTGTTGTCCTCACATCCAATGTCAGCCCACTGGTGCTGGCTTTGCTCAGATCCATCCTTACATCTTCCAGGCTTGAATTTAAAATGAGTTATTCTGGGCAGATATATAAAGGACACTGCTAGCTGGTTACAGGTATTTGTACAGATTAAAGACCTCAACACCCAGTCAGAAATGGTATGCTGGGAGCAAAACAAAGGTGCTAGTTGGCCTGCTATTCAGAAACCACTTGTAACCAACAACAACTTCGAAAAAACATCTTTAATAGTATGTGGAGCCATCTCAAGGGAGTGGTTCTGTCCAATTATTTATGTGCATGACATAGTTAAGATGAAGAAATATGACATTATTTTAGACAGCAATGCACCCTATTTTCCAAGACAATAATACACCATCCCATACCTCTTTACAATGTTGATCCAGGTCTGTGGTAATATTTGAGGGTGTTTTGATTTTTAGCGACTATCTTGTTAACTGTCTATCTATCCCTTTCATAGAGCATATACCGTTAAGACCACTGTTCCTACTTTCTGATGCAGTTTTGTTTCCTTTGGTATATGCCATCACAGCTATTGACATTGCTCCCATTGGATTTTCCACCTGTATGACTGACACCTGCAGTTTGAGAAACAACTATTTTTTTTTGACTTCTTTAAAAATCTGTTGTATGTATAAAATCTTGTCTTATATGTATAATAGAGACGCAATGGAAACAAGAGAGTGGACATTATTATAGAACACAGACTTTTAATAATTAAAAGTCAGTGTTCTATAATAATTATTTAATAAGTTCTATAATAATTAATTATGATGTAATTGATTCAAGTCCTTTTTCATTTGGTATGCATTTTTTGTCTACCCCTGTCTTTTATAGTTCTAACTTACATATGAATTTCTGAGTTGACTACAGCACTGATTCTTGCCTAAACAGAATAGTCCCAGCCATTTAGCTCAATTTATCAAACGTACTGCATGTCAGGATGAAGGCCTGAGTCGTTAAAAGTGAATTCATGAACCATCTGGTCTCATGGTCTACATGTGTAATCGACAACAATGTCTCAATTAATCTTCACTTAAATACAGGAATCAAAATATTTTTTCTTGGCTTATGGCTCCAGTATATCACAGCAGTTTCATTTTAGGCTTTATTAAAACTTACAGGTAGCTAACACATTGTATTGTTCAATGAAAAGGAAATTACTAATTTTCATCCACTTCCCATGATATTTTGATTGCTCGTGTACTTAATATGGGATTTCAAAACCAGTTTATTTAATATATGAAATAACTTTTTGGGACCTACAGTAGAAGCAGAAACTCTGAGAGTTTCTGTCTCTCCATGACATATCTTTCCTTCAGATGATATGGCTTACTGTTGTTGAATGAAAGGCTTTCATGAGGACAATTCATTGACTGCAGGTTAAATGTGTCAGATCCATTTTTAAGTCATTACTGGTGCCAGGATAACACCTTTTTGTGATGCATTAAATACAACAAGTATTTAAGTAAATATTTTGTTGAAAAGATTGCCATTCCAAAACATCTATGTTTGCTTGTTATTATCAATTGCACTGGGAATTTAAAGGGACTTAAAAAAATAAATAAATAACCATTTTTGCTCGTACAATTAGTGTGCAAAATGACTGCATTACAAAGCCACACATTTGAATTCTAATTGTTATGACTTTTCCAATAGCTATATTGATCAACACACCAACAAATAAATAAATATGAATTATATTAATAAATTAATATTAATTATGCATCACCAATTCCTAGCAAAGCCTTATCAAATAATTGTACCAATATTGCCATACTCCCTTTGCTTGACATTGTACAGTGTGGATATAATGGTATTACAAAAAGGACAAACTAACTATCTAAGGACAATTAAACTGGAAAGGCACCAGACAGAATATGCAGACCAAACAGTATAAACTGAAGAGTGATTTTTGTGGTGTCATAAGACTGTAGTATCAATGAATAAATGTATTTGTTAGTATAACCTTGCATGAAATCCATGTATGTCATTGTACATGTGTAGACATCAGTGCAATTTAAGACTGTCAGTTGGAAAATGGGTCCTATCTCTTTTGAGTGTTTTACGTGTCACCATTTGAGACAATGGCCTGAGAAGAACATAATGAGAAATATCTTTTGGAGATGTTTAGTATTAAACCATAATAACTGTGCATTGTACAAACTTTAATTTTCCCCATATCTGTGTGTCAGTTGATTTTTAAGCTCTGATTTTTGAAAGCATGGTAATACTGAGTAACTGCAATGTTGCCAAAAAGTGGAGCCAGCCCAAGTAAATCCGGGATTTCATTATGAAAATATACATAAAGGCCTTGTTTCATTTAAATCCACTTACTCATGCTCTGTGGTATTTGCATTGCAGTTAACAGAAATAGATTCTTGTTCCCATAGTCAATAATATCACTACACACAGGTGCAATTAATGGCATTGATGCGTGCTCTCCAATGTTTAACTCGGGTGATATTGTTTACAGAATTTCTTTATCAGTGCTGAAGCCATTTTATTTACTTCTTGCAGTGCACAATTGACACCATTATACAAAGCAAGGAGGAAGGGGATTCCTGCACCACTATCTCATTGTTAGGCCATTGCACAGAGCCTGGGCTTGCTGTGCTTCATCTTGTGTGACTGATTCAGTCTCCTGTGGTGTGGGCAATGAACACAGACATACGCTTGCCTCCAAAGCCATTAGGTGCAAATGGCACATTTAACGCAATTAATCAAAGCAATAGAAGCAGACATATTCAGCATCCTCCTTCAGCTTCTTTATGTAAAGAACATGCTACCTTTGGTATGCAGCCAACAACATGCTTTTCTTTTCTGATCTACTGGTGGAAAGATATGGTTTTGATTTGTTATACAAATAATTTGCTGAATGGTCAAGACCCATTTCGAGTTGACACTTGAATTGACACGAAGTGTTCTGATGTAGAATTTTGGTATACAGTAAAGTATGGGAAATTTGTTGGATTTTATATTGTTAAAAGTTACCTTGAAGCAGACTCCAAATTCTTGCCTTATCACCTTATTAAAAATGCCTTATTCATCAAGTTCAGTATAATTCTTTCATGCAAACAATGCTAAATCAAATCACATTAGGGCACCTACTTAACTACTTACTACAAATAATGCAGCAGGGCAGTGACATGGCAGCAGTGCAGTGGGAGGTGCCATCTTTTGGATTAGTTATTAAACTTTGGTCCTTTTTAAAGATCTCATTATACTTATCACAAATAGCATAATATTCCTCAGGTTTCTGGAAGAAATATCATAACATGGCACCCTAAACTACAATTAATCACCCCCAATTTAATTAGCTAAATTATTACCTTCATTAAATGTCTGCCATTCATGACTCATGTGCTACACAAGTCCTAAAAGTGGATGTTTCGTGTTGCTGTGGACAAACTGGACATTGCTTGGCCATCTAATTGCAAAGTATCAAGTCATGAATTCAAATTGGTATTATTTTCCACTGGACGAAAGTTCATTGACACAATGATTTGTGTGGAGCATTATTACTAAAATATAACACCATAGAATCCAATCAACTAAAATAGCTGCAGATATAGTGAACATAATTTGTATTACTAACTGGTCCTTAACCCTCCGACTGTCACAGAGTATACAGATTGTTTGTGCTCCACTGCAGCCAATGATGTGCTCCCAGAATTATTCCTCCAAGGTTTTTTTTTGAGCAATTCAGTCAGGACTTTGGGGAACCTGAAACATTGGTTAACCACTTATAAATGGTTTGTAAAGGAATTGTAATTACTTATAAATCATGAACAACATCCTTTATATGTGTGTTTACACATGTTAATTTATACATTAAATATAGTTACTGACTTACAAGCAGTGCATTAATGGTTAAAAAACTATGAAATAATGATGTATTTATACTTTATAAACACACATTAAAACATTCTCTACTTGGGAGATAGGCAAGGAGGATGGTATCAGTTTCTGGTTTTCATGCCAACTACTGCTCTCAATCATTTATTCATCCTAATTATTTACATGGTATGACATTTCAGATGAATTTCCTCATCTCTCAGTGTGTAAAGTGTTTTCCTGTAGTCTAGTCCACAAATTCATCAAAACAGTCATACAGCAAATTCTATCCCTAAGCCAGAGTAGATGATGAAGAGAAAATTCCTGAATATAGACCATCCCTCCAGCAACTGAGCTGCGCAGGTCTGCGATAGTGGCTGAAGAGCCCCATAGGCGTGATTCCACAGGCAGACATTATGAGGCGATGCTAAGGGACTGCAGCCTTGCAAGTCTCTGCCTTCTCCTAATACTGACAGTGTTTCAGCATAACTCTCTTCCCAGCCACTACCGCTGGCTTCTAGGATTGTATATTAAACCTGCTGTCAGAGAGAAATGTGACACATGGCGTGTCCCTGCGGAGAGAGATTCTATTACAAACTTTCTTCTGAACACCGAGGAATTAATCCTGGAGCTGTCCACTTCTGCCTCAGGGAATTCTTCCTTTCCTTTATTGTCTTTGAACTTTCCAAAAATATAGAGCAAGTATTCACACCATGAAACATCTTGACATCAAGTAATTTATTTGCTTGGGAGAAAATCTGTATTCCATATAAAGTGTTTTACTATTAGGCATTTGTCAACACATGACTTGCAATAAATATTGAATTAGTATGTGAGCATAATCTAGCACAGTCATATGTCAACTTGACTTGTTTTCAAGACTTTTCGCATAATAGTTCTGAATTGTCTGCAAGGCTTCTTTTGAGGACGCAAAGGCACTTTGCAGATGTGAGGAGAATCATTGAAACAGATAAAATTATTATGTTTTGGTAGTTTAATGATACTGTCAAATGCAATGCATATACATTTGTGATAACACAGGGCAGCGTGCCAGCTTTGAAGTAAAACGACATGTCTGCACAGATACAAAAAATGCCCCTAGATGGATATTTGCTAAGGGTTCCCTTTGAGTCTGCTTTGGAGTCATTTCGGTCAGCACCTACACTGTGGACATCACACTTTACACTTTATTGTTGACGATACTTTTCAGTTGCCTTTAGTTGCACGCCCATACATGACTGAGTGCCCAAGTTTTTCTGTTCAGGCTTCATCTAGATTTACGCATCAATATAGAGTTTAGGGTGTTTGTGGGCAGAAGTTAGCCTAAAGTTGGTCTGGTGCTTAGCAGACTTGCAGTTTGTGATGCATTGCTTTAGTTACTGAGTATGGATTACAGTAACCCTGTTCAATGGAACTGGAAATCTGTCAATATCATTCAAGACAAAATTTTAAAAACAAACCAGAAACCAGACTTCACAGAATCAGTTTTGTGTGAATTGCATGTGAGTTACAAATATTGTTCAATTACACATTTGCAGTTGTTGTTTTGAGGCCAGTGTGCAATAACACAACAAATCTCCAAAAGGAGACATGTCAGTATCTGATTGGAGTTGTACACATGGGTAACTGTTCAGGTACAGCAGATTACAGGGCCGGTAGAATCCTGAAATATTAATTAAGGAATGATGTGCCAGTAAGATAACACAAAGATACAAGGGGTACCAGTGGCCTATTTATGTAACAGGAAAGTCATTTAGTAAGTTTAACGATATGGGCTATTTGATGTAAAACTTTATGTATTTGTTATTATTATGTATAACAAACATACTTTTAAATGGCTGATTATTATGCTATAATTCTGGAAATAAGTACCATACATGAAATGAGCCACATGAATGAATGAATGAATGAATGGATGGATGGATGGATGGATGGATGGATGGATGGATGGATGGATGGATGGATGGATGGATGGATGGATGGATGGATGGATGTCATGCATGCCATTGTCCGCTGTGTATTAGTTAGTCACTGCAAAGGTTATGATACCTTCTATATATTACTGGTTACTCCAATCATGGATAATTATATAACAATAAAATACATCGGCATTTAATAAATGCATAAAAATGGCAAACTCTTTAATAGTAGGAATGTGAATGTATAACACATCTGCCCATAACTGTAGGTGAAAATGCATTCACTTTTGTTTTGTTCCTAACATAAAAGTGATGAGGCATTCAGTGCTAAGCAGGATGAAGAGCACAGCAAAACGGTGTTCCCAGAAGAAATATGATCTAATAAGATGATAATTCCAGTAAGCAGTAAGGGGGGAAATGGTTCAGAGTGCCCAATCATGGCTACAGGATTAGAGAAATGAAGTCTGCTAGAGGGGAGATGGAATGTCTGAAAGGGTAATGACAAACAGCACTGTGTTATATACAACTACAGCTGCAAAATAAAATAATAGAGGACAGACTTTGGTGCCAAAGAGATTAGTTTGAAAAAAGGGAAACACTAAACATAAAAGCAGACCCTTGTACATTTAAAAGCACAGTCTATGTTGTCCTTTCATGAGATCACAACCAATGAAAAATGTTCTGTTTTTATGTTCAGTGCTTTAGTGTTGCATTGTTACAAATTGTTACACTGACACAAAAGAATATACAACACAGCCATTTGACACTAAAATACTTTTCACATTTTTGCAACCACTTCGTCACTTTGACAAAGCATGACACTTTGTCATGGCCGTGTCAAGAGGAAATTAAATGCTTTCATGTTAGTGCAGACTTTGGAGATCAGGATAAATACATATGAACAAATAATAGTGGCTGATTTTCCTCTGTCGGCTATTTCTGAAAGAAGTGATTTACCATGAAATCAAGCTGATGAAGCTGGTTTGGGTTTTTTTTCTGCTATAGATGATATGGCCAGACCTAGAGCACCACGTACAGTTTAGTCAACCTACAACATGGGAAAATAAATATATCCAATAAGCTATTCATAAATTCATAAATTCTTGATGATCAGCAAGGTATTTGTCTGTTGATGTTAGTCTTTTAGCCTACAATGAGCAGTGAAGCCAGTCTATGACGATCAGGTTACAATAGTATCCCTTCATCATGACCATCAAGAAATTGTTACTGCACATAATGTCAAGTTAGCCATGAATGTCTGACCACATGGTTAGATGGTGTTGTTTGGCTGCATGCAGATGCTGAGAGAACACATGAATTAGGCCTTGGTCTGGTCAAGATCAGAGGAGAGGCTGGAGACCAGGAAGGAGCTGCTTCTCACAATACCATTTTTGTGCCTTTTGGAACCCTGCATCCATCTGATCAATTAGAGTTCAGTGAGAGCAGGAAGTCTGTTCCATGTGCAAAACTATTGCTTAGGGCTGCTGTCAAAAAGGACCATATTTATTTCCTCTTTAAGAAAATAGTGGGTTTTGTTCCCAGTCATCTCTACTCTTTTGAGAAAATGATGCAGAAGATGATATGGTGACTTATTTTCTTTGGGGAGGATAAATTAATAATTATCTTTTAATTTTACTCAACTGTTGAACAATGGCATAAAAATGTTGAAAAGGAGTACACAAAATGCCACAGATAGTCAATTTCCTATCCAAGTATGATTAGGTTCACTAATATGCGGTATTGAATATCCTGAATACAATTAGCAGCAAATTTGTAATAGGCTGAACATAATTGATCAAGCTTTTGAAATCAAAATAGACCATGCTAATGAATGTGAAATTGATTTTGTAAAAGTGGCCCACAATCTTCTCTGCATATATTCTCTTAGAAGGTATAGGCTCCATGAAATGCTTACCTAGAGGCTGTAAAGCAAGTATGAAGTATTGCTTAAAAAGGTAACTGTCGTATATGGGGCTGTCCAGTCATCAAGAGATAATCAGAGCTAGACTCAAATGTTGTACCACAGATTTCCCACTACATGACTGAATGAATGAACTAATGAACAGATGGAAGGACGGATTGATGGATGAACAAACAAACAAATAGTGTGGGTGCTCTTAACCAATATAATGTATTAATTTACCACAGTACCATCCTACGCACTCATAATTACATATGATATCATTGCAGCTTCAAGCACTTAATTTGAAAGAGATGGCACACTATATTGCATGAATCATCTGTTGCAAACTCTGTTAGGTGTAAGTATACAGACCCACTGTGTCCCCAAGCTGTTAATGAAATGTAACCTTCCTCATCACACCCGATTTTATGGACAATAGTGTGCAGTTTTGCAGGGTCTGTAATTTTCATAACTACTGGAGCTGACGGTTTCATTACATGTTGAGCTTGCGCAGGCATGCCTCAGTGGAAGATATCTTGTGTGTGGCTTTATGAATGTTGGCTGTGGGCACCCAACTGATCAGTTGGGGTAATTGGAGAGTGGGGAGATAGGACAGATAACACCCCTATTATAAATAACCTTTAAGGTCTTAAGGCCACAGTCATTACTGGTGCAGTCCACACACTAGACCATTGCCTTATCATGATTAACCACCAAGCAACTCTCACAACTTGTATCATTTTTATGTCATATCTAATTGTATTCAATTGTGTGAAAAACATTTGTAGGATATCATTTTTTACCTTTATCGCTTGAAAATATTCTTGGAAAAACAAATGTGGTGTGTTAATTTAATGTAAAATATACATGATAAGAAAGTGCCAGGCCACCCAAACTCTGTAATAATGTCATTTCTTAAAACAAATCAACACTCAAGGTCAAACAACATGTATCTGAGGATGAGAAGGAAGGTTTTGCTTTTGACATACAGTTTCATTTTTATCCTCTCTGATCATTTTTCAGTTTTCATATAGTTTATCTTGCTGCATTTAATAAGTTGTACTCTGTATAATGTATAATGCATAATGTGATGTGAAGTCTATACATTTGATTGGAATCCTATACATGCGTTGGCTATACTTATTGTATTGCTGTAAACCATAGGTCTGTTATGAGCAACATTCAAATTAGTGGGAATCAGTATGTCATGGGGACATTCATTATGGTTTATTTTGTCAACACTTTGCACACTTCAAATAAATAAATGTAGGAGCAATGTCAGATGCTGTTGACTTTACGACCAGAGTATTTTTTCTTTCATTGAATGGATTTTGTTTGAGTGAACAGTGAATAGTGATGGTGTGATGCTGTCTGAGACCAAAAGCAAGTGCTGTCACATTTTGCAACACATTTCATTTTCCTAAATAAAGTAATATGTGTTTTCACATCTTGTTTCACATCTTATACAAGACATATTTTGAATGTAATGCAAAAATGAAAGTTAAATTGAATAAACAAATGAGGATATGATTTTACTGGAAGAGGCATTTAAATATGGTGACTGCAGGAACAAGTATGGATTTAGCTTTCAAATGGCCTCATAGAAAACAATTCAACATGTCATGCTTTTACTCCATGTGTAATTTCCCTATTAATCAATGGGATAATGTTATATGGTGAAAGATTCCTCTGTGATTGGCCCAAAACACCAGGAAGGCTGTGAATGAAGTAATTATGAAGAGCTCAGCCATACACTGTGCTTGGGAATGAAGCCAGGCCTTGTCATTGTAACCTCAGCATTTAATCATTTACAATAGAGCAACTGATTAGGAATGCCACACAGTGTTTGACCTTTATGTGATGTGTTTCCAAAGCACTTAAAAAGAATATAATTAAGGCTGCTTTTGAGATTAAAATTAAGCTCATGCAGCATACATTAATTCAGCAGACTATGTATAAAAATTGGATGATTTAGATTCAAACTTCTCTTAAGGTTGCAAACGAGTTTAGTTGTTTGAACTCAGCTCTCAAGGGATTGTGTGTATGTACTGATGAACAGAAAAAAAGGTTTTGGGAGCTGTAAAAAAAAATAAGTCTAAAATCCTTGAATGCATGAACAAAGACCCACCCTACCTGCTTTGAATTCATGCCATGACTCTTAGATGTCATTGAACTGGTGGGACTCATTCTGTTTAATCCTCTACCCCATGACCCAGCGCAAAACATATGTTTCTCCTTCTCCACGCCTCACCGCTTTGATAGAGTGTAAGTCTTTGATTGGTTACACTGCCTTACTGCCTAAATCCCAGCAAGGCTTACAGCCATCAGTGCAAACCATCCCAGCCACCCAATGAACTGATTACCCTCAGACCCTGGCTTTGTATCTGAAGTAGCAATAGCAATAGATACCTAGTGCTTTCACTGATTTCTATAACTCAGCGCACAGTGTGGTGCCCTTGTTAGTGTAATGGAGGGTGCAACACCATACAAAAGCAGCACAAAGTAATGGTGTTATATGCAGACTCATCATCTGTCCCCCTCTAGTAATCAGAGTGACCCCAAAACCAGGTGTGCAATCTGCTTTGCAGTCACTTGATTTGCTTATATGCCAAGTTGCCTTTGAAAGGGCATTGCAGAGCTGTGCCAGTGGCCTGTGGGTGTTCAGCACTGTGTGATACCTTTCCTGTTTAAAGTGATATGATTATCTAAATCTAAAAGTGATTGTTAAACATGTACTGCATGTTATGTGTTCAACAAAAATGTATTAATCTGTCTTCAAACACTAGGCACTGTAAAGGCAATAACTAGCATTATATTATTCCATGCCAATGATACTCTGTCACCAGCTCTGAATTAGACAACACACAGTATATGGAGTATAAACCACCAGCACAAATAACAACTGACACTTTTGCGATGGGAATAGTTAATCAGTTCATAGAACAACAGACAATATACAAAAAAAAAAATCTGCTAATTATTAAAACATCTACTTCAAGTCCTGATTCCCTTGTTTATTGGGAGGCATAGGAAAGGCTACACTTCAGCTCACTTAAAATTAATATGTACTACAATAGTGCAGCTCTCAGAGCAAAATGCATATTTACTGAAGTTTAAATACCAACTGACATAAGAAAAGATGTGGTAAAAGGCTGTAAGAAATTATGGCTGGAAGCTGGTCTTAAAAATAAACACTGAATACTTGATAGAAACACTGTTCTAGAATAGCAGAGAGAATCAAGAGAATCAACTGCCATATCAAATATTAAAATGAGTAATGCCTCTGAAATTCATAATTGTATGGCACTACACTGAATGCATCTAAGATAAAAGTTGTTTGCATTATTCTGCAAACAATACAAATGCTTATTTGCCCATTAAGGTCCACAAAAACTATTTCAGAAGTCTACAAGTTATATTTCCCTTGTGATCAAGTAATTTAGCAACTGATATCAATGTTACCTGTTTTTAGTCAATTTGGTGTTTACTTTTCCTCACGTATGGGCTTGCAACATACTGCCATTGTTATTACATAGGATTTAAAATCAGTGAAGCATTACGTGTGCATGCCTATGAGTGGCGCTGATGCTGCTGTTGGCCAACATCCACTGCTGCTTTTTTTTAAATTTGCTTAATTGACCATTAATTCCCTATCCTCACTCATGGACAACCCCTGTAAGAAATGACTCTATGTTTAAGGGAGTTTGGTTCATCTTCATGAGAAAGCCATGCTTATTCATTCACCCTAACAAATTGTAACATCACTTGAATTAGGCTATCAATTCTGTTATTGTTGATGCATGATACTGTATCCTGCTCTAGTCATTGGCCATCTATCATATAATCATAGAGAATGTAAGGGTCTCATGAAAATCTTTTTTTATGGTGTCAGCTTGCACTAAATGATTTGATAGTTTGATACATGCATTCATATATGTCAATATTAATTTAAGTGATTTTTCAAACACCTGTATACAAACACCTTTGTCTGACATTTGATGAAAGTTGATTATATTGTAAAATGGATTCCATGAATTTGCAAAAACAAATTTTGCTAATTTTACAGATGGACCTATTCAGGAATTTACACATACCTTTCGTGTCTGATACAAAGACTTGCAATCAAGATAAACTGCAATGCATGAAGAATATTTCAATGTGTATCAGCAACCTTGTCATCTCAAGGAAAAAACTAAAAAAGTACAATAGCAACACAAAGAAATGAGTATGAAGAAATGTCAAGTTTGCAAACAAGCCTTGTTAGTAAACGAGCTTACTGTGTGAGTGTGAATGACCAGGTAAATTCCAGACTGAAGATTGAAAAAAAAAATACAAAAGGGGGAAACTTTTTTTTAAGTTTTGCTTTTCATGTGAAATGGTAGGATTTGCCTTGCTTACTTACAAAAAGCAGCAGCTGGTGGTTCCATAATCTGAAAAATTCATTAAATTAAATGTTTTTCCCTTCATTTTGTGTTTTCATTGTTTCTGAAATGCAAACATCGCCATTTAACACCTGCACAACACTCCCCCCCCCCCTTTGTTTTCGTACAGGGGAACTATGTGAGGTCTGACTAACAGCACTGACTAATCCAATGGATGTTTGAACTTTATGCATCCAGTTACCCATGATCATATTCATGACAGTTTTTGCTTGAACAACAACAAAAATGGAAGCGTTATGCCTTCTTCCTCCCACAGGAGGTGAAGAGGGGTTACATTTTACAATCAATATCAGATACTTTATTCTCTGCAATTGAATTTAAAGGATTGACCACCTCCTACAAGCGACACTCTGTAGTTGATATTGTATAAATGCACACCCACACAGTTTCACACTCAATAAGATTATGTATTCCTTCAAGTAGCATTATGAATAAGGAAAGGTTTGACTCATTAGGAAATAAGAATGCAAACTGGATGATGGAGCAACCACATTGGCATGTAAGATGTGTTGTCATCATTATTAAATGTCTTTAGTGTATGTACAAAATGATAACATTAGATTTGGAAGAATTGTGCAGAAATTCCCTTAAACTCAACAAAGCCATTTTATGGTACCCAATACATTGTGTTTTTGGTGGTCAGAGTACAGAATGTCATGTGATACTTTAATAATATGGAGAACTATTATTTCTCTTCAGCCCACGTATCACTGTCTTTCAAGCAAAAACTCCAGATTCAGCGTTTACTGTATTAAGGGTTACTCCTCTGATCGATCGAAAACGGGCAATACATCACAAAGATGACATACTGGAAATAGGCCTTACTTTATGACAGGTGTTATTTAATTCAGATTTGACTTACAAAAATGTAAGATGCTATCAACAACAGACGGAGTCCCATCCTGTCACATTATTTGCTTCTGAAAACCAACAAATAACTGTTTAAATTTAACAAAGAAAGGCAGGGGAAAAACCATCACAAAGCCTAAACAACTGAACGTTTTTATTAAAGCAAAGCCTAAACAAATGTAAGCATTTACAGCAATTGGTGAACTGAAACAAATATGTGAGCTTAAGAAAATCTAATGCAAAGAAAATGTACTATCTACACTATTTAAGCATGGATGATATATAACTGTGAAGAGGCTGGCTTTTAACACAGCAACACCAATAATGGCACAACTCCCTGAGAGTTACAGTGACCAAAAGGTATTTACTTACTAGTCAGTAAAAATTGAAACATATGAAATGGGAACACCTCATGATAAAAATAAATAATAATAAATAATATACAGTTATTGCATTCAAAATTATGGAAAACCAAGCAAACTGTTTAATGTAAAACAAACCCGTTAATTGCAAAATAACACCACTTTCAGACACGTGAAAATCTTCAACCTCTTTCTTAACGCTTACATAAATATGCCAGAAATATGGAATGAGCTATCTGTTTGGGGCAGATTTGCATGCAGATGTGGCATTTTCTTATGTAATATTGGAAATTGTATGTTCTCAAAGGCTCATGTTGCAAGTTTTATTTACCAACTCATAGCATTGCAATGAGGATCGAAAACTGGTCTGAATAAAACAATTCAGAAAAGCTGCTGGTTATTCAGAAAAACTCTAGTGAAATTAATATCTGACAGTATTGCATATAATCATCTCACTGTAAATATCCATATATACTGTGTTTCCCCATCGCTACATGGGTGTAGACTTTTTTGGACAAACGCAGCTGTCTGTTCTAGGGCTTACACAGAAAACCATGCAACCCACAAGAAAATGTGAGTACAGGCTTCTCAGCCCAATACCTGTCAAAAATACACATCAGACAGAGCGCTAACTGACAAGTCACAAATTCCATATCTATTTCTCTTTTTTCAGCAGATTCAGTTCTCACCAATTAACCTCAATAATTTGCTGTCAAAACAACTCAAGTATTTTCATTATACTCTGCAGTATTTGGTATCTCTTTCCTTAAAATCTTGAAGAGTCTCAAAATGTATCAAAACCATTAAGGTAGTAACTCCTCTGAGTCTGTCTGTCACAATATGCCTATTGCCACATGATTGCTTGACTGTGTCATGATATAGTGAGGGTTATCATTTAATTTTTAATGTTAGCCTATTGTGAATGGTATCTCAATGGAATAATTACTGCGTGCCAATGATGCTAATTCTTCTCTCTCAGCACATATAGGTTTGACTTTACTGTCCATTTGTGTTCAAGTCAATTGTGGGATGTGACACATGGGTAGTTTAAAAATTTTACAGAGATTTGTAAATGGTTGGAAAAATAAAATAATTTGCTTGGGTCTCCTCTGATGAGGCTTTCTGCTGTCATTGCCCCACATTAAGGCAATTTTAAGGTGGTTATGTCTTCATGGTGCCGTACATCTCAAACACAATGAGATATTGTCTGCTTACTGTGTTGTACATCATTCTTAGAATGTGATTCTTTTTCTGAACTGGAGCAGATGGTGAAAGGTTTTGTTACATTTGAAATTAAATGAGATTAATACAACATTCATAAGCCATGCACATATCAGCAAATACCAACTGCACAACTTAAAAATAACTCTTCACTGTACCTTTACCCATTATTATTTTCAGATAATGAAGACTCTGCTCAGAATGAATAGATAAAAAATCATTTATAAACCCTGATCAAAACTTTATTTGTTCATAATAATCTCTCCACTGACATCTGGGATTAAAATAAAACATATTGCAATACCATCTGTGAATGCAATGAATGTAAATCCATGAACTGTAAATTTTGTGTTTTAACAAATGGATTTGGTAGAAGTAAACTATGTTATGCTGTAGATTTAAAATACAGTGTGAAACAGTGAGAACATAATTTGTTCATGCATTTGTGTGCCTGTTTGTGAGGGATTCTAAAGAACATTTCATGATGTATTTGAAATTAAATGAGATACCAACAAAGTATATACACATACAACCATGGATATAATAAAAAATGGGTTTTTGGTCATATTTATTCAGAAAACAACATTCAAATTGTAAAGCAAAATCCAATAAATGTTTATAAGCTGTAGAAATGTACAGTGTATTTCCCATTGATAATGCTGATGTGTTTGCTTGCATACCAACAGTTGTGAAAAAGAGGCAATTTAGAATTTCTCCTTTGTCCCTAAAGACAGCAGGTTATGAAGAGACAGGTGTAACTTGTAAAACTGGTGAACTTTTGAGTCTAGAAGCTGATATTTTCTGAGCACAGTTTTGTAGCTTGGCAGAACTGGGCTTCCACTGTTTTTATAGAATGATTCAGATTCATCTTTTATCTATTTTTCCCTTAGGCTATCAGAGTAAGACATTAGCACTGGGAAACAAATGTGACCTCAGTTTAGCTAACTGCTGCTTGACTTGATTACCATCCATAGTGCAACCTGTATCCTCTGTTCACAGACACAGGGACTAAATTCACAGTCTGCTGACCTGGAGCAGAAGATTAATGCATCACTGGAGGACCATGGTTAGTAAAAATTGTTCAGTTGATACACTTCCAATTTCAGTCAAAGTTACATAGTAGTTAAATTTTTAAAAAGTGATAATGATTGAAATGTGTTTACAAATAACAGATGGTAAGCCATGCTTCTTCAGAAAGAAGCAAAAAAGCTCTTGAACTCTTGTCAAATTCAAAATCAATCCCAAGAAATCTGTATTAGCTGGGGAAGTGATTCTATGTATTTCACATTGAAAATACTGATGTGTTTATTCATACTCTAACACTGATGTAATGTAATTAGCTGGACCCACTTTCTTTAGGACCTAAATGATGGCCTAACCTTGGTTTGAGTTGGGTACTCATAGTGAAATGGCCACATACATTTTTATGGTTATCTCAGAGCAGACACTCAAACAATTAAATTAATTTTATCAGCATTATCAACTTTCACTGAATGAGTGAATGTGCTTACAGCATATAATAAAGGTTCAGCTGAGCTTGCCATGGCCACTGATGAATGTTTAGTACATTAATATAAATTAATTTAGTAAAAAACATGCATATACAAACATTGTGACATATGTGTTTTGATTCTCGTTACCATGCCCTGGCACATTAATAAAGCAATGTTCACCCTGTTGGCTCAGTCTCCAGTGTGGCATGCAAAGCAGAGTGATCTTTGTAAAGGCTTTCAATCCTCCAAGTATTCACCATGGGGGATACCTCCAGTAAGATCAATAGACTGGATTTAATAATTTGTCTTTAACATTGAACTACAATTACATGCAACAGTTATTTTTTGTTGTTTACAGAGTTTTTGGGGGGGTTTCAGTAATCATCAGAGGTAATTTGTCAAATAATGTGTCAAAGATTCACTTGAATGTATTAACATGAAAACAAATACTGACAGGATCTGTGTCTGTAATGAAAAAGAAAAACATTTTCTTCATACAGGCCCTGAATTTTTGAGTGGATGAAAAACGTGCTGAGGAGGTCCTGCAGAAGATATTGATAAGCACATCATGGAGCACAAACACCACATTGCTTTCCTGCAATTGTATCAATAGATTTATGTACAGTTTGCTTTTCTGATGAACAAAAGCATCTGTCATAACTGATAGTAATATTAACATGACAAATGCCAATCTCATGCTCTGATATCTTTGACAAAAATAATGTTACCAGCATAATACCCAAGTTTGAGAACAGCAACACTTTTCTCTAGAAAGTTGCTGTTAATGACTTGTGGGTTTCCAACCCATTTTGTACAGCTAACTGTATTACAATTATCTGGTGACAAACAATTGTCATGGATGACATACAGGGGACACAGATGACACGCCCTCAAGAACAGTCATCAATCTGATAGACTAACTGTTAAGAAAACCATGAATGGAAAATCATGGATGATGTAACACAAATTAATTCACTAAAGGTGGTCTTTTAGCAATGCAAGTGCAGCTGTTTGCATCAATTACATTAGGAAAAATAGTCAGTGCTGCAAATTACCTTTTGATGTGTGCCTGATCACCAGCTGTGTAGGGGAACCTAAAGTACCTTTGGCTCAGATGGATGACGCCACCCAAAACCCTTGGTATGATATGACTGGGCTGGAAAACACCTGCCTTCCAAGAGTCTGGAGGCTGGTGCTCCAGCATCTGCTCCAGAGTTCTAATGAAAGCAGGCCATGAGCCAGTCATCATCATGGGCAAAGTGAGTTTCATATTTTATAAAAAAATATTATCTAAAGAGTGGTAATGCAGCCATGGTCATGCTATTATGCTATTTTTACATACTTCGGGTCTATTTATACAAACACACGTCTATTAATTAGATTATCCATTGCTAAACACAACATTGTTGACTTATAATAATGTGATTATATTTAATCGGGATGAATGATGAAAACATTTGTTTTGACATCTAGGGTTGTTGTATTGAGTTGTGCACCAATAGTGCATGAAAACTGATGTACACATGTTCTGGAATGTTTTTGTGTATATGCATCATTTGTACATGAGGACTCAGGCACTTTACAAATGTGGAGACACCCCATAACAGTAATTCAGGGCCTTGTTATGCACTCATATGATGATTTAGGAAAAGTATCCTGTGTAAGAAGGTATGGTGGGAGAGATATTTTTCATAGGGAGATACTTCTGTACAAAATGCCTCCAAACAGTCTCTCAAAAAAGAAACTACATTACAAAATGCCTCTATTACCACTTTCCTTAAAGTGTTTATTCAAGCATTAGGTGATCATACTTAAGAATTAAGTGTTTGTTCAATTTAAAATAAGCAAGGAAGAAAGCCCCAGGGTGGGTAACATGATTCCACAATTTTCAAAGTTTCCATAACAAACCCTTCTGGGGGAATCTCCCACTGCGGCACAGCAAGAGATTCTGACATGAGGTCAAGTGGAGGACGGTCTCCTCCTCTGGCTGTGTTGTTGTAGGAGGTGAATCGCTCAGACGTCCTGCTGCTGATGTATCTCCTCCTGCCTAAAAGAGGCAGGCAGGTCTGTGATATTTTTAGCTGATGTTCCTCCTGCAGAGTCAGGGTCCATTGGGCAGGCAGCCAGACGGTGGTGCAGGTGTTTCACAGCTCAGTATTGGCCATTCATCTCAGAGCCAGCCCACATCCCCGCTGCATCACATACCCCAGGACCCACTCTCAAAGGTATCTGAGGGTACAGTACATGCTGCTTAGTTTCATGCCTGACCATAGGGATATAATGGTCATTATTTTACAGAGCTGGATAGTAATTCTCTTAAATTTCATCCCTTGATATCAATTGGATACCAGCTCATATTTTCATTTACTATCAGCCTTAAAACAGTTATATTCTGCAATAGGTGTGTAGGTGTGCATCAAGCATTAAACTGTAGTTTTGAAACAAATATTCTATTACCTACACTATTCTCTATTTTACCAACAGGTATAAATCGATATTTGGCCAATACTCCCATTGCACTTCCAGAATTCTACACACAGGCATTTTTACATAGTTTTCTTGCCCTCATTGCCATCTCCTGTGCTATGCCTCACACAAATTCTCTAATGCCCCCACTCCAGCTACTTTTGCTTTTTATCATTTTGCTTTGCTAGATTTGCTAATACCACTTTTACCATGGTTGTTGATTGCTCTAGTACTCACCAATCCATTGTTTCCTTTGGTCCCCATCCAAACTGGTTCTGTTCTGTAACTCTGACTGTCTCTTGCCCTCCATCCTTTCTTCATTACTGCTTCACTTGCTTGCCAACTGTGCTGGAATAAAGTGCTTCCCTCCCTTACTTACTGACCTAGCTCCATTTACCCAGATGCAAACTTTATCCTGTTTCCCCACCTGCAACTTTGACCCCATTTCCATGGAAATCCCTGCTTCACTCTGACACAGTTCAGCATGGAAATATATTTCCATAATTTTAAAACATACTCTGCCATGCTCAAACCCTGTCAGTTGTGGAAAAGTTAAAAAATGTTCACCATTTTCATTCTAGCCATGACTGTCATTGCTATGGAACTTCTGTAGGGTCCACTCTATGATCCCAGATCCCTATAGTCCCAAGGCCCCAAATAAAGTTGTATGTATCTGTGAATATGGTGTCCTGGTTGCCCATGGTTGGTGGATCCTTGATTGGTAACCTGTTCTGGGGCAGTCAGGGTTAGTGTCTGCAGCTCCTGACAGTTATGCCTTTAGTCTGTATCCAAAATAAGTTTTCCCATTACATTACTGACTTTTTTGGGCTAGTCCCTCATTTTCAGCTGTATATTAACTACCATAGATTTTTATAAGGAACCAGGGACTTCTGGTAATCAATAGAAATGCCAAAGCACCCATTTTTATTACACTTTCCACCTTATGTGTGCCATGCATCTTTGCTCTGGTCAGGTTGTGTGTGTGTCTCATGTCTTTCATATCTTCAATATTCAGTTGAATTAAGGTTTTTTTTTACAAACATTTTGCACCATTCTTCTTGGAAGATTAAATCTACTTATTGTGAAATACATACATTCAGTCTTGCAATTTCATGCTGTGTACACCCAGAGCAAGTCTGAATTTGAAGTGATACATCAGTATGGCTTCCTCAGAGAGGACAGTATCGATTGCCCTGTAGTGATCATGGGCTCAAGTTTCCTCAACTCCACAAATAAGAAAAAACAATAATGTACATGCGAACATACACACGTGAACACACAAGCACATACGCACACACATGCGTGCACAGACAAAAAGACGCACACACAAGAATACACACACACACACACACACCCCCACACACACACACAGAAGGCAGACAAAGACAAGTAAATGCTAAAATAAAAGGACTTTTCAGTAACTTAATTACAATTTGACACAAGGTCTGCATGTTTCATATTAATGCTGATAATAGTTACTAACATGTTTCTCCTTTAAGATATGTATATGGGTCATTCCATGCCAAATGACCCAGAATTCTGAACTTCTACTCCAAATAACACAACAAACCAAGCCATTACAAGCCGTATTTTGCAAATTTCCTGAACCCAATGAAAAATAGGCTCAATAGGTATCACAAAGAGATAGAAAACATTGAAGTTAACATAGTACAAATATCTACTTATGAAATAAAACCACTGAATGTAATATTACAGCCAGTGAAAAGTACAAAAGATTAGCTATTTTCAAAAAAATATTAAATGATGAAGTACTATAACATCTACATTTTTTTATATATCTGCAATGAATATTAACACTTCCCCATAAAAATGTTACAAGGAAATTAAAATAATCCTTCTTGGGAAAATATACAGTCAAAATATTTTAAAAAGTGTATTTTTCAGCTCCGAAGCTAGAGTTTACAATATCTGTGGCATTCATTTTTTTATGTGTGTGTGTGTGTGTGTGTGTGTGTGTGTGTGTGTGTGTGTGTGTGTGTGTACATGCACATTTACATATACTTGTGTATGATTGTTTGCATATTAGGGTTATCAATTCATCAATACAGTGGCAAATCAAGTGTTAGCTCTACATAAGGGTTACACCAGCTTGGTAATGCATAAGTGTCACTTTAAGACTGAATAGCTTAACATACCTGCTTTAGTTAACAGTATTGAGATTAATCATAAAACACCTCAGTGTGAATGAATTTTTAGAAAATTTTTACCTCACTGTGAAAGTGGCTTTATATCATCTTCTCCCCCCACGAAGAATACAAATAAAGACTTGATTTTTGAAATACATTTTTTGAATATTTCTTCTCATATCACTATTCACTTCTACTTGGTCAAGACAATTTGATTTAATTGCGTCAATTCTTCAACTGCCTGTCAAGATATCCATCAATCTGCCCATATCTGTCTGAGAGGTGTATAGATATAGACTACATGTTTGTTCCTCAAAGCTGACGCATAGCCAAGGCTCACATCGAGTATGTTTATAACCAGAAGAAAGTGCATTTTTGAGTTAATGAGGCACTCTTACTATGCTGATTGCATTGGGCAGATGCAGTTTCATTATGTGTCTTCTTTGTTTCAGTAAATGGTGTCGATACCCATTAGTTTGTGAAATATTCTTGCACCCACTATTAGATGCTGAACTTAATGATAAACTGCATACATGGATACACTCAATAAAGCTTGCATATAATGGAAATATGAAATTGGACATTGCTGGATACAAAGACAATGAGACCAGCAAAAAGCTAGTGCTGGCAACATTTTTGATATTTTGTTGTTGATTTTGGATTTTTCTACAAATGATATGAATGACTTAATGACACTGACAATTTATTATTCTCCAGAAATGTAAGAAGCTTTTTTTATTTTACATTTAGCCACGTAAAGCTTCCCCAAAGGTATAGACTACTTCCTCCCTTTATTCCGCACCTACTTTGATTCCCCAGGTTATTACTGCAAAACAGAACAGCTTTCTCAATTCACCTGTTTAAATCAATGAAAAAAGTCTGTTGGAGGAATGCTGAGACTTCTTAAATTTTAATATCACTAGGCATGCCAAACACCACCCCCAAATGCCCAACCCAGCTCCATTCCACCAACCCAGTGCGAGTGATAAAAAAGGATGGACATCTTGATAATGGCATGATTTGATGCATTTGCACCCCTCCAAAATTCCCTCCAATCAGCTTTGTTTGCACTTGGAGTTGGTATGAAGTCATACATTATTTAGAAATGATGGAATACATTATTTACATTTTTAATTATGTGCCAATACTACATACTATGGTGATTTCACACATAACATGTTACCTTATACAAAATGCCTCACTCTTTTACCTCATATCTGTCACGCTATCCTTGTAGAACATGGAGTATGTCTGATAAAGATGCTTTGGGTCAGTATAACCATAGACAGGATCCAGAGCTGCACCCATTCTTCCTGAGAGAAACATGATCTCCCACAGAGATTCTGTTTTAATGTTGATTCCATTTTATGTGTGGTTACTGCTAAGAGCAAATGGAGGATACAAAACATTTTGAACTTATTCACTGAAAAATGGTTTAGACCCTCTGATAATGGGATTTAACTGTGATAGAATTATGTGCTGTCCATTTTCTTTATCTTAGAACTAAATTATTTTTGACATTTCTCTTGTTTAGTAAACACCAAGGCAATAACAATTTGCCTGATTTTTATGTTTCTCAGTAAATGGTTCTCTGAGATACACAGTAATAGCGAGTCACCCATTTGTAAATAAAGATTACTGTGGTGAAACGGTAATACTTTTAAAAGTGGTGTGCATGCAAGTGAGTTGATCCAATAACAAGTGTGGTTGATATGCATGAACAAAACTATGCTTTGCACAAGTCATGTAGTCCAAAACATCATTACAGCTATAGCTGCTCTTGAAAGTGAATGATATATCCTCATGCTGGAAAATCATGAATTGCTGAATTTTCAGTTTGTTCTCTGTAGCATATTGCTTCTCTGAATATCTTCCAAAGCAGCTCCAGTGTAAAATTTGATTTGGGAACTAAACTGCTGGCCTAAAGTTTCAATGGTATGGATGATGGATGGGGAGGCATTTTCAGAGTCAGGGAACTTTCATGTTTAGGGATGAGCAATTATAATAACAACACTCTTAGATTATGCTTGAAGCGCCAAATGCAGAGCTGCATTATCTCTGCAGCCAAGAGGGGACTGAAGACATTTCTATACACAGACTGCTCCATCTGAAATGGTTTAATTTTTCAAATTATAATGATCATGATCAACATTATTTTTCAAATTATAATGATCATGATCTTCAACAGTCAGAAGGTTTACCAATTATGTTTAATCCTCCATCTTCAGATGTATGTTTTTAAGCATGAACCTGGCATGTATTTCTACTACAAGATAAGATGAAATTGCATGTTGAGAAACATTAAGGACCAGCTAAAAGTGGACCTCAACATGGAAAGTCAATACTCAGTTGGATTCCTGGTTTGCATGGACAATCAGTTTAATAAAATATAACTAATATTCAGGTGAAGATTCCTAAAAGTTTGAGTTTCATTTACCTCTGAATGGACAATTATGTCAGTCTATTACCTTCATGTAGAATGAAAATTATACCTATACACATGGGAATTGTCAGGTTAATTTTTATGAAGTGTGTTCTGCCACCATTTAAGTAGAAACATCTCTGCACTTAGTTGAATGATCATAAAAAATGTGTTTTTACAATATATCTAACAAACAAATTAGTTCAACAAACAACATATACATACTTTACCTTGCACAGTATGTTTCCGCATAAAGCTGCCTTAAAATTGCCTTGAAAAGCAGCTGGATTACAATCGACATACAGCCCTTCATACCTCATGAGTTTTTTTTTTACCGGAGCAGCCAGCGAATAATCTTTGTTGATTGAGTAATTAGATCAATTATATTCACTGTCACCATGATAAATAGAAACACCTTGTCACTGCTGTTAAAGCCTCTACTGCAGGGGTGTCAAACTCCAGTCCTGGAGGGCCGCAGTGTCTGCGGGTTTTTGTTCTTTCCTTTCGATTGGCAGCCATTTTAGGCCTTGGAAACCAGGTATGTGGACTCTTTAGCCAACCAGTGATTTTAATTATTCAATTAAGTGCTAAAACACACCAAAAACCAGCTACCACTGCGGCCCTCCAGGACTGCAGTTTGACACCCCTGCTCTACTGCTTTCCTTAAATTGTTTCATTTCAAGTATCTACTTATAATTCTGTTGCCATGTAATCATTAGTGTACAGGCCCACATTCTACCTAAGCTCACATGTGGAGGTACGTGTTCCTGTGAGCAACTCTGTCAGTTTTATGGTCAAAAAACAAATTTTGAGGTAAGAAAGTAACACAAATTTTTTGACAACATTAATTTTTGACTTGTGATGTTTGTGGTTGACCTGGAATTATAAAACTACAATTTGACTAAACATCAGTCTTTCAGCTTATTTTTAACACATTTCATGCACATGAACTTCAAGTCTTCATGCTACGACACACTACTACAACATGGATGACAGGTTCAGGGATAGTTGTAACAGGAGAGTTTCAA
Source organism: Albula goreensis (assembly GCA_022829145.1). Lineage (NCBI taxonomy): Eukaryota > Metazoa > Chordata > Actinopteri > Albuliformes > Albulidae > Albula > Albula goreensis. The sequence continues at coordinate 20,286,020 of CM040745.1, forward strand.
AACTATCTCCTAATCATGATTAAGGCTGTTTCTTGTATTTTCTTGTATTTTTCAGCATGCAAACCAATGGAAGGGAAAACCTGACAGGGGACTGGTGCAGATATTCTCTGAAAAGCCTCAGTTGGGGTTGTACAGGGTGGATCTGTGCAATCTGTGACAAAAGGTTATGGCATTTGTATTGTACCTCTTTGTAGATATTATAAAACATTACAGAAGCTGTAGGAGGAAGGGGCCAGTGAGCTGCTCAGAGCAGGCTACTGCAGTGCCAATAGGATGTTTACTGATGAGTAGGAGAAGAGGCTTACTATTGAAGGTAACTGAGCTGTAACTGATTGTCTCCTCATGAGGTAAGCCAATGATAGGCACATGATAGGCAAAAGTTAATCAGTACAGTGATGAAATGTGGTCTTGCTATTGTTCCAAACTATATTTTCTTAGGTCTGAAAATAAACATTGGAAGATTTAGAGGAGGGCCAAAAAAGTACATGTCTCCATTTTAGGATTATAAGGTATGTTCCTGAATAATGTTTTTTCAGCAGTAACATTATATGTGCTAGGTTTCTGCACTTTCAGCTACTTGTCACATTTAACCCCAGGTACTGTTACAACTACCCCTGTGTATGTAGAATGTAACATTTCACTTCTTGTATTTGAGATTAATTTTTACAATCTCTAATAGTATTGGAGGATTTAATTTTGAGGCAAACAGATATGGGTACTTTGTATAAAATTTTGAAAGGTCTACCACGAATAAGTGCAGAGTAATGGATGCAAAAGTAAAAATTCTTACAGGCTTCCTCGTTCTCCCCTACTACACCTCTCCAGCTAGGTTGTAAATAGAACAAAATCAAAATTGTCCAAAACTGATCTGACAAAATCACTACTATACGTTTCATGACCTTTCACATCCTAAAACAAGGTTTTAGAAACCGTACTTCTCAGGATGGGCTTTGCACATATTTTAATTAACACCTTTATCTCTTCTGCATTGTATCACTGATTCAAACATGTGGTCTCTGTGTTAAAGATGTATACATTATAGTGTATTAAATTTAGATTTTACCTCAAAAATAAATAATTCACCTGACAACTGACAAACTTGTAAATGAACTGGTGGCCATCCTAATCAAGGTGAAACAGTTCATATCATCAGATTATACTGTGATCTTCATGACTGAGGCAAGTTATTGTGTGAGATGCTGGGACATTTCAAAATGCAAAATAGTTTCAATTTCACCTTATTGGTGAAGAGTGGCAGTGAAAAATGAATAGGATATAATATAAAATCAAGAGAAGGGACTTACATGCAGATTCAAAGGGCACACTTCATCTCTAATGTATTTGCCTGGTCTTGGGAAAACAAAGTAGATGTGTCCTTCAGTAATTACAGAGGAATAATGGTATATTATTTGTAAGGGCTGAGTAAGAGTATGCTGTCTCACTGTCCTGTATTTTACTGTGTAATTTCCCTTAGTATATGTTTCCCCATTTTCCTCAAGAATATGCAATGATTGCATTGTTCTCTTCCCTTGATCACAGAAAAAATGGTACTTGCCAAAACATCATCTGTTTGCTTGAAAATGATTACTCAGTTACCTAGTACATTCTCACTACACTTACACCAAAAACAAAACACTCACAATTAAGTTCAAATGGAATATTTTCCCTTTCATTATGAAAGTGTATCCCTGTCCAAGGTAGAAAATTAATATGAAATGCATCACATAAACACCACAAACATTTTCAATAAAGAAAACATTGCTCAGCCCTGAACATATGCTCATTGCAAGTTCAAATGTAATGAACAATTCAAATCCATATTTGTATGCTCAGATATGTATTACATATACATACATATGATTTGTTGGGTAATAATCGGTTAATGTTTCTCAAAGGTTTCCCCAACCAACAAAGCTGACAGGTAGGATTTTCCCACTGAGGATTTTACAAACAAATATTATACAGGTTTTTAACATTTTTTAATGTATTTTTTGCTTTCCTTCTCAGGTACATGACTTGTGACATTTGATACATTTAAGTGGGCACAGGTTTTGGGCTGAGTATTGTATGCTTCTTTAATTTCCCGAAACCAGCAGTGTTGGCGATAGGAAAATGTATTGTGCCATAATTAAATATGTAACAGAGATCGAGAGATGGAAATCAGCTTTCAAGGTAGGTTGGCAATAAAGGTGAAAGACTGCATAAAAGCATGCAAACTTGTAAGTTGTCATTAGAGCAAGAGAATGGTTACCAAAGTATTATGTTACCATGACTAAAGAATTTTTACACCTGCCAGTAGTAACTGTTTGTACATTGTAGCTGCAAGGTAGTCATTATAAATGTCATGTTGTCCTTGGATTGTTGTGGCTAATATGCATTATAACATCATGCCAACATAACTTAGCATTCTTGCTAAATTGACTTTGCTGAACTTATGTCGTCATATGTTGGAAAAGACCTGCATCTAGATCAAGTATTGAGAATCTTTTATACTGAGTGTTTATACTGAGAGATCCTGCAGCAAGTAAAAATGCTGGTAGAATACAGAACAGAATAGCTTTCCCTGAAGCTGTACAGAAACCCTACACCTTGCCTCTCTTTCTCTCAACACAGGAGCCTTGCAACATAACCATGATAGGATTGTGTGTGTTTGTGTGTGGCAGGGTGCTGGAACTTAAATGGCCCATACATAAATGGCCCATTCAAATGTCAAAGGGTTTCCATGATTTAATTCCTGCAAAAATCAATGATCTGATCATCATCAGATAGTGTTGAGGGAGGAATGTGGCAGAAGACGAGGGAAAGAGCAGTCTGCATTAAAAGCTAAGGATTCTTAAATGTGCAGCTCAAGGCAAAAAAAAAAAAGTCCACAGTGAAGATTTTCTTATATGATGATGATAGAAAAACAAGAAATATATGTGTACTATTAATTAAGTATTATGTGAGTGACAGAAAAACAATTAACATTTTTAAAGCCAATACCATTGCTGTTCGGTTTATTGTCCATTGTATCCACGCTTATTTATATTCAGTATAGATAATATTTGTGAATCAGTGGTTTTGATGCAGAAGTTGCATGATTTCTTTCCAATCTAAATAGAATGTGCTACTGGCTGCATGAAACTATGGCAGACCACCTTAGCATGCTCAGTTCATTGAGCAGTATATTGAAAATGAGATAGTAAAACCTCCATGATCTTAATGTTGTGTGAAACCTTAAGATCATAGAGAAATGAAATCCTTGGCAGAAACATTAAAATAAATCTTACATTGTTTGATACAGTGCCCACTCTCTGGTCACACCTACACATCATTGGCCAGCCGCAATTGGTCTTCCTTGCTCAGAACAGACTTTGTTTTGCTACTGATTTCAGTATGCAAATAGCAGTTTGTGGGGATCAAGGATGACTTCAATTCAACTAACTTTATGCAATAGTTTTGTTTATATATAAAACTTACGGTAAGTTCATAGATAGGAACATTAGGAACAACACAGGTGATTGTTTTATCCTTGAGTGGTTCTGTCAGCAGTCAGAGTAGGGCTGACATTCGATTTTGAATGTTAAACTGCTTGAGGGGTCAGCCATGTCAAAACAGCATGTCCAGCCGGGAAAAATCAACTTTAGCAGGCTTTGACTAAAAGGCTCTCTGTATTCTCAATGACATTTGTCTGAATGGGTAAACAAGGTAGCTCTCTCTGATAATCATCTGTTATGTTCAGTGAGTTTGTTGGTAAGAGTGGTCAGCATTTATACATAAATGTGCTGTGGCATTAACCACATTTTTGTTGATGCAGAGAGAGAGAGAGAGAGAGAGAGAGAGAAAGAGAGAGAGAGAGCAAGAGACACAGAGAGAGAGAGAGAGCGCTTGCTCTGGAAACTCATACCTTCAAGAAGATCTTTAGGGGGAGTGCCTGCTTCATTTGTGGCAACTTTTGGTGCAGAGTAAAGCACGGAGGGAGCCAAAGGGACTAAGATTTGGAAACATTAACACTGGATATATTTACTTTCAGACTGGGGATATTACGCAATCCGGATAGCCCATCTGAGGCGAAGAGATGGAATCGTTTGCACAACCTTGGTGCTTTGTCTTCAGCATCATGGTGCTGAGTTTATGTAGTTATGCGCTGGCAGCAAATAATTGTAAGTAATATTGTTGATCTTACAAATATGCAACAGTTAAATGTGATTTAACTCGCCTGCATGTTTAAACTCAATACATCGTGCGCACTTACGGATTTCTGCTTGCGTTTTAATTTTACAAACATTGAAGTGCATCCCCGGCAGTGCTGGAAACTCAGCAGGTCACTCCATATTTATGACTATTTGCTCGATGTATTACAATTCTGCTCGATTGTATAATATCGTACATCGTTCTTGAAATGGTGACGAATACATAGGAAATTCATAAATTCACATAATTGTAGCAAGGTGCATCATACTTCTTCAACTCATTTCCAATAGTCTCGCTCGCTAAGTTCAAACCCATTCATTTAGTATCACCATTACCTGAAGTTCACCGCACCTAACATAATAGCCTTTAGAAAGTTCCAGTATTGTTAAAATGCAAATCTGCATAATCAGACCTCAAATTATGTGCATCGCTGCTGATACATTGCCAGACTGATAAAAAGGAATAGGAAAACGCTGTTTTCAGGTCTTCAGGTTAGTTCTGACATAATTAGCACATACCATGTACGTTTATATAGCTTTTATTTTACCCTCACCTTAATAGGTGCTGGTGGAATTCAATCATGTTGGCAGTGCTAGGATGAGAATTGATAAGAATTATTTTATCCATTCGTGCATGCATAGACATCTTTTCAACATCAGTATCAGTGTTTCCAAACCTGTAAATGATCCCCACAGCCTGCCGGTGTGTCAGGACTTACAGAGTTCTGATTGGTTTTGGTGAAGTGTAGCATTATGAACTGCTTCTGGTGAACGTACATTTGAATCTAGTTGTTGTTTGTATGGCCGCTAACGTTAGACATTGAGAATTTTCTGTGTGATACAAACGTCGAAAAGAAAAGAAAACAAGTAACGTCGTAGTGTCAAAATGAACCTGTACATGTATTACAGGAATCATTAACAATGTTGATTCGAATCAGTCAAGATTTTTTTAACGGTACTAATTGGAAATCGCGATATTACATGTGTGGTTATTACAACTAAAATGTGGTATATAAATTTTCAGTTAATTGTTAAGTATAATGTTTAAATATGCTTTAGTGTTCAAAACATGTACGACATGTCCAAGCCAACAAATAGTGCCATACTGTACCTATGCTGAGAACAGCGGGGAGGGAGGTGACATTTTATAGAGATTGGTAACTAGCCATTGTTACAATTTCTTTACTCCAGTAAACGCGCCACATATTTGTTTCTTTCCATCAAGATAAATAAGGACTTTTAGTTTAGCTGTCACAAGAGGTCAGTGTTCCTCTGTTCAGACACTTTTGTGCGTAGAGACAGAAGTGTAATTGTTATTCGAAATGTGTAAATTGTTACACGAATTTAGTCAATAAATGCACAAGTGATATATTTATAGAAAAAGGTTGATCTCATTGTAACAGTTACATTTGAGTGTAAATGTGCAAACGCAGTAAACGTATATGGGCATTTGTGTATGGACAGAATATTAATCGTAAACTCAAATTTCAATTATCCACTCCTACAGTTTTTGGAGTGCAACCATTTTTCTGTAAACTGATTTCTTATATGACACTCCAGTTGGTGTGGTATACAATATGCATATGTCAGTGGACAGCATCCTTCCTGATGACTGTAGTAGAGCCATAGTGAGATAACAGCTTGGTGTTAAACCATGTTGTTCCGCTCTAATGGCTTTAAAACCATCACCTTGGCCTGCCACTATGGTTGTTCATTAATTTCATTTAAAAAAGCCTAGCCTCCAGGAAAACAAAAATAAATAAATACAAAAAAAAACACATGGCTGAGAAGTGCGCGATTTTTGAGTAGTAACCCAATTCAAATGAAAATAAATTTCTTTTTACATTTATTTAATTGAGAGGTTCTGATTTCCAAGCAACATACAAGGCCACATGGCAAACATCAAAGGTACAAAACATCAGGGGAGGGTGGGTGTGGCATTGGCTATTTGTGTTTGCTACCTAACTCATTAACTTTGCCAAATAGACAAAGCAATTGTATGAAGACTTATCCTTTTTCTTGCTTTTTTTTTGCATTGGAAAGTGACATGGCATAATGGTACTTCCTGTAAAGCCTCTTCCGTTGACTGATGTTTATATATTTTAGTGTTCCTACTGTATATGCTGTGGCCACTGATAGGTTTCTCCGTGGGGTGGGCCTTCACAGTTTTTGGTGGCATGGCTTATTACTGCCCAATCTGTAACAGTGCCTTTACAGAATGAGCTCCCTCCCAGCTCCAGCAGACAGTTTAAATGTACGAATAGTTCTCATAATGTTGGGAGAGTAATGAAAAATATCCTTGTTTGCCTATAAGATGACCACTCTTTCAGCTTTTGTGTTTTTTTTAACCTTTTTTGTTCTTTTGTTTGTGATTGAAGACCACAGATAAGAAAATGACCAGAATATTAAATTTCCATATATACTGTAAGATGGGTAGGAACAAGAAGATTAAATAATAATTGTAGTGCAAATGATATTGGAAGGGTCAATAAGGACTTCATCTTTAAATTTTAATATATTTCATTAACATTGTAAATTATATTTATAAAAATGGTGTAGCCTAGGTTTTGGTCCTAAAAATAGAGGCACATAAACACAATTCCTATGATACAGCACTGTGCAATGTATCTATAAGCTTACCATGTGCTCCTAAAGAAAAAAATAAACAACAGATATCCAATCTAAGTATCAAGTCAATTGGATTATGGCAGGTATTTGATATGTTATATCTTGATGTGATGTAAATGGGATTCAAAAGTAAGTTAATCATATTGTTTTAGAGGGCATGTAACTTAGCAATTACATGATAAACTCTGTCACCCCTGCTGCTATCAGCACTTCCTGTCATGGAACCTGTAGTTTATTTGATGTCATGCTTAATTAACAGGGACAGGCTTTGTCCTTGGCTGGAAGTGCAAACTGAGGAGTGCTGTTGGTATACTGTACATTATTTTTCCTCCTTACTGGCCACTATATTTATTATGCAGTGACAGTACATATTATGCATATTTGAGAATCTTTATATCTGCTTGAATGGTATATGTTTGAATATACTGTCTAGCAGAAATCTAGCAGTAGTTGAAGCCAAATATCATTATCATTCGATCACTCAAATTTGAATAAGCATGTGCTCATTACTGTAAAAAGGACAAGCTCCTGCTGTGAATGAATCATTTTTTAAGCTCGCCTTGAGTTGTAACAGCAGAACATTTCATTACAGGAACCCTTCCTGAACAAGGAAACAGTGTTACACAGTATGTGTCCACTTATACACTGTGTGATATTGTGCATGTTGTGCAATGTGCAACTTCTAAAATTATAGTAGTCTTGGGCATGTGGCCATGCCCTTTATTTTATGACTGAAATGGTCACATCATAGTTTTTGAGGAGACTGGCTCAAGCAGGTGTAGATTCAGTTCTGTAGTCTCTTTGAGGCTGTTGTTTCACTCAGCCACTTTCTGCAGTCACTTTCTGGTTTTTGCCACTGCCCTGTTAAGTACCCATCTATCCTCTATGAGCTTTGTCAACTGTTGCTGCAGTCAGATTTAAGATACCTGGTGGACAGTACGAGTTGCCATTGGACGGAGTGTGATTATGCCCTCCCTCATACACTAATGAAATATGACCCCCAACAGCACTGCTGGTCAGCCACTGGAGTGCATGTTTGATGGAGGCATAGGGTTCAACATTGCCCAAGGCACAAATTTTAGATGTGAGATCCATGACAATGCATGATAAATTGAATAGACTACTCACCAAGTAGACTCACTTTCCCTTTCCATTTTTTTTTTTTTTTGCATCTCTTCTCTCATCCAAGCGACACTGTATTTGTTCCTTCTTCAGTTAGCTACATTAAGTAAAACCTACATGTTCACACTAATATCATGACCCTGTTCTACAGAGTCTTACACATCAATACTTTGTAAAAGATGAGAAATAGCAGGGATCAATACTGGAGCTCATGACATGTTTTCCTGTATTCCCATATTTCCTGTACTAGTTTTAAGCTTTAAAAGAGTTGCCAAGCTGGGTTATTATGTCTGTTACTCATGTAGAGCAAAGACTTGGTGCTCTCCAAGGCTCTGCAGTTCAGGAAGAACTACTGCTGCCTATTGTCTATAGCTCATCTAGTTGCCGGACAACAGAGTGGTCATCACCAAGGGGATCTGATGTTCTTTATGCACACTATCAAAGGCAGAACATCACAACTAAGCATTTGTGTAGGAGAGGAGATGATATTAAATGACAAGTCAGAGAACATTTTCTGACTAATGAGAATACCAGCATGAAGAGAAACATAATAAGAAAAATAAGTACAAGAAGCAGAAAAAGGTACATATTTAGTAACTGCCAGTCACACCATGCAAACTGGCAAAAAGAATGAGTTTATATAATAAATAAGCATCACTTCCACACACTAATTTTTAAAGCTTGCATATTGACATGTTTCAGCAAGACTGCTACAAAGAAAAGAATGGCACCACATGTATCACTTGCTTACCAGTGCTTGCCTAATGGCTATACAGAATTTTACCCTGAGCATATCTCTCTCTCTCTCTCTCTCTCTCTATATATATATATATATATATATATATTTATATTTTTTTTTTTCACACATACATGCACACTGCAAAATTGTATCACATGATATGTTATACTCCTACAAAGCTTCTTTATAAAAGTAAATGATTTGTCAAGGCCCTTAAAAGTTATATTTTTATCATATGTGTGTTTACATTTTATGTCATCAATCATACTGCCTATTGTCACCATCATAATCAAAAACAATGTGTGTGCTGTGGTGAAATGAAACAGATATGAAAAGAGAAACACTGGTACTAAAATAGTCAGACTCTTACTAAGCCTTACAATGTATTATAAATAGGCTGACATTTGTAATCTCAGACCAATATTATGAAAAAAATAGGAACACAGTACTGGGTTTAAAAATGACTGTATTAGTACAATAGATATTTTAAGGAGTTAGATTATCTTGCAATATTGGAGATTCAGTGAAAAAGTAACAGTGTGCTTGGAATACTGATGGAAGTTTATTTATTCCGTTGTACTTATTTATTTACCAATAGCCCTTATTTCTGATAGCCCTGTATTAATGAACAAATCTGTGCTTTGCACAAAGTCACAAAGTGCTTTGAACGCCCTACCATCACAAACAATATTAGACCTCAAGTTACTACTGACTGTAAGTTGGCTCTACGATACTTAAGTATTAACCAAGGAGTGAGCGTCCATAGCATGTACCGTTGGATAGTCCCATTGTGTAATTCAGTGTCAAGGTACTTACAAGTGATATAAATCAGTACAGAGCCTTATTTTATACTGAAATACACTAGAAGCAGTTCATAATGCTACACTTCACCAAAACCAATCAGAACTCTGTAAGTCCTGACACACCGGCAGGCTGTGGGGATCATTTACAAGTTTGGAAACACTGATACTGATGTTGAAAAGATGTCTATGCATGCACGAATGGATAAAATAATTCTTATCAATTCTCATCCTAGCACTGCCAACATGATTGAATTCCACCAGCACCTATTAAGGTGAGGGTAAAATAAAACTATTTTAAATATAATAAAGCTTTCAATGACCCACTATTTTGAAACAATCACTTTGTCATGCAGAGAAGGTCTACCTTTAATTGCACATCATCTTTCAAACAGCAAAGAACAGACTGCTTCACAAGATATTTGCATTGGTCCTTTAATTATTCCTTCATTCCATATTTATGTTGTTGCGTTATTCAAAGGTGTATTTAAAATGCAACAAGCACTACCACCCTGATGATTTCAGAAAACATACTAACTTCTGTACCTCAACCTTACTGCTAACTTGTAATACATTGCTACAACTTGCACTAGCTGGATTATCTCCCTGTCTGTAAGGCACTGTCTTTACATTACAACACATGAGGGAATATTCATATCAACTGAACTGATCAGATGAATGTGTAAGTGTGTGTGTCAGATGCTATCTAAGTCCATTAGTCTCCCATTACTAAACCATTCAATATGTGAGTATAAACAGAGTAAAGGCGGCATTAGAAATCTGCTCCATGGTTTGTCAAAAGTCTTGCAGTCAGAACTATTTACAGAATTAATCTTGGCAGACCGTTATGTCAACCCTGATGATTCTCTGATTAATCATCAGTGCATCTCGCTACAAGTAACAGGGCTTCTCAATATCAATTCAGGTTCAATTAGCAGCAAGGTCAGCTCATCCCTACAATTTAGTATACCCTATGGGTTTACTATGTATGCAAGTGGATACAGATTTTAAAACTCATTTGCATGAAACACAACTGCAGAGCTTTTGTCTTGTTTTTTTTTTTTTTTTTTTACAAAAAGAAGGATCAAAAGGACAAAACAATATCAATTCAACTTCTTTCTTGATTTTAAATATGTGGTTACTTTTTGGTGACGGGTTCTTTGTTACAAATATCAAGTGCAATCTAAACATTTGGTGTTTTTTTTCTCAAATTGTATGTGAAATTGTTGGAGGCAAATGTATATGAGACATTTCAGTTTTTGGAAGCTAAGGAAAAAGTATCAATTAGAGAAAGGTCTTATTCATTTTAGCTTGAGTAATGATTCTCTCTCCAAAATATAGGCATGTTGTAGCATTTGTACTACACAACTAAGACTTGACCAACATGGTCAAAATTGAGTAATGGCAAATTTTCCATTAGGTAAAAGGCAATGCAGGCCCTTTGACAAAGTCAGAAAGACATCCTTGTTGAAAGCTTTGATTGACTTCAGTGGCATTGAACATTATTGTTGTTCATATTGCAAATCTGGCCTTAAACACAAGCACAGTTTAAAGCAGCCAGCTTGGATGGCAGACAAAATACACTAAATTACATAATTTGCTTTGGGGACATTCATAAACTCTTTCCATAGGAAAATGTCATCCGTCTGTCATTAGGTATATTATATTTTCAATGTGATTTATGGTGTTTTAGTTATTTATTTTTTTGTTTTCACTGGCCTTCCCTGTCCCTTATGAAACTTGTCAAATGAATAAAACATGATTCTTTCATCAATAACACTTTTCATTTTTTATGCAGCCTCACATTGTGACCATCATCTTTCTGTCAAGACCCTTCAATGTATTTTTTGCTTATTTTGTGTGGGTACAAAAAAACAACATCTTGGAATTTACATTTTCACAATTTCACAGCTAATTGATTTTTAATGGAAAATCATGATTTTTCTAATTGGCCCAGTTAACAGGCAGGCTATTGACAATATAGTATTGCAAAGCTCTTAGCCCTCAATCATGTTCTGCATGTATGATGTAAGACACAAGAGCCAGCCCTTTGTCTCTTCACCACAGTTAATTTGTATGTACTTGGTTTCAATATATTTGCGCTGTACATAGCATGTAGTGCAGTGACTCAAAGCTGAATTAAGAAATCATAAACCACATCCTCATAAGTTTAAAGGAACAATTCAGCACCACCAGAGGTTGATTGACTGTAAGCCCATGCAGCTATAATAGTAATGTTTTCTGTTTACCATAATGCTTCATCATAAAAATGCTTCTCTTGAAAAAAAAAAAAAAAAAAAAAAAGGCTAGTACTGGTATATATTCACTTCAGATGATTGATGTGGTGAGGGTTACACATGCTGGTTAAGAGGCATCCATGTTCACCCTGGACTAAGCAATAATTTGTAACCTTTCTTTTGGAACTTTCATCACAGACTGACTTGGCTTTGCTCAAAAGCACTTTCCTACTGCCAAGTGTTACTTTGCATATGAATGCTTAATTTTAAATGTAATATCAAATTGTTTCTTTGTCTTCTTTATTGTTTGTAATAATCTGTGTTATGCAACACAACATATTTCAGTCAAGTTGATTTTGGTGAATTTTTGTGTGAAGATTTTTGATGTTCAAATGTGTTCTCATTACTGAGAATGATTAGAGTAGAGGTGAAAAATGCTGGGGCAGCCTATAGCCTAGTGGCTAAGGTACATGACTGGGACCCCTGAGGAGGGTGGTTTAAGTCCCAGTTCAGCCACAGCAAGAACACCATTGCTGTTGGGCCCTCGAGCAAGGCCCATAACCCCACATTGCTCCCAGGGGAGATTGGCCCTTGGTTAGTCTAATTAACTGTAAGTTGCTTTGGATTGTGACTGTTTAATGTAATGGGTTCAACCCAGGCAATAAAGCAGTTGGTTTTACTAACTGGCTCCCATATCACATATGTTTTTTTTTTTTCATCTTAACATTAATATTACATATTTTTGTAACTGTTAAAGGAAACTCTGAGCAAAGCAAAAGCCCACCTTCACTAAAAGAATGCAAGATCCTGCAGTTTGGGGAGGGGGAATCTGACATGCTTGATTTATAGGATAATTCAGGTATTTCAACCCCTCTTCTCACTTCTTCTGTCTTCATTGAATTTTGAGTATTCATATTAAATCTTCAACATGGGGAAGTTGTTGGATAATTAAATATTCTTGTCCTTCCTCAAGACTTTCCTGTTTTTACATAAAACTACCTTGTCTTGTTGAAAAGATCACCATATGATATAAAACACTGTTCTTATTCTGCTGGGAAGAATATGTTGGGGTTTTATGAGATTTGTAATGGTTGTTGATGGCTAAAGTGTTGGTTCGTTTATTCAAGTTACCATTTCTTGATTCCCTGTGATGTTTTCCTACATAAAATGAAGTTTGGCTGTGGGTGAATTCTATCTGTATCCAGTTTACTGCATATGATCTTACGTCTTTCAGAAACACATGCTGAGTGTAAGGCAGAATTGGTTTCTTGCTCCAGGCCTCTTTGTCCTCCCTCCATTTTTTCTGTCATCATTATCTTTCACATTTTCACTTAAAACTCCCAATGTCCTTCTGAAAATCAGTATTGACTCACAGTTGTTCTTTTTGAAGTCAGTCAATTGACACTTTCAAAAGGTTAATTGGTTGTATGATCAGCTTACAAACATGAAAAAAAATGAAGGAGCAGCTGACAAAATGGAGCAAAAATGTGAGGTTTGCGTAGCAATGATATTGGTGCACTCGATAAGGGGCAACAAACAAAACATGCATATCTGTATTTCAGTTCCTTCTTCATACAAGTCCATGAATTCTTCTTCACACAAGTCCCCACCCCATTGAGAGTGAATCCAAATTCATGCCATTTGTTACATATGTATTTAACACTTGTATGTAACACTGACTGAAGAGTTTGCAGACACCCTCATTTGCAGACAGACTTTTTTCAGAAAAGTTGTGGTGTTGAGAGTTTTGAACTATTTAAGAAATTAATCCAGTTACCAAGCATAATATATAATGTAATAGTTCAGTGAATAGCCTAATACAAATTGTGCACAAGTAACCCAGTTGGGCTTTGTAAATTTATGGTCATATTGATGATTTAAGCTCTGTCACTATGATTAACACCAAACAAACACTGAACAATTTTGACTGTTGGGTGCCTTTGAAGAATGATTAAAACACAAAAACGGAGGAAGTCTGTAAGGTCAACTATGTGCAACTATGTTAACAGATGATTTGTGTTGAAATATTCATGTAATAGCTACACAGAGTTACATAATTAACAGTGAATTGGAGAAGTATTCAGGAAAAGGAGGAACCAGGAATGTGTAAAAGATATTGTCACCAATGTTCGAGGAGAGTCTATCTGGCTGTATAGAAGGTGTGTGACTCTCCCTCAAGCTTTGGTAAAATAAAATAAGTTGAACTTCGAAGACCTGTGTTGTGAGCCATTCATTGTTCTCCTGATTAGAAGCTTCAACTCAAAACCACCTCAAAGGAACTGCTGAGTTACCTTCATAGACTTGAACTCAGTCCAAAGAGCTATTTGTGCCCTGCATGAATCATTGAGGAACATATGTGGCTGACTCTTCTATTGAAAGGCATTTTAAATCAATATTTTAACAAGAAGTATTACTTGTGAAATGTTATTTAATAGGGGTATGCCTGAAGCCGAATACAGTATTCAGAAACACGCGAATAATGAACTGTAAACAGATGATAATTCCATTCAAATCTCATCCCGTGTATTCGTGTTCAGATTTTTTTTTTTTTAAGAAATCAGCTGAGTACTGTAAAGACTCAATGTAGACAAATGCTTATTTGAACTTTCTTTTATAGATAAAATATACAATTATTTTTACAATTACTTTCAATTTATTGTGATCCTCCTTGCTGACATGGCAGCGATCTGCTGAGCATACAGCCCCAAATAACCACAAAAAATTAATTTTGTGGTTAAATGAATACAGATACAGATAATGACCTCTCTGCACACTCCTATTATTTAATATTTACATATACTATATAATATTGTCTTCTGAGACTCTGAGTCTAAAAAAGGATGACATTACTTATGGGGTCTCACAGGGTGTCCAATCCTTGGTCCACATTATCCCCTTGTATCTGATCACTCTTAGTAGCATAAGAGAATATTATGCCATGTTAATATACTATTGCAGCCACAGATGAAACTTGTTTTAAGTTAAATCATGTTGAAGTTTTAGGTGGGAGAGTAAAGGCAGCAAGCCACAGTAGCTGGGTGACCTTTATCTAATTTTCCCTTGCAGATAATTGTGATGACCCGCTGGTGTCAGGGTTGCCAGATTCATCCTTTAAGAGCTCTTCGGCATGGTCAGAGGGACACTCCCCACACTTTGTCAAACTTAACAGAAGAGATGGTGAGTGAAATGAGAGATTGTGTGTGCTTTATTTGGTCACTGTAACAAAGACTTTACCTGCAATGTAGACACATCATCTGTATGTGGAGCATTGTCTCCTTTGCCTCACGTGCGAGTAAGTGACATTAAATTATAGCCTTCAGACTTCATCGCAGAGGATGGATTGGATTTTATAGGTAAGATATTAATATTAATTATTACAAATATTATTTTTTTATCATCCTTTTTGACAAATATAACAGCTGGAACTACATAACGACAGTTTTAATCAACCCACATTTTGGGGGACATTTTCAGTAATACAATATTCACATTTACAGTATTTAAATGATCCAAATCCTCAGCACTCACCTGTATTCTCTTCCTGCTGTCATGCTGTAGGTCACCTAACAGGCCACCTTTAAAATTCTGCCTTACTTTCTCTTTTTCAAGGGTATGTATTAGTAGCTATGTAAAATGTATGTTAAAAAAATATGTAATAATGTAATACTAATTGTGACGTTTCTATAGTGTTACACACCACCCCCAAAAAAAAAGGTTCATGAACATTTATTGCAATAATTTATATAAATTGTCATAATAAAATCTTTTATGCTATTATGCTTTTATGTTTGGATAGAAACCAATGCTGATTCAAAATCTGGCTGAATGTATTACATAAGGGTAATAATTCAACATTCAGCTCTGCTCCAGCTCGTATTCATCAGTGCACATGATGATATCTTGTCTGGAATGTGAATAGTCAATACACCAACACATTCTGCAGAAGCACACAAATTCCTGGGTCAGTGTATATTGCAGGCCAAGCCCACAGATGGAGGTTATCTTGAGTCAATACAAAATTCACATTTGATTCCACTCAGTAACAGCAAAATGCCCTTCTCAGGACAGAAAACTGATTTCTACTAATTAAAGATGTAGCCGTTGGATATAGTAACCTACAGTAACCTCAAATCATAAGCAGCAGAATGACAATAAATCTGAGCACCACTCATATAATGAAATAATTCCTTGAATTTGGAGATGTGTCTTTTAAAAACACAGCTCTCAACCAACTGCAACAAGATACAACAGCTACCATTGTTTTGTGTGATAAGATCAAGTCAAAGATCATGCAAGTGTTGTGGGCCCTTAATGGCCTGCAGCTGAGGCTCAAGTTGCAAAGGCTCTGTATTCTGTGTGCATACAGAGGCTCTGTGTAATGTTTAAACATTACAATAGACTGTTGTAAAAACCAAAGTGGTCGTTTTAGTGTTTTCTATTATTAGATTTGAATTATTCCTCTCTGAAATGTGCATTCCTAGTCAGTTGTTTAATTGATGCTACTTGATGTAAGCATGATTATTTTTGAGAACATGTTAGTTTTTTTTTTTTTTTTTGGTTTTGGAAAGGACTGTAAAGCTTTGTAAAGCTCTTGATTGTTATCACTTCTTTTTATGATCATATCTACCAGTTAGTTTTTTTAGCACTATACAAGATTTAATCAGTAAATGAGTGACTGGAAAGACATTTGATTGTTCTTTAACATTCTAAACTATGCTTTGATTGGAGCGTTTTGTATTGAGTACAATGTGGTTGTACTCAATACTGATGGGATGTCACAATGTTTAAGTCATGCCAGTCTCCTGCCTGATTTATAATCTGTTGGATCTGCCCTCTTGGTCAACTTGATGAACTACTGATGAATGTTACCTTGAAAAAGTCCACCATATGTTGCTCTAATGCTATGAAGAACATAAATGAGTTTTCTTATTGAACTTAATTGTGTTTTCCTACCATGGGATCCAGGTTCATTAATCTTTTCATGATACAGATCATTGGTTGGACCAGGTCAACTGAGTGACCATCAATTTCCCTTGCAATGATGGTCTATTATATCCATATGAATTATGTGAACTGCAAACATTGTGCATTTTGTCACTCTTACCTCAAATTTTCAGTGCTCCATGTTGCACATTTTCTTTTCACAGGGGAAGGAGGTTGGGCCCCAGTGCAGACAGACAAGCATCCATGGCTGCAAGTGGACTTGGGGGATAGAGTGGAGATCATGGGCATTGCCACTCAGGGGTGCTATGATAGTTCTAACTGGGTGACCAGCTACCTGTTACTGTTCAGTGACATAGGCCGAGCATGGAAGCAATACAGACAGGAGGATGGAATATTGGTGAGTCCTGTCACCTCCTAAACCTGGACACCTAGAGCCGTTAGTGTGTCTTATGCTGAATAAATTACAGAGGCACAACAGTACACACAGTAGTAAGTTGCACAGTACATACATTACTGAAATAGAAGAGAACAAGACACATGATGTCAGTCACAATATGTCGGTTTTAAGTGTCGTCTCTCACAGTTATCATGAATCCCCTAGCACATATGTTGATAAAATGGTTACATATTTATATACTTTATCCCTCTAAAGAGTATCTGTTTGAATTTTTTTAAAGTTTGTATCAGAAATCTATTATGAGCAGGTTTTGTGTGAACCTGCCCAATATATGTAACCCATCATAGTCATTAATGATAATCACTGAAAAGCCTTGCCAGTGCAAAGACCAATATAACGGCGAAACAATTCAACTCATTTCACATTTTTCTATGTAAGTCTTTAGCAAGTGATGAAATAGTTATGGTCATTGTAAGGAAGCTGCCAAAATATGTCTGTTTTAATGTTTCATTCGAGTGCATTTTGACATTATAAAAAAATAATGAAACGTGTTATAAATGCATGTGTAAAAGTTCAGTTGGTTTTAATGGGTAGAGGACCACTGGGATTATATTTGCCTGCCTGTACAACATGTAAAAATGTGTATACATGCATTATCTGAATCTTTTAAATGGAACTCAAAAAGTGCATCATAAATAATCATACAGTAAAAATGTTACAGTTGTTGAGGGAAATCTTTGTTTATTTTTCTGCATAATTCCATGTGGGGGGGCTGGAAGCTACTGCTGTGGGTGTCCCATGGTCATAGCTGCTCATTTCATTTTGCTGAGCTGTGTTTAAAATGTTTGGATGTTGGATGCAGCTGGATGATAAGTAGCCTCTGAGAGTTGACAGACAGATAGGCCTCATGCCAGACTGGAAAGCCAAAGGTTCTTTATGTGCTGGCTCTTTTCCCTCAGAAAAGCCTCTACCTCTCTCTTTATCTGATACTCTTTACAGTAATGGAGTGGCATGTTTCTGAATCCCCCATAAGGTGTACATATGGAAACTTTTGGCTGGCATAGCTATGCTTCAGCATAGTCATCACTTTTACTTTTAACTCCTGGGTGTGTGTCCTAGGTATATTCTTGCTGCAAAGCTTTCTTTTTTTTCTGCAATACAGTCGACACGGGAAAGAAATGTGGCCTAAGAACATTAACAATAGCTACACTAGTGCAGAAGGGCAAAATAATGAAAAAAATGTGATGCAGTTATAATGTTACACAGCACATCTTTAGCCATGCATCTGTGCACTGTAAGCATGAATTATTTGTGAAAAAATTGGGGTGGGTGATTTATAACTACACCTGACTCAAGTTGCTTGTTGCATTGGCATATGTGACTTTTTTTGCATGGCTTGGATATTTCTTTGCTTTTGTCTTTAATCCTGCAATTAAATGTTAAGAAGCCAACATCTTTCCAAATGGCACTTCAATAAACTTTGGTATGCTGTGTTTTGAGCATCTCATCTTAGCACAGATAATAATATATGGCTACATATAAAAATAAACAATAAAGATACACTAGTGCATATTTTGTACATCTGATTATCAGAGAGGGGGATTCATTTAGCATTTTTCCAATATACATCATGAAACTGGCTAAGGACATGATAGAATGTCCTGGTGATGTAAAATGGCTTTGTATGCTTCAGTCATACTCCTATCATGCAGAATAACAATCAGACCTGATGACTCACATGAGATGCCTGTCTATAGTAAGGCTCATTCTTTTCAGTATGCAAATCACAGTTGGGATTTTCATAATATGTTTTACATGTGCAATGTCATCCGTGCTGTCTCTGTCACATGATAATGTGTCTTTTTTATGCTTGGTATTCAGCCAAAAAAAAAAAAGAAAAATCTCAAAGTCCCTTTAAGGGTTGCCAGAGGCTGAAATATGAATGTATTTACTTCGGCTAGAAAAGACTTAAAACATTGTATTTCTGTCATAATGTTGGATAACAGTAGGCAGATAGCCTGCTGTGAAGTAGAATCTTCTTTTTTCTGATATTGGGTGATTTTATGCTCTGTTTGTATTGCGGGTAGGCTGCTACAGGTTTTGAACCATGTATACTGAGCTGCTATACAAACATAGAGATTAGCCAGCTGAGGTGAAAATCAAGGTTCCCAGCTAAGGGAATTATTTACACTCTTGCTGGTTCTCCTGGTGTAATACTGAAATTTATAGCAGACCTTTATGCACTTACTAACTGTCTCTAAATTTCACTTTATCCCTCTCTCACCATCTGCAGTAGCTTCAGCTGACCATTATGCATAAGCTGTATTATCTGAGTCAGTGAAAACTGTTGACATGGTAGTAGGTCTGCTACGGGTTTCTGACCATGGTGCTCACCAGCCACTCTGCACAACAAGAGATATCATTAGCCTGCTGAGCGAGAGACAAAAGTGCCCAGCCATGGGCACTAATCTTGCTTTTGCAGATTTTCTGGGGGTGACATCACAGTCTAGTAGATATTCATGTGCTTATTCACATCTCTGAAATCTGATGTATGTACAAATTTTATCATCTTAAAAAAATGATCATAACAAGGTCCTTTCAGCCATATTGGCAATGAGAGTAAGTGTGGATGAGGCAGCTGATGACTGAGCATGCTTTTGTATGTCTGGGTTGGTTGTTCAGACAGGCAGGAAGCTTGTTCAGGCAGTTTTAACTTGGGAATTAGTTAGTCTGTGTGAACTTTAAGTTTTTTTCCCTTTTAACCCTGTTTCAATTTTAATTAACTAAAATGCAAAAAGAGGGGCCGTCAAGTGGTGTGGCCAGTTAAAGCATCCGGATTAAGCATTTTATTTTTGAATCTTGACTATTCCTGTGGCAGCAGTGGCATGTGTTATACATGAGCTGTATTCCTACTGTCTGCACAGCTCAGCAGGATGACTGCTGGCAGCAGGGGCTTTAGACTAATCTCTACATTCCTATAAATTGAGCAAGTACATTGAATCTCAATAGATGGGACAAAAAATATTGTAGTATCCAAATTAAATGAAGAAACTTAGTAAAACAAGAAAAAGGACAATGGTTTAAATGATGCTGAAATAAAAAAATGTGATTTTTCTAAACACAGGATACATGAACTTGCTGTCATGAAAAAAAAATCTCCATGGACTTGTGTAGCTACATTCATCCACACAGATGTTGTGTAATATTGCTCATCTTGGGAGTTAAATGTCCAACCAGCATGATCAGCATCAGCTCTGTAATTTTATTATTTGTTTACATTCGTTTTCAAATGCCCTTTTTGGAAATATGTAAATAAGATCAAAATTAGTGTGGGATGGATTCAAGTCCCCAGTCAGAACCAACTGAAAAATGAGACCCAGGCATTAATAACATACTTTAACACATCAGTAAAACTAACCCCATGTATATCATAAAACACATTCAAGAGTGGTGCACCATGAACACCATGATGAAGGCATGCCTCCTTAATCACCAAATCTTTAAACTTTCATAAGACATTCTGGAACACTGGGTGGGTACAGAGCTCCATCTTTGTTTTATACGGAAAGGCCAAACATCTCACTAGGAACAACTGAATAACTTGTACAATTATTTGTATAACAGCTTTGAAGACAAAGGTCAGCTAACCTCCATATTAATCTATGAAAAGTCACAAAATATGAGAACTGACTGTTATGTACAACCAGCTTTCATTTATATATACATCATAATTTATATGTGATCCACAAAATATCCTGTTCTGCATCAAGCATGGACTTGTTTTCTCTGACTGAACTCAACTTTAATTAATTATAAATGTAAAATCTTACATTAAATCTCCCTTAGTCTTATTATGCTAAGCCTGGACATGTTACACAGCTTCATGCTTTATATCTGGAGTCAACTGTACTAAAGAGCCTTGCTATTTGACATTTTGTAATTATCTCAACATTGTTTTGGTTATCTTACTACTGCAATGCAATGCCTACATCCAAGATATTAACATTGATTAACTATTATACACAAGTTTGTTCAGATTGAACATCTAATTATGCTTCTCCCACAAACTAGTAATATTGTAAATTATTATTTTGCTCATGCAGAACTTTACATTTTGCTAATTTGAATATTAGTTGTCAGGTTTCCACATGCTTCTTGATTCTGCTCTGTTCTTCCCTTATTACCTAAGTTGATTGATAAATATGAAAGCATATTGTGATGTTCCCAATAAACTGTCCATATCCTGTATGTCTTTATGTAACAGAATAAAGCTGATGGAATAAAAACCACGACTATAAGATTTATATTGTGAGAGGGGAAAATGCTCTGTTTTCCTTAGCATGACAGATTTCTGCAAATGATAACAAATATGTTTAAGGTTTTTTGGAACCTCATTGGGTTAATGGTGTTGAATATTTACATTAAAGAATCTTCTGATTAATTGTAGTGTTCAGCCAAACAAAGCAGTGGCTCCTGCAGTCAGGCGGGGATGTTGCAGGGGCTCAGAGTTAAAAGATAAAGTGACATCAGGTACAAATGTTTATTCAAAGTAGATTAATATGGTCTTGTATTATGTGATATTGTATTATGCCTGTTCCTTTTACATTAAATTTCATGTGCAATAAGTAGGGCACCCTATTAGTGATTGTAGCCTAGGATTGTAGCCTGTAATGTAGTCCTCCACTGCTGGGATGTTGTCACAGACTCATCAGAATGCAATCTTTAGAGTGTTCATGAATCATCTTGTGATGGTCTGAATCATGTCAATTAATAAATGAATGATAATGAATGACACATTTTCACATATCCTCATGCTTTTCATTCAATTGTATTCATAGATTTTTTGGCATTAATTTACAATGTACAATAATAAAATAAATAGTTTATACTATTATGGATTATAGAATGGATAGCTCCAGTTCTGGGTGCTGATTGTTTGCTTACTAGGAATGTTAGTTTACCCATATGTGCATGCTTGCATTCTAGTCTACATGATCTTTCTTCTAACTTATGCATTTTACTGTCATACATCTGTATCAACCACTGTGGTTCATTCCTTACATAGCAAAACATGTTAAAATGTCAGGCTATTGTAAATATACATTTCCATTATTATAATGTCATGAGAATCCATTGCATTACATTTGCCGTATTCATTGCATGCTCTCTGGTTTTTAGTTTTACTTTATCATTATTTCACAGCTTTTTTTGTTTTCCCATTATCAGCAACATGAAACCAGTGTAAAACATGCTTTGATCAGAAACTGCACTTAATTACTGATTTATATGTTTATTACTCGATTCTTTTGGAAATGCTTCGCATTTCACACAAGCTAGTGGACAACAGTTTTGGGCCCCCATGAGCTGTAAAATAAAGAAGCACTGATTCAACTGTCCCATAGTTGTAGACTCAACAGCAATTCCACTTCCTTCTCCCTGCAGAATATATGAATAAAGTAAGTAGAGAGTTAAAACTGAAAAGAAGACTTTCAATTAATGCTTACCTAAATAAAAGCCAATTATATTTTAGCCAAGGCCAGATGAGACATAACCCAGACGCCTGCTGGAATTTGGATAAGTATGCTACAGCAATTTTCTGTTACTGTAACCTGAAAGTTAATGAGCAACAAACTGATCTGACAGCATTTGTGGAAGTCAATGTTTGTGGCCTTTGCACTGGAGATGTTATCTCACCAAATGTTTTTTTTTTTGTTTTGTTTTTATTTTTATATGTCTTCTCGACATGCACATAATTTCACAAGGGTTCACAAACCTCTCTGTAGAAGTAGTGAAGTCAGCTCTCACAGTACAACAGGATAAGGTTAGGTTTGAATTCAACAGTACAGTAATTGCCATTGTCTCTCTGCTGCATGCCAGAGAATGGAGTAAATGTTAATGAATTCCTGTACTGACAGTTCCTCCATAACAGAAAAAGGAGGATGCCATCTCCTGGGTGACTCTATGTGCTGGAACATGCCAGGTCATTAACTGAGCAGGAGGAAGACAGTTTCACTGTTTTCATAGGCCCAGTCACAGTGAGATGTGCTGTATGACAATGGAGCCAAATGCTCATTACAAGGCATTTATTAATGTGGTTTTTGTATCCCTAAGATAAGGCTTAAAGAAATCACTACTAAAAAAAATCTCTCATCAATTTTAAATAAGCAGGCTGCTTTCTATCTTTAAAGGAACATATGCATTGTACTTTTTTGACATTACAAATACTTGCGTAGCACACATGTATTTATTGGAAAATGAAAACTTTCATTAGCATTTAATACTTTGTTTACTGTTATATATAGTTTGTTGTGCTGTTTATAGTCTCATTAGGCCAGACAAGTCATGCTCCTCTCCTCACTGATTTTGTCTGGAGTTGTTCATGTAAAAAGAATGTTTAGTGAGAGCAGTGGATTCCATTGTTACCAGTCATAATTGCAGAATGCCTATTTTTGCTTTTAAGAACACACAATCCCAGGTAGGGAAACTCCTGCTGTGTTCGCCTGTAGCAGCCATAGTAGAATAAATCCATCCATTGAAATGTAATGGGACTTTGGCTAAGATCAGGTTATATTATATTCCATGTGGTGTAGAGAGTATGAAGACTGGTATGTATATCTATAAAATATATAATAGAATACAGTCTCTCTCGCTCTCTCTCTCTTGTCTACCTACTTCCCCCAGGAATTTTGTCCCTATACTTGCCCATTGTAAGACACATCTGTAATATTTTCCTGAGGCTTAATCTTTATACATTCATCCCCTTTCTAGATGAAACTAAAGGCTTATTTTAGGCAATATCCGGCAACATCAATGTGGCTTTTCCTGAGGTCAACACGAATTCATGTTAATCAACATAAATCACACTCTAGTGGAGATTTTTCACCGGATGCTCTAAGGACAATCAGTCATCTGACCCATATAGATATATGCAGCAGCACAGGCAATCTTTTACAAAAAGAGAAAGTTTCCATGTAAAAACATTCCACCATGTAAAAATCTGTTAAAAACTATTGAGCTGATTGAGCATAGCTGGTTTGTCCTGTTAATCTACAGGCGTCACAGATTGCATATCTCTGATCATTTGCCCCAAAGACTTAGATCATTCCACTCTGCTCAAGGGCCATGGTATTATAATAATGCCATAAATCACATTTTCTTTAAAATAGTTTGACATTTAAATGCAAAGACAATCCTGTAGGCAACATTGCTCTGACCATTACATCTATTTGATGTAGCTGTATAAAGCCTTTAAGTATAGAGAAGAATGTATCAAGGTCCAGAATGATTTAATCTTTTTAGCTAATAACAGTTTCCAGCAAGCAGTGTCTATTGGGATAGTGTCAGATCCACAATCCATGACCTCTACAGCACTCTTCAGGCTCCATTATGTTTTATAGAAATACATGGCAAAATGTTGCTGATGTTTTCCCACCTTCTATCTATGTTCAGTTGTCATTTGTAACTTGGTCATACAGATTCATCATTAAAAATATTATGCATGTGACCTAATTGGCTAAATGTCTGTATTTATGAGGGGGATTGCTGACATCGCTACACTCATAATCATATCTGTTTCAATAAGGAGAGCCCTGCTACTCGTGATCAGATGCTGGATAAAAATGTTTCATTCTCTGAAGGAGAGACAGCCTGAGGCCAATGATCTCATAGAAGCTTCACACCAGCACACAACATTAGCTTATCACACCCAACTGCACAATTATAACAACAGACAGCAAGAACACTGTTGTGAATGCACATCATTAATTTCTCAATAGAAGTTCTCTCTTGTGGTCAAAATTGTGATTCTGTAGCACCTGTTTAGAGCAAGGAAAAGTGCTCTGCATGAAAAATGTGCTCAAAAAATGTACAGACCATTAAAACATTGAACACTGAAAGTAACAGTAAGAAATCATGTGTGACAAAAAAAGCGCATACCAGATCAGCTATTAGCTATTTAGGTTTTTTTTTTTTTTTTAAATCTGATTCTACTTACCGAATGCATACAGAAAGAGCAAATATCTTTAAGTGGTATTTTTTATTGAAAAAGGTATGCAATGCTGTCTCTGAAGATTATTTAATATTTAATACCATAAAACACAGGCAAGAGGAAAGACCTCAGAAATTGAAAATGTCTTGTAAAGTCTAGCTGCCAGAGCAGTTTAGCACATATTCCTACTACATGTTATGTGTGACGTTCTGCTCAGAACAGTCAGGGGAACTAATCTGAGAATGTTAAGCTAGAGTTGTACTTGATTTGGATACAGTGGTTCTGGTATGGCATGGATCTGAGTCACTTCCTGCAGAATTAGTCCTACAGTGCCAACTCCAGGACAGACTGTACTTGTTAGGGGTCCAAGCAGCGAAGCTGCTGGAACCCTATTGTATTTGTTCAGATTTGTGTTATTATTTTTCTGCCCTAAAAGTGTTTGCACAGCCAAAACTATAGAAGCTACAGCTACCAAACTAGGTAGATAGGTTTCTATATCCACCCACTACTTAGATTAAAAAAATTAGCTCGATTGGCCACATAACTCTTGAGCCGTTTGGGCTAGAATCAAAATTCTTTGTCCCTCTGATTCCCTGGCTCAGGCTGAACAAAAAAGCCTCTTGGACCAAATTGATGCGTCATAACAGATTTTCCGCCATTTTGCATTTTATCAAAATTTAAAAATTTTTCACAGGCCACAAATTTTGTCCAATCTTCCCCAAACTTTGCACAGATGATCTTTTGACCAAGCCTCACAAAAGGTATCAGATGGATTTTTGATTTTCAAGACTGTTTGTCAGTTACATCTAATCAAAATTGGCGGCGAAGCCGCCAAACAGGAAGTGAGGTCATATTTCCTTAATGCAATGTCCAATCATCACCAAACTAGACGTGCCTCATCTACAGCCTACTACAATCAAGCTTACCGAATTTGGTGTAAATCCATCCATAGGTGGCGCTGTATCATGCAAATATTCATAACTCCTGAACCCATTGTCCAATCAACTTGAAACTTTGCAGGCTGCATGTTGGTCCAGGCTAGTATGAATATCTACAAGAACATTATGATTTCTCAAACAGGATGGCCAATACCGGCCAATCAAATTTTAGTAGCCATTATACAAATAAGCTGTCTCCTATCTTCACAAAACTGTATAGGATGGTTAAGGATGTGTCAAAGAGCGCTGTATATGAACATTTGTCTGATTGGCCTGATGGTGCCGTTTTAAGAAACCAAAACGTGTTTTTGACAATAAGTTATGAGCTGTTTGTGGTTTGCTTAATAAATGTGATTCTTAAGACATAAACTTCCTATCAGTGCTTACAGTCACACTT
Organism: Albula goreensis; assembly: GCA_022829145.1. Classification (NCBI taxonomy): domain Eukaryota; kingdom Metazoa; phylum Chordata; class Actinopteri; order Albuliformes; family Albulidae; genus Albula; species Albula goreensis. Next base: position 20,312,381 of record CM040745.1, read on the forward strand.
TTGAAATGATCAGATCAATTTGCCATGGCGACTCTTAACCACTGGACTGCTTGGACCCCGTTGATCGCCGCTTGCGGCTATATTTGTATTTGTGTTTGTTCTGTCTTGTGCTGGTGCAAAACCTCCACATTTGTACATTTTGGTTGGCTGAATTTTATGAAGTACTTCATGTGATTGCCAGGCTTAAAAAAATCATATAAATATAGTATGTGACCAGACCTTTCATTCATGTACACGTGTGTGTGTGTGTGTGTGTGTGTGTGTGTGTGTGTGTGTGTGTGTGTGTGTGTGTGTGTGTGTGTGTGTGTGTGTGTGTGTGTGTGTGTGTGTGTGTGTGTGTGTGTGTGAAAGAGAGAGACAGAGAGAGAGAGAGAGTTATCATGCCCTTTTGATGCAAAAAAGTAATTTTACAATAGATTATCTAAGATAAATGACTTTCAGCATAAATGTCTTACTTCAATTTCTGAGCATATTGATTTTTTGTCAGATATTGACATTTGCTTCTGTGGCACTATAATAAAAGCCAAGAACCACATGGCTACTCTCACCCTGTCATTGATGCACAAAAGTATTCTTTTTCATTTTGCACAGTTATTGTGCAGCATAATGCATTGCATTCAGGAATACTTAGACATGTATTTCACTTTCATTTACGATTGTGCAACTAATGTATGTCACTGAGTATTTTGGTCAGATGTGGACATACTGTTAGACCTCAGGGAGGCCAACCCTTTTTAAAGACATTGTTGGAGCCAAACATGACTGAAATATCATGATGAACTGTTTCAATATCAACATTTTGTTACCATTTTTTGTGTGCATCTCATTGCATAATGTATGCGGTATATATTAGAATGTGTCATTTATATTAGTACTGATCTGTGGCACCTCTATCTTATAATCTGTTGTCAGTAATATAATCTCTTCTACTGTCCTCTTTCCATACTCATAGTAGTCTCAGATGGTCTATGTACAACTACAGTCAAAATATGTAGTGAATTAGTTTTAATGACTAGAGATCTCCATGGTAGTAACACTCTTTTAATGGTAAGAAAATATTTGTCTAATCAGCATTTTTACAGTATTTCACAGGTCTCTTTTTACAGGTCTCCAAACTGATATTTTGTAAGGAAAAAAAAATTGCAGTCTGGCAAGGGAGGTTGCATGAACTATGAATTAGACATGAACCTGAAAGACCATGAACTGAACCCATGTTGTCTGTCAGTATAGGCGATAATCAATCAGCATTGTAGATTTTTTCACAGTGTGAAAACTATCAACAGACAGTGATCATATGAATCAAAGGAGTCATGTTTCTGGCCATGTTTTCCTGAGTATTGGGGAAGTTCATGCCATAGATTAATTCTGGTAGTGGGTAAACATAAAACCTAAAGAAAAGAAAAATAAGAAAGAACGAATGATAAGAACAGCAGTTTTTAGAAGCCAACGTTGATGTTTAAAATTCCATGCCTGGTATGCACTTTTGTCTTTCCAGAGATTTTCAGGAAACACAAATGCAGATGGCATCAGCCACCACAAATTCCTGCATTCCATCAGAACCCGGTTCCTGCGCTTTGTGCCCCTGGATTGGAACCCCAGTGGCTGGGTTGGACTAAGAATGGAGGTGTATGGCTGCACATACAGTGAGTGTGACAGTGTCAGTTCACTATTTAACAATGTGCAGCACATTTGCTACAGTGTTTTTCATGCAAACATCCCTGGACACTGGACAAGATTAAGCTAAGCAATAGTCTAAACAAAAAGCAATATAAGTATGAGAGCAGGATGCAAGAAGTGACTTAAAAGAGTAAATGTTTGTTCTTGGCTTGGACCTAAATACCAACATGTAACACTTTTGGTATATTGAAGTAGATTTCCATTGGTTTTCCATTGCAAGCCCTAACTCCATACAGTAAAGCACATAGGGATCAGATGGATGTACACTGCCAATGAATCAAACTGAAGTTCATCTAACCATTTCTTTTTCATCACAAGCTCTTACTTTTGGCTTTATTTTGTTCCATTGTGTAATTTTATGAAGTTTGTTGCCAAAAAGCCAAATACCTTTTCATGAAATATTTTATGCTTTTACATGTCAAAAGTGACTGCTGACCACCTACAATCCCGCTAAGAGATTTACCTACTCAGACTCTATAATGAAGTTAAGGTTATGGAAGAGGCAAAGGACAGTTAATCATGTGAATTATGAAACAACACTAAATAAAAAAGACCACAGATTACTGTTGCGTAATGATGTTTATAATTATCGCTTCATGATCTTCAAGTATATTTATTATTAATGATTGTTTATTGATATTAACTGAGTTTGTGCCAGTTAATTCTGTATGAAAAGCATCTTACTACTGCTCTGTGAAAGCTAGTCTGAACATTGGGAACAGGTACATGCCTCAGCTGTGGATGAATCAGTACATAGTTTCAGGGTACAGAAAAAGAATCATCACAGAAAGAAGTTGAATGCCAAATGTAATGCCTTTGATTGCTGCATACTTTCACATAAGCTGACAAGTTGATTAGAATCCTGTCTTCCTGAAAGTGGTAGTTCTGAAATAAAAAATGCTGAATTTTCCTCTGATCAGTGTGTATAGTCTCTGATTGTACTTATTAAGGAAACACATTGAGCTGCTCTGTTGATTCCACTTTGACTGTTTGTAAGATTATTTGACAGAGAATATTTTCGTTTGTCACTCAGTTTTAAAGCAATTATCTACATAAATAATAAACTTTCAAGTAAGGTTTCTCAGCCCTTTGTTTTTCAGGAAGAAAATTTGACTTTTAATCAGCATGATCCACATAATTGTTACTCATTGCATTTGAGAATAGAGAAAAAAAGAGCCCCCTACATTGACCTACAAGTACAAATATAGGTATCATTTAAAATATTTTAATGTAAGATGTGAAATAAAACAATATTATCTCAAAATGAAATCAGCTTATCGTTGATTATACTCACTAATATTGATTGTCCAGATGATAATTTGAAAATAGAAATGAAATAGCGGGTTTAAGGTTAAGTTTTAAGGCATGTCGGTTTCCATTTTGCCAGCCTCTAATGATACGAATGCCAGGCTCCAAAATGTAAATTCTGTATTATTCTGACTGTGTTGCAGTTCCCCTCCAGGGTAAACCAGATTCTAAGGAGGGAGTACTTAGACAGGAGAAAAAAAAAAAGAGATCCATCAAGTGGAGGAATGTTGAAGTAGTAGTTCTGGAAAGCCACAGGATGTACCCTACTGGTTTTCAGTGTAACTCAACAGTTAAATTGTTAATAGTTAAATAGTAAAACTTAATTTTTTTTGAATGTGAATGGGGTGCTGATACAATTATGCTGAATAAAACCACCAATATTCAAAACAAAAACCCTCTGAAACATCATTGGGTTCTCCAGGATTAAAGTTGGAGACCACAGGCCTGCAGGCAGACTCAGTTTAGGACAGGCATAGCATTCTGAGAGCCACCATGTAATGCAAGTTTTTGTTTCCACCAAATACCACATTTAATGTAATTCTAAGTGAACCCCTGACTTATCACCAGGTACTCAGCCTAAATGTGATGTCATAGAGTCTGTTATGTGGAGAAAATAAATGTTAAAAAAAAAAATTAAACTTTCAACCGTGTGGCTCTCCTGGACCAGGCTTGTTCAGATTTATTTCAAGAGGTAATGATTTGGGGTTGCTGAGATCTTCTCCAAATATATAATATTCATGTCCTCATCATGTCTTGCATGCTTTTGATTGTTGGTGTTTAGAGTCCGACGTGGCAGACTTTGATGGAAGAAGCTCCCTGCTGTATAGGTTTAACCAGAAGTCCATGAGCACGGTGAAGGATGTCATCTCACTCAGGTTCAAAAGCCATCAGGGTGAGGGGGTGCTGGTGCATGGTGAGGGCCAGAGGGGAGATTACATTACCCTGGAACTCCACCAGAGCAGACTGGCTCTCCACCTCAACCTTGGTGAGCAAGAATGTCAATTATCAGAAATGGAGGCAAAAATCAGCATTACAAATTAGTGGGGGTCATCTTGTTTAAATAGATCCCATAGATATAGAGTACGCTAGTTTTTCACTGTGAGGGAGAGTTAGTATTTTTTTTGGAATGATAACTTATCTTCATGTTTTCGCTACTGGTCGATCAGGTACCTATAGACTGCCTGCATGAGCTATGAATTGAGTGTACTTCTCCCAGCACAATGCATGTAATAGCTCAATTGGTGGAATGTAGAGTGAAAGGCAATGGTTGACATCACCACATGTTTTTTATACACAAATAATTGTCAGTGCTCTCCCAAACTGATGGAGGAGGGTTCAGCATTGAAAATGGCTGATGACTATAATTCGACATTTGTGGTTGAACTGAAAGAGCCATCTTTCAACATGAGACAACTGTGATTGTGGCTACATGTTTATTTTACCTATTTTATGCATTCCCTAATTTGAATTTTACTGTCATAGCAGGACTTCTGTAATTTCAAAGACTAAGCTAAGAGTGAGGAAAGTGTGAATCCTGTGTTCAAGCTTTTCACACTTACCTCAGTCTTCCCCCGACTCTATTTTTCCTTTATGCGGCTTCTCTGCCTTAGACGATGCCAAGCCCCACTCCAGCAGTGGTCATGTGTCAGTGACCCTGGGAAGCCTGCTGGATGACCAGGACTGGCACTCTGTCCTTATCGAGCGTTTCAACAAGCATGTCAACTTCACAGTGGACAAGCATACGCAACATTTTCACACCAAGGGTGATGGAGAATCGCTGGAGGTGGACTATGAGGTGGGAGTCTGCTCTGTTTCTCTGACAGATATTATTATTATACATCCATTATCCTAGTTTTATAAGTTTATTAATTGCATTAATTACATAGAATCAAAATATTTTTTCATATTAGGTGACTAAATTTATACTGCATCTGCTCAACACAGAAATTATATAAACATGATTTATTATGAATTACTACTAAATTAGGGATAATGATGAATAATTACTTCTTTTACTACTCTATTAGTACAGTAGCTACTAAAATTCATTCAACCTTAATGTTTGTTCAGACAAGAGCATTTAAATCCGTTACACAAATTTATATGAATCAGTCTGAGAATGAATCTAATTTAGCAGTTTTGGTTCTCACGAACTGTATATCCTATAAAATCTTGCAGTCGTGGCTATATTATGTATCATTGAGTCTGTGTCTGAGGCTGTGCCATACATACATGGGGAATGGCAAAAGCATTAAAAGATCACAAGCATATATGTGGATATCAAAAGGCCATGCCTATGACAATTTATTTCTGTATTCCCCATAGCCGTTTACAACTATGCAAAGTGTGTTTTGCAAAATAGTCTCTGAACCATGAAAAATATTTTTTGATATTATAAAGATTTGCTTGTATAACTGCTACTCCCACTACAAATGTCACTCAGTGGAATTGTTTCTCAGAACAAGAATATCGCTTCAGGCTACAATTTCACTCTCACTTTTCTTCTTTTACAAAGCTTAGCTTCGGAGGCATTCCACTGCCTGGAAAACCAGGGACCTTCCTCAGAAAGAACTTCCATGGCTGTATTGAGAATCTCTATTACAATGGAGTGAATGTCATCGATCTGGCCAAGCGACGCAAACCCCAAATCTACAGTGTGGTAGGTCTTGCTACAAAAAGCAATAAGAGCTACCTTCCACCAAAGAGTAAATACAAGATAAAGTCAGAAGCAGCAAATGCTCACTAGTATTGACACAGATTTTTATTCTGCTTCATTTTCACATTGAGTATTATTTTACAGTATTGTCAGAATTATGAAATCAAGTGCACAAACAGTATGTAATAAATGTCAAATAACCTTCACATAATAAAAATCATCTTCCATGAATACATAATCATTCCAATCTTGGAAGAATACTAAAAAATGATCTCAATCGAATCAGATGTCAGGTTATTGCACTTTCACAATGTTTAGTGCCTGGAAAGATAAAAAATCCCAAATATGCCATTGAATGAATGATATTTCTCAGTGTTGAAAGAGAAATTTCCCTCATTCCTTAGGTTCTGAGGTGAGTCTTCGTTGTAGTTGTGTTGATGTGAGAAAAGATCACAGAGTCTTCAGTATTAGGTTCAATACCTTTGATTTGCCTAAGCTTGAAGGAGTTCTTGTCATCCAACAGTTGAGATTAAGAGTTCCCTGAACACTAGGATACACACAATTATACAGCATTCAAACTCAGCTTTGCAGCATTTAATTAGCATATCATAGAATGGTACACTTTTGGTGAAATTTCAAGCCATGTCCCTATGCAGCAAGAATAAATCAATTACATTTAATTTGTTCTTATAACCTGTAAATGACTTGTTACATTTCCAGTAAATGACACTAGTTCACAGTTTTGTTTCTTTAGGTTTCTAACAGTCAGCCTATTGTTACCAGTACATGGGTCACTGTGGCCATCCTGGTTGGCAGATGGGCCAGTTTTTCTTCAGTCAATTCTCAAAATGTAAGAAGGACTTGCCTACACAGGATGCATTAATAAAGCAATACTCTTTTGACTTAGCAATTGTTTAAAGTTTAAATCAAAATATAAGATATAAAAGATTAAATGATATATTTATTGAATTCACACTTCCAAACCACCCATCAAAGAGAAATGAATTATCACCATTGTTATCATAAAATAATTCATCCTAGAACATTGTAAATCCTCAATTGACACAATAGACGATACTTTAGTGTATTCATCAGAGTACATACATCGCAGCCAGAAGAGAAGTATCTTTTGAACTGTTGAATTGCAAAACAAGTTTTTTTTTTTTTTTTTCTATTAAGAAAGGGGCATACAAAGGAACACATAAACAAAGATTGTTGTACATTTTTTGCTTCCATTATTTTCGATGACAAAGTTGCCACATCATCCCAGTAGCAGCACCAATTTATAGCAATTCTGCTTGTTTGTTAGAAGTTGTCCCCACCCCAAAAATTGCACAATAGAAGTAGAAGATAGCAGGTTCTGTTCAAAGCGTGGAGAAAACAATAATCAGTAATGGCCCAAAATGCCAGGCCTGCTTTCACCCTTGTGTGTGCTCCATATGCACAGGCTCTCAGTAGCACTGTTACAATAACAATAAAACAACTGCTTTTTGTCAGAAGTAACTAATCTGCTTTTCACTGAATTAAATTAGCAACATTTAAGCAATGCAGTGAACCACATCTCATTTTAAGTCCAACCTGGCTGTAAGTGTGATTTTCTATTTGATTAATTTTGGAGCTTTAGGGGAAAATAAAACCTGTATAGGTATGAATATAACTTACAAAAAAAGCTTTAGATGCAGTTGAAGGGTACATCTTTCATTTAATAATTTACTTTTGTTTGTTATAGCTGCCTATAAGGGATGAACAATGTATGTGTGAAGTTCAGGTCCCATGACTGTATGAGATACACACCTGGAACCCTGTGTCTCTGTTAAGAAACTAGTGAGCCTTGCATGATCGCAAATCTGTCAGAAAATTTTGTAATCGTCTTGCTTGTTTCATAGCAAGTTTATTTATATACTCAGATCAAATTTGCCAAATTTTATCAATTTCACCCTGAGCCGTGCTCCAAAACATATTTGGTAATGTGTTTGTCTTCTAATTACTGATGTGACTTAGTCAGGAGCAGGGTTGGCTGATAGCTGCATACAGTGTGTGGTAATAGTGCCAACTGCTCTAACTGTAATTTTAATTTTTAGTTCCCAAGTATGGGACATTCCTGTTTATTGATGGGGAATTTGTGTATTTAGGTACAATGGTTTGCCAATTTGATGCTTCAAGGAGGCAACAGGCTCTTAGCCTTGAGGTTTAGCAGTTCTTCGTCTTTTCTAATCCAAACATTATCCGGATATAGCGGGGCTTCCCACACAAATATGAGTACAATTACAAGGATAGCATGTTTAGCACCTGGAAAATATGGCCTGGAATATGTGTTTTAATCACACAGATTGACTGATATACAATTGATAAAATAGAAATCCAACACAGCAACTTATGCTATTCAATAAGAGCCTCATCTAAATCTGAAATTTGGAATAGCAAATTACGGACAGTTTAATTTTCTTTGCTTTTGCACCTTTTTTCTAAATCTGAGCTTTCAAATGACACAACTTGGACATAAATTGCTAAACTGCCACCTTGTCTTGGCTCATAGTACTGCAGAGTTTTGTGAATGATTAAAATTACAGATGCATGAATTGAAAACCTCTTAGAATCAGCTCCTTAGTTGTGATTTATTTTATAAATGCCTATGCATATTTCAAGGACAAAAATATCTTCAAGCATTATGTTGCTGTAGTAGCCCTCAGCATTCAACACCATTCCAACATAAGAGAGTTGACCACATTTATAACTGTTCAACAAATTGTACCCCTTCTAATTTATGAAATATACCATGTTTATGTCTATGTTTATGTCTATGTTTAAAGAAAATGTGCTGTTGAAAACTTAATGCAATTAGAATTTTAACTTTACATTTTATCCACATTTGCACATCAAGTCTGCAGATGCATTCAAAAGAATGCTGCTGGGTTTTTAGATGGAAAATGAACTTGATCCTTCTAAAAACCTAGTGTGTGTGACCAGGAGACACAATAGTCAGCACTGCAGTAAAAACTGAAGTTACAGTACAAATCATGGAAATGGAGAGATTCCTCTTTTCAAAATCCTCTGTAAACTGCCTGTTCTGATGAGTTACAGAGTGCACAGTGCTCAGGCTGATTGTAATGATGACAGTAGAAATTGGAAGGTGAAAAAAAAACACTTTTTCTCAATACAATCTGCTGCTCTTTTGATGAGTTAAAGTATGATTGTCATGACTGGGAAAGAGCATTGAAAGTGTAAAGAATTAATAATTCTAAGTAGAGTGTATAAGTGAATGTATAAAAAATTCATGCTGAATGGGTGTGAAATAATCACTAGAAAATCCTGAATTTCAAATGTTCGCCCTTTCTTAATAACACTTCCTGCAAGCCAGTGCCAACTTAAAAGAAATTCACAAAAACGGGTTGTCATATCTGCAACAGTTTTCATCTCCATCATTCTAAATGAGCTGAAAAAGTGAACAATATAAAATAAAATATGTACTGCCTTTTAGAAGCCTTTTAAAGACATGCACTCAATATAGGAACTGAAAATATGGTAAAAAATTTCTTCCCACTGAGGCAGACAACTAGACTGCTATATGTAATGAAGATGCTGCTCTCTTGTTAGTGATATTGCTCTCTTATTCTGTATGATATGACTGGACGTGTGAAAACAGCGTCTCAGAAGATTCTGTTGTGGCAGGTGTTGCTGAGTATTTGCAACAGTACTTTGAACATTAGCATGTAAAAAATTATGGACCCTATTTTTGGCAGCAGGTACAACGTACTACGACTGATTTAAAACGCGCCATGACCGCAACGACAACCACAAATTTATTTTCTGCAACATGCCAGCATTGCAACAAGAAAAATGCAGACACAAAAACCCAGTTGCACTTCTGACGTATTAAAGGGGTGTACAAGCTCTGATGTAAAAAAGGGGTGTAGAAGCGGGATGTCTGGGAGTGTTCTCTGAAAACAGATTTGAGTACCATGCAAATTATGGGGTGCAATGCCCAAGTTGCAGTTTTCCTCCAAAGTAAAACCTTAAGAGGACTCAAAAGCAAGTCTATTCGGAGCGCAAAACTTGAAGGTAGCCAAATAAATTGTAGATCATTGACTCGGCCAGCAGGTGTCATAACATGACGTTGGAGATATTACCGAAAGGCAATTATGGTTAAAATTCCATAATGATACATAATGATAGGATCTGCATGCTCATATCTGAAAAGAGCTTGGGACGGAAATGGCTCTGAAGGTGTATGCCTTTTTAAAGAGATGATCACTCTGATGATTTAGTGCAATCATTGACATGTTTGCCTTACTCAGTTCCAATCTTCCAATTAATTGCGTTCTATGTCAAACTGGATAGAGGACAAAGACTGCTAAGTGGCCCATGTTATTACTTTGTAATAACACTGTATATGCCATATAAAGAAATCCAGATTACATCTGCACTTACAGAATAAATTCTAAAAGAGAAATTTGATTAATCCTGTTACAGTGCTCTCACTGGCCCATGATACTCTGTGACCCTGAGTGTTAACCCTAACACTGTTTCAAATTCATATCTATTCACATTTTGTGAATGACTAGTATACATTTTCACATGTAAACAATCTACATTTGGAAAACCACAATACACTAATTCTTTACCTGTCCATCTAAGCTTTAATCTTGGTGCGACATATCTTCTGTAATTAACACATCTTTTTTTATTTCCAGGGCAATGTGACCTTCTCCTGCTCAGAGGATCAGCCAGTGTCTGCAACCTTTCTGAGCTCCGACAGCAGCTTCATGTTTCTCCCAGCAGAGCCTGCAGCGCAGGGTCCATCGACACGATTCCAGTTCCGCACCTGGAACCGGAATGGGCTGTTGCTCTCTGTCCGACTTGCTCGGGAATCTGAGCAGCTCCTCCTGCAGATCAGAGATGGCCGACTGCACCTCAGCCACCATCTATCACCTCTGCAGAAACCAGAGATATTCACAGGTAAGGAGGAAAGCGTGCTCTTGTGCACAGCTACCCTCATGTCATTGTTCATTGCAGTGATTACCAATACTGCTGATCCTATCACCTACATTATCAGCTATGTATATAATTTTTCTCACTCCTTATTTAACATGTAGAGTGATTTACATTATGCCCATTGGCTCCCTTAGACGATCATGGCCATAACTGATATGATTAAACTCAGAGTGGTTACCTGGAGCTCATGTTTGTTTTGTGGCATGGTCATGGCAGATTGTCTTCATAGAAAGACAAACAGTTGTGTGGATATTTATTATTTTTTTATGATATGGACCATAATACAGTCTGTGGATGGCTTCTACAATGTACCTTGTGGCCATTAGATGTGTAGATTTTTGTGATGTTTAGGAATAAAATGTCTCCTGATAATGTGTGGCTGGATGGTTTACAGTTGCTGTATCTATGTAATATATGTATGTCAAAGTAGCTTTATTAGCACCCTCTGAAATTTCAGTACATACATGATCTTATAAAATTTCATTGATATTCTATATAGCACACTTATATTTAGTGCACTGTGAATTATGTCTGGTATGGTCATGTTTGAAATATAAAAGCAATGCTTCAGACTACTCATCCTCATCATGTTGTCTTGTAGGTCACGGATTGAATGACGGGCTATGGCACTCAGTAAGTCTCAGTACGAGAGCTATACAGGTCTTCTTGACACTGGACTCTGACCCGGCTGTGACTATGGAGTTGGTAGGACATATTGACTCTGGCGACAGCTTCTTCTTTGGAGGTATGAACACCTTTTAGGTATCACCCTGCGGGTGTAATTCATTCGATTTTTTGTGGAACATAATTTGATTGTCATTTATGAAATACGGATGCTATAAAATAAATTCTTAGTTTTGTTTATATTGAGCCCTAAGAACTTTGCACAGTGGTTTTAAGCCATTAAATAATGAAATCTCCTTTTATGGCCTTTGAGATTGATGGAGTAGGAAAGGAGGACAGTCTTGGATTTATTATAGCTGCATAGAAGGCATATTATCATGTAATATTAACCTTGAGACTACAGTTAGCTGATTTTGATAGCAATAGGAGACCGCTGAAAGCAAAGATAAATTGTCACTACTTTCACAGGTGGGGATTTCTGCTGATCCAGTTAAATACCTTGCCTGTGTGTGTATGTGTGTACATGCATGTTTGTGTGTGTGTGTGTCTGTGCGTGCATGTGTACTTGCTTGCGGGTGCGCGTATGTGTGTGTGTGTCTGTGTGTTTTTTGGGGAGGAGCACTCAACCGCTATTATAAATGGCTTCAGAGACTAACTGTATTTTTTAAAATAACCACTCCATAAAAATGATGTGTGAATGTAATGTGTAGCCATATCTCAATATTAACTAATTTAAAGTAAAAGAACAGAGCAATAGCAATTTGTTCATTTACACTATGGGGTTGTATTATGGCTCTGCATAATACTTTTGTATTGCTGTACCCCATGATTATGTTTTGTATTTTTGAACTGACTGTAAGCTTTATGTTGAATCACTTTCATAAAACCAAGTAAATAAATCACCATCTGTGGTATTCAGTTCCCAGAATTCATCCTGCAAATCTTCATTGTCTTAATTGACAATGCTGCTAAGACATTCTAAGCTGATTTTGCATACGTTTGAGCAGAATTGCAATTGCAGGATTGGAAGATATCAAATTTTATCATGTAAAAATGCAACTTGTCTGTGTCACCTCAGGTTGCCCAGTAACCCTGAACACCCCTGCCTGCATGAACCCTACTTTAGCCTTTCAGGGGTGCATGCGTATGATTTTCATCAACAACCAGCCTGTGAATCTCTTCCATGTACAACAAGGCCTGCTGGGTAAATACAGTGAGCTGCAAGTTGATGTTTGTGGGATCCATGACAGGTAAGGCTCAAGGAATCTTGTCAAAGTGGTAAATAAAACATAAAGACATTGCCATTATGATCCAAGATTGCTCTAGTACACAATGGAATAAAAATTACAATTCAGTTAGAAAACCCTGATCGGTCATTTTTTTTTTTTTATTTGCTGAGACTGTCTCTTTCACTTATCTACCTACTCATAATTAATAAGTTCATGTAACAGATGTCAGGGAATGCTGGTCTTGCTGGTGAGGGCATGTTGGAAACCTGCCTGGAAATGTGTTCAAATTTATTTTCCAAATTTATGTTCAAACATAAGTTTTGGATATGTATCTTATAACATTAAAGTGTATCATTGGGGTCTACAGCCAAAGTCATCACAGATGCCAACATGTACAAAATTCACCATATTTAATCAGGATCCCTTGATGAATTTGCTTTTATTATGTTTATTGTATCACATATTTAGGTTGATTCCCCCAAGCAAGTAAAACTGATTTACAGTAGCCTTACTAGTCCACTAGCAGTGATGGGTTATGGAAGCTACTGAGATTTTCTTGAGAATCGTATACCATTTAGTTCACTCAGTGGTCAGTATTTTGGTTTGTGTTTACTGAAAATGAATGTGAAATACTGCATTATGTAAGGACTAACTGCAGACTCCAGATGAGTGTGCACTGTTTTATTAAAGTATTTAAATATTGTGTCAATTAAATTAAATGGATATCATCCACATCACTTATGCACAGACTCGCCAATATTAACTGATTGCTGCTGTGACATTCAAATGTACACTCTTAGAAAAAAAGGGCTTTCAAGCACCTTTAAAGCTTTTTCATTTGTACTGCCTGGGGAACCCTTGAAGGTTCAGATACAGATATCAGGTACAGATATCTTTTTTTTTGTACTGGCTTCTCCTTAGTTCCTTCCTAGGGAGGCCAGGGAGGGAGAGCACTGTGACTGCTGCGTGCTGTATACAGAGTGCTTTATGCTGGCATGGTCATGGCACAGTTTGTACTCAGCATAATTCCCAACACTGGCAAGGGAAGGAATCAAGGCTGGCAGTCAGAGGATTGGAAATAATCTGCAGAATATGAATTGACAGCTAAGATATCACAGAATCCAGGGAAATGAAAATATCACCAAAGAGCTGTTTGTTATTGTGGAAGTGCACATAGCTTTCCTGGTCTAGTCACAGTCTCAGACAAGCCCTATTTAAACCTTATCGCACATTCACTATCCTCCTACATTGAGGTGGTTTTACTCATAGCCAACAAGAGCTCAAAGTGTCACTGGAACTGTGTTTGCTATTCCTGCCTTTCAATGAGTGTTGTATCTCTTCTGACTTCTTTTCTGTATTTTGATGTTTGCTTTTTAAGTCATTTTGTTTTTTGTTAAAATCACCAGCATAGTCAGAGGCGTTAATCAAGGACACTGCGCAAGACTACTCTGTGCAAGACCTGACCTCTCCAGCATCAGCTCCCAGTTGTGAATCATTCATGAGCAGCTGTCATCATTAGGATGTTAGACATGATCCTGCTGAGTTTGATGAGGAGTGGATATCATCCTGGGCATCTGCCTGTCCGCACCATGCACACCATACAGGACTGTCCCACTGCCCATCCCCATCAAAGTCAGAGGAACAGTGGTTGAATGTACTATACTCTCACTTTACGAGCTCATGAATGCTGGATGAATGTGACCTACTCACAAGGAAGAGAATATCCCTACTTGACAAACAGCATGCCTGGATTTAACCAACCTTTTGCCTTAAATTTGACTAAATGGATGCAACTAAATGCATGCAAGCCGCTTGTCATATTTGCCTGTCCTCATGTGATCACAACTTTTGTTTTACAGTTTTGATTTCAGAGCCAACCAATCTTCTGCAATAACCCTTATTTGCTCTCTGTTAGCTCAATGGAACTGACCTGTTATGTGCTGTAAGCAAATGTATCTACACAAGAGAGAGGTCTGGATGTCCTCGTGATTCAAATCAGATTTTGCTTTTTTTAGACACAGAATCTGATTTCTTTACTGGATTTAAACAACATGTGGTCAAATGATATGTGGTTCAAACAGAATAAAAAAATGATTCCATATACGTATTTGCAGTTCAGGCACACACATTTGTATATGGTTCAACTCTGATACACGGTAGGAGATTTGTTCATTTTCAACAGGGGGATGGCACAATGGGAGCATACCCCTGCCCCCATACCACAAACCAACACACACAAGTGTAAAATAGGGATGGTGGGTTATTTTGGTTGCTTTGCTGACAAGGAGGATGGTGTCCTCCCTCAAATCATCTACTGCCAATACAAATTAAATTCCTTCCCATGCAATGTGCATCTGACAGATCAAATCTGAATTTTTTGCCCTCAAATGTTTTTTTTTCTTTATTTTCCTTTGTTTTTTTTCATCACCCATGCAACACAGTATTCCCTAGCATCATCACCCCATGCCAAAAATGATAGCGTCCCTGACATAAGTTCTATCTGGCTGCTTGTAAGGTATTCTGCGAACAGCCACCCAGTAATTGTAAATATTTAAAAGAAATTTGACTTTGGGATTATAGGCCAAAGATACATCATTTCAGGAAAAGGTGAATGCAACTTTAATGCATGTTTAGCAGTAGTATGTTTGAATTGTATCATGTTCTTATTTCTTTATCCTAATGCTTCCGTGGCATGTCATAGAAAAAACACATACATAGGCAAAATGTTGACACACATAAGAGACACATCCATTTTTGCTCACATTTGCCTGTGCTTATTTGCATTTATGTCAGTTTTTGAAAGCTCAGATACTATAAGGAGAGAACTGGGAAATAGTATACATTTATTCTGTTATTTTCTTTCTTTTTCATTCCTTTCTTTGTGAATATCACTCATATGTCATTCCATGTGTGTATAAACATTGTTTTCACAACTGCCATTGTGCATCACAATTAATATTTTGCAATTAACAAGGTGAGGAGTGTGTTTACAGAAAAAGGCTTTTGGCATATATTAATTTAGAAGACGTTCCACTGATCCTCTGCTTTTGAGGGGATATCATTCACTGATCAGGAGGCTATCATGGCAGGCGAAAGCAGCCACGCATTTTTATTTTTTCTGTTTTACTCCTTTTACTGGAAGCCTCAGCATTGTCTGACCTATAAAATGAGGCCTCTGTTCAGTGCTCCTCACAGTTTGCTGGGCCTGCTGTTTGTTCCTTGTCAAGTAGGGATATTCTCTTCCTTGTGAGTAGGTCAGATTCATCCAGCATTTATAGTCTAGGATCCTGAAGCGAACGTATAGTGCAGGCCTGCTGAGCCTGTGTTTTCCCATTCAGCGTCCTGTGGGTGTCCAGAGCAGTCTCCCTGCCATACGTGAGCTCTCAGCTCTCTCACTAATGTAAAACATGACTACCATTCCCCTCTTCTCACTGTCCAACTGCTGCACTCCTTTACAGCTCACTGCAGGGCTGGATTTCCCATGTACCCATTGTTTAATTGATATGCTCATGCGATCCAAGTGTCTACTGAAATGTGTTTAATTATGCAGTAAATCTGTGAAATAGGTTTTACGGCCCTTGAGGTTGAAGACCATTACAGCAAAAGACATTTCACAGCTAAACAGAAACTTCACTGATCAGTGCTGTTCTTTTTGCAGTCAGGAAACAATGTAGGTTTTTATTTGTGGTCATTTTTTATTCACTTTTGTTTAATCTACCATGTTTTTTCATTGTGTTTGATATGCTCCGCTTAGGTTCTAGGTTTCTGGTTTTCTATGTTCCTAAAGGGTGTATATACCATTATGCTTTTAGGTTTCTCTCTCTTTAATGTCTAAGCACTAGGCACAGAAGCAAAATGTAGTTTTATGCTTATGCTCTATACTTCTAAGGATAGCGTTTAATCATGGGATACACTCAAGGTACCAGACTGGTTCCTCTGGTTTATACTGAATTAAATCATCCACATGAGGTACCAGGCTTCTTCAGGTTACCAATGTCTTGTGAGCTTATTCTCTTGTGAGGTGTGGGGTGTCAAATGTGGAGGCAGGGGAGCAGGTTCACCGCAAGGTTGTGCATATGCTTCAGCTGCAGTTCTTTATGCATGGACCTGTGTGGCACAGCAGACCGCTACAACTGTCAGTTCTACAGTGGGGGGTGCAGGGGAAGCAGGGGAGGTTAAAAATGTTTGTATGTGTTGTAAAGAACAGCGCTGCCATAAGCCATACAGGTCTTTGTCATTATATGTTTTAAGGTCTTTTCTAACTTGTGGATGTTTGGACAAGTAGCCATTACCATTTTCTGGGCAAGGCTTATGTAGTTGTCAGTGGCTCTGATACTTGGAAACATTGCTCATTACAGATGTCTGCCCAACTTCTGTGAACATGGAGGGCAGTGCTCTCAATCATGGAGTACTTTCTACTGTGACTGTTCTGGGACCGGGTACACTGGAGCCACATGTCATAACTGTGAGTACCCCTAATCTCACATCACTATAGTCCAATCAAGCTATCAACATCTGCCAGTTTACTGCATATTAGATAGAACATTAAATATTGACAGTGATTTATTAATAGCATAAATTTTAAATGTGTTTTGCTATCAAGCAAATACACATAAATAATAGAAGCATATCTATTAAGAACAAAATGTAACTTATAAACTGGAATTTTCAAATTAATATTATAAAAGGTATTTTATGGCTGCTATGATCAGATACCAGTCTGTTTGCTTCAGAATAATGTGATCTCAGAATCTTTTAAAGAAAGAGAACTATAGCTTACCAGCTTCTTGGTTTCTTAGCTTATTTTCTACCATGCCACTTGTCCTGATTTTCTTCAGCCATCTATCAACCTTCATGTGAAGCATACAGGCAAGCTGGAAGCTCATCAGATTACTTCTCCATTGACCCAGATGGGAGTGGTCCACTGAGCTCAATACAGGTGTACTGCAACATGACAGGTGAGTTTGTGCTGAACCTGTACCTTCTGTCAGTCACAAATTCAAGAAAGAGTACAAGTGATATATCTCTGTGAAAATACTATAAGTGAAATGAGATACAGCTAAGCCTGTAGACAGACCTGCTTTAGACAGAGTTTTATCTTGATATTCATGAAAGTCCATGTAGCCACACAGATGTCAGCCTTTCATGACACTGAGCCCAAAAAAGTATTTATTCCTAGGGGCTATGTATTGGGAAGATTTGATTATATGCCAAGGTGTACAGGTTCATGCAATTCTTCCCTTCGCTGTAGGAATTACTTTATGGGAATGATCTGCACATAGTTCTGATCACAAAACCACCTTTATACAATATTAAGCATCACCCACTCCCAGTACACTTCTTTGTACTGTAATTCATTTTTGCAATGGGTGTTGGATAATGTCTCATCTAGGAAGTACATCTCTTCAGTAGAGATTAAGGAAGCAGTGAGGAGCTGGTGGGGAAAACTCATTTTGCCAGCATAAGTATGTGGACAACCATAAAGACTAGCACAGATCTATATGTTCATATCATGCAAACACATACACGTGCGCACGCGCACACACACACAAAGAAATTTCACAGTCTCATTCTCATGGGGAGACACACTGTATTATTATCATATAATGATGCTCTTAAGCTATGTACAATTGTAAAGTAATCATTGAATGGGAAAAATAATGACACCAATGATGATGTCAGTGTGTTGTGTTAACGTGTTTTGTTTGTAGAGGACAGAGTGTGGACGGTGGTCCCTCATAACATCACCGAGGCAGTCAGAGTACGAGGCTCCACACTACAGAAGCCCTACATCATGAGGTTCAACTATAGTGCCTCACCAGAGCATCTGCATATACTGGTGGCAGGGTCTGAACAGTGTCAACAGGAAGTGGTCTATCACTGCAGGAAGTCCCGTTTATTCAACACCTGGGGTACATTCAGTGTTAGATTTTCTTCTTTTGAAAGTTTACTAAAAAATGATAAAAATGACTTCCTCAGTAATTCAATCATATGTTTTATCAGAAAAAAATCTGGTTCTAAAATTGTACTGTAAATGTCCTTAAATGTCTTTAAATCTTTGCTGTAATTTTCCCAAAATCTCACTAAAATTGTCCTTGCAGTTTTATCAAATTATACTTGTATTTCCTCCAAAATGTCAAGCTCATTACAGAATAAAATGCAGCCATTTCCTGTCTTGTCAGTCCTTGATTTAAATTTTCTGCCCAAATAAAGTTTGTGTACTGTCACTGAGGGAGTTGCGAGAAGCATCCAGTGAGACCTACTCTATTCTCCTTTCATCATTAGGGGAGCCAGTATGTTCCCAGACATCCTACACATGCCCCTGATTTATTAAACATTAATGCATCGAAGTCCCCTGGAAATGTATGTGTCACTGAAAACAGGAAAACAAACAAGTCAGTTATCTGCAAACAACAAAAATAATGAAAGGCAAGGTTGTGTAAATATGCTTATAAAAATAGATATTTGCTTTGCTATTGTTTAAAGGGCCAGCTGCTCTTAATAAACATGGTTTGTCTGATCTGAATATTGGAACTTCAAAAGATTTCCTCCAGTGTCATGGCTGAAACTCAATTCCTTAATTCCCCATGCAGCAGAGTCACAGAAATACATGTTTCAGTTCCCGTGAGTGGAAAAAAAGGCTATGTAAAATAAACAGAACAATCAATACAGTACAAACAATACAGGTAATGAGGTATATTGCATTTCATTTTACTATTTTCCCCATTTTCCCACCCTCAAGCTTTTAAAGGTTTATCTACATGTCATAATTCCTATATTAGCTGGGAAGTGGCTTATGTTTTAAAGTTGACCTTGAACCTAGTTGGCAGTGTTATGCACTTGGCGGTTGACTGCTTGACTGTACAGATCAGATGACTTGGCATGTATTTGACCTTGCTCATGTTGTGTTGCAGAGGGGATCCCTCTGTCCTGGTGGGTGGACAGAAATGGGGAGAGGCGCACTTACTGGGGAGGGTTCCTTCCTGGGGTGCAGCAGTGTTCCTGCAGCCTGGATGAAAACTGCATTGACATGAACCACTTCTGCAACTGTGATGCAGACAGGGACACATGGTAATGGGAGTGACATTTGTCTATTTAACTTGAAGTCTGCATGCTTTAAATGTGTATTCACTTGCAAATGAATATCTGTCTTGTCTGTTTGACTGGCTACATATGCATACATATAGGTCTCTGAAATGCATTGTGGGGGATATCAGTTGTCATCTATTAATTTAACATTTACCTTCTCCTTATGTATCCCAGGTCACTTTTTGTAGACTTAATATATGTCTTAATCTCATATGGATACAGCAGATTAGATTTTACTTAATGGAAGTACTGTAGATTAAACTGGTTTTGGTTTACATGTTAAATGCCCTTGGTAAAATTCTGATGATCACATTACTCTCAAAATGTATTCAGCTGTTAGGATCTCACTGCAGGGTTAGCTACAGGGTGTTTAATGTGGAATCTATTAGTATTTCTTTGGGGATTTAGATTTTGAAATAAATGAAAAACAATAAAAATCAAACCTCCTTGTAATCCGCAGTTCATCTCTTCCTTCCTGGACACAGTGGGAGTTAGATCTCCAGGGCCCATGGACTGAGAGTGATACTGTGCAGATTAGAGTCAATAAATGAAAGATTTTGTGTTCCATAATTTGCCACAGATCATGTATGATCTGTGTTTCTTTACAGGGCACATGACACAGGGATCCTGTCCTACAAAGACCACTTACCAGTGAATGAAATTACAATTGGAGACACAAACAGAACCAGCTCAGAGGTGGTCTACAGAATTGGACCCCTTCGTTGTTATGGTGACAGTAGGTGGTTTGGGTTTTTGTTTGTTTTATTTTTATTTTGTTTGTTGGGAATGTACTGACTGTATTAGTTTGATTTATAATATATGCTCCAATGCTAACTTCTGCATGAGTCTAATCAGGTGTAAATGCTCACTTCCCTTTTATACACTCGTTAATGATTATTTATGCATTTTAAATATTAGCTTTTGGACATGGTTTTCCATGGAAGAAAACCATAGACACTGTGAAACCATGAAAAACCGTGTTTTATCAGCCCATCATATTAATTGAACTTACGCATTTATAAATAAATGAAAGTGTCTTGACTGTATTTTTTGTTCTGGCAGGATTTTTTTGGAATGCAGCTTCCTTCTATCAGGAGTCTTCATACCTCCACTTCCCTACCTTCCAGGCAGAGCTAAGTGCTGACATCTCCTTCTACTTCAAGACCACAGCTTCTTCAGCAGTCTTCCTGGAGAACCTAGGTGTTAAGGACTTCATCAGGGTGGAGCTGAGCTGTGAGTCAACAGTGGAAAGCCAGCAATGATCTTGAGGATCCATTGTACCCTCAGCTGGTTTTAGATATTCACATTATTGCTTCACTGAGAATCCCTTTAGAAAAACACAGAATGTATATCTAGAATTTAATGTCATGCAAATTTTGAGTGACTACCACATGAGATACATGTCCCATGAGTTCCCCTTGGTGTGTATTGTGTTTCACATAGTCATGATTTAAACTATGTGACTATTTACTGTCAGAACATTAAATCAGTAGGAATACATTGCATTATTGTCTAAAAAAGAATGTCCTAGTGAATATCATAAAGAAATTCAATTCACTAGTTTATAGACTTTGAATCTGTTATGGATTTAATTTTTTAGAAAGGCTGCGCTAATTTCTAGCTGCCCAACTTTAGCTGATATTAATCCTTCATTATGCTATCAAACCTTCAGTAACTGAGATGTCCTGTCATCTAACAAAGGCACACACTGTATCTGTAGCTGACAACGAGATGTTGAATGTCATGTGCTCACAAATATGAAAATATCCAACTGTAAGGTGACATTTAAAAATTAAATAATGTGTATTTAGAAAATTGTGACAGTGTTGATGTTTTATGACATTGATGTACTTCCTTTGAAAGCTTACTAATTGACAATGAACTCCTGCTTGAATTCGTTATGGGGGTTTATTTTTTACATGCTATAAAAATGAAAATATATTCTTATTCTTATTCTTATTCTTATTCTTATTCTTATTCTTATTCTTATTCTTATTCTTATTCTTATTCTTATTCTTATTCTTATTCAAGTTCTTTATTTCAAAAAGTAACAGAATGAATAACAAGAAAAGTGCTTGGTCCTGTGATTGGTTTGTTCCCTGGTCTCTCCAGCCTCATCAGCTGTAGCGTTCTCCTTCGATGCGGGGAATGGGCCAGTGACCCTCGTGGTGACATCCCCAGTGCCCCTGAATGATAAGCAGTGGCATTATGTGCGGGCAGAGCGCAATGTGAAGGAGGCCTCGCTGCAAGTGGACCAGCTCCCTCTGCATTTCCTGGAGGCTCCACCTGATGGACACATCCACATGCAGCTCAACAGCCAGTTGTTTGTAGGTAGGGACTGGAACATGCTGTCAGACTGCTTGTCCACCTCATAATGAAGATTCCTTTGCACAACAAAGCAATAGGTAGACTGTCAATGTTATAGTTGTATGTCTGTTGTGACTTAACCACATTAATCTGTGATCTTTAGTTAAGGTAAGGTCTGTTCAAAGTTCATATATTCAGGAACTGGTGTGTATTTAGATGTGGTTATGAGGTGTAAGAGACCCACTGTTATATATTTTCATCAAAACATTTTCCTCTAAACCTAATCTGACATGAGGTTTACCTCAAATGAGCATCTATTGTAACCACTTTTTGCAGGAGGGACAGCATCCAGACAGAGGGGTTTTCTGGGCTGTATCCGTGCATTAAGCATGAATGGGCAGACCCTGGATCTTGAGGAGAGGGCAAAGATGACCCCCGGCGTGAGCGCAGGCTGCCCTGGCCACTGCAGCAGCTATGGCAGCCTCTGTCACAACCGAGGGAGGTGCATTGAGAAGGACGGTGGCTACACCTGCGACTGCTCACAGTCTGCTTATGTGGGGCCCCACTGCAAGACAGGTAAGCTAATGAGTTCTCATGAAGTACCTACTTTAATGAAAGGTCTTCTTCAGCATTCTTCAGCTAAGGCAATGCTCAAGATTTCAATGTTTTGCATACAGTCTTCAGTCAATCAAACAAAAATAACAAAAGATTCTCGAAATGTAATTAAAGGAAATAATTAGATAAGGTCTTCCTTACCGGGCAAGCTGTTTTCATTGCTAAAGCGAATGTGAATATTTACTTTTTCGGAGCTTTGAAACAGCTATTTTGAAATGTTTCAAAGCACACTCAATTTGTAAAACAAATCTCCCTGTATTTTGCTGTTTGTAAGATATCATATTGAGTTATTTTGAATCTGTCTAACCTTCACAGAATATGGCAGAGGTGTGTGTTGTGTCGTCTGCACTCAGAGGAATTAAAAAGATGTGTTATCTTTTGTGAAACCCACTTGAAATGTCATGACATTTTTATAAATATTTTTCTTATATTAGTCTTAATCCTTACAAAAGTCCAGTGTTATAACGTATCAATGCTATTATTTAAGCATGCAAGATAAGTAGAATATGGATATATCAAATATATAGTTTTGGTTTTACCCAAAATTTCTTTTTCCACAATCAGTTTTTTTTGCCAAGTGAAGGTGGTCACATCTCTGGCTTTTCAAAGGGCTGGTTTGGATGCATCTGAATCTCTGATCAAAGCATTCAAGGAGCAGATGACAGATCCGCTCTGCTCTGTTAGATCTGTTCTGCCTTTGAACATCCAACTTTTACGTTTACCTAAATCTGGAGGCCTGGCATTCTGAGCATTTCCCTGTCTCCTCTGCATTGGGAAAACCTCATTTTAAGCAGCAGCATTCTGGCTATGACCTGCTAACACCCCTGTTAATGTTAATGTTAATGTTACAATTCCCTTCTGTCAGAGCATACCTCAACTCCACAGACCTGAGCCAGAGACAGGTTCTGTGATCGAGGTACCGCGAAGTGCAAATATGGTGTTCCCTACCCATAATTAATTTTGAGGCACAGACATAAAAAATTAAAATGTAATAAATATGTGACTGACGTGCTTGACAGCAGATATATTATGTTTTGTTAGCTATAAGGTCTGTTGTCCCTTTTGTATTCCTGTCCCTGTCTGGGTACAGAGGTGTCCATGTCCTTTGAGACTGGGTCCTCTGTAACCTATACCTTCCAGGAGCCTTCTTCGGTCATCGGCAACAAAACTGCTCCATCCTCCACCATCTATACTGAGAAAAGCCTGTCCCAGGAGAACATTGCCTTCAGATTTCTCACCACACATACTCCTGCCATGCTACTGGCTGTCAGCACCTACTATCAGCAATATATCGCCATCATCCTGACACACAACGGTAATGTAACATTATACCACAGAGCAGAGGGAAAGGTATCTCTGAGGAACTGTCAGTGCTGCTAAAATATGTCTGTGCTATGGTTGTCTTGCTAAATTATGTTTTCCACTGAACATTAATAATGCTGTCTCCACTGATCAATGTCGGGTCCTCTGTTGGTAGCTGCCTCATGGATCGGCCCTTGAATTCTGTAGAGACATGATGACATAAAAACATATCAGCAGGGGTCTTCTTTCTGTCTGATGAGGAAGACAGAGAGATTTTGTGCCCCACAGTAGAATGATACTTCAATAGAATTAATAGGTACATTCACATAAATGCACATGAAAAGAAACACATTTAAAGACTTACTGTAATACAATTAAATGTATTCACAATGCAGATTGTTAGGGCTACATTTTTGTGCATGATTTTTGTGCATATGGTAAGTTTGTCACTTACCATCCCACATCCCTGAGGCCCACGATGATTATCAAATTGATTATATCAGAAATAAAATGCCAATTTGTGTGTAAGATTTCCTCTTTGTGTTAACATTAAATTGTTAATGATTAAGACTTTTGTCTGCATTATACAGTTAGAACCCAAATTTTCACTTCTGTGTCATCCACTAATTGAGCCAGCCCGCTCAATTTACCCACAATCACAGATGTGTACACCTGCGTAAGCATTTTCTCTACCCAAAAGGTCTTCAATGACACTGATCTTGCCATATTATTAAGTACAAACTCTCAGCTTCTCTGACAATAAAACTTACAGTATTTGCAGGATGACTCACCATATCATACAGAAGTATGATTTGCTCAGATAGCAACAGATGCAATAGCAGAGATCTAAAGAAGAAAACCCAAGAAATAGAGCTTTACTACTGGTAAATTTAAGGCAAATACTGTATTTGATTTTTATCTCTGATAAAACATTTAAAAACAACACCCTTGAGCATTTCTCTCCGTCAAAACCTGTGAATTATTGGGGAAGTTGTAACTCAGTGACCAGTGAATTCCCATTCTGCCAGACAGTTGAGCCTTGGTATCAGATCCCAAAAATACTTAGCTTTTCATTGTTTTTTTCAGTCAGCTGTTCACCATCTCTTTCACAACAAAGTGGATATCATACTTGACTTTCTGCACAGTTATTCATTTTCACAATATCTTATGTTCTGACCCAGTGGCTATTCAGGTTTTGTTGCTATCAGGTGGCTATAATTATGAATGGGAAAGTCTTTTAGAAGGATATTTGTCAAGCAATGGTGATAATGTTAGGAGGGAAGAGGCTTTCATATATTTAGGTCTGTTTATAAGAACACATTTAGGGAATTTTGTTGGGAATGTATCAAGGTTTTATTAATGTAAGTTTATTTATGTAATATATTCATTGGCAATAATTAATCAGAGTGTTTTATTATCTTGGAAGCACTCCAAGATTCCCTGCTTGCAGAGGTTCATTATTGTTCAATAAAAAATAGCATTTTGGTAATGTTTGGATTCTGGTCCCTTAGGGAGTTTGCAGATCTGGTATCAGTTCAATAAGGAAAGGAGGCCAGACATTTTCACCCCCATATTCACCAGCTTGGCCAATGGGCACCTTCACTGGGTTCGAATTCACAGAGAAGCAAAAGATCTCTATGTTCAGGTGTGTGGTCTTTGCATCAGTCCTTACATTTGAAGGTGTTTTCGGTTTTGCATGAACACAAGGCACATGTGTTTGTGTGCCTGAATTATTGGATAAATCCATTTTAAAAATCTTTTGTTGTGTGTTACAGTATAAAATGAAACAATATTGTTGTAAATCAGTGACTTGAACTTGTTTTATCACCATGGGGGTTGATTAACAGAAGGATTGTTCAGAATGTACAGAATGGGAATTTGTGGAATTTATTTGTGGTTGGACCTTTTTCCATGACTCTTAGTTGATCACCCACAAGAGTGAAATGATTAGTTGTGGAAAGATTTTGGATGTGCATGAAAAATGTAAATGTAACTTTAAATATTGATTTGGATCTGTGTGTATCAATCCTATAATGTTTGAATAATAACTTCAAAGTCTTTCAAAACAACATGGAGGTCCTCTGTCTTCCATACGTAAATAATTAAGATTTCATTAATATTGCCCTGAGAACCCCATGATTGTGCATTAACATTGTGTTCTTAATTATAGGCCTCTTTCATACTTAAACAGTTGCTCATTAAACCAGACATCTGTTAGCCTTGATTTGTCTGAATTAATTCATCAAATCATAATACTTAGGACTAGAGATGTATTAATTATTTTTTTAAATTAAATTTCTTTCTCTTTCTTACAGATTAACAAAGACATAAATTTAAGATACAAGTTGTCATCTGACACAGAGTTGAATACAATTAGATCACTGACTCTGGGAAAAGTAATAGGTAAGCAGTAAACCTGAATGAGTAATGTATGTGTGGGTTTGCTCAATTATTTATGTACTACTTCATTAATTTATACCATTTATTTATTTTTCTTTTATGTTTCCATTATATTACACCATTTGAACTGATGATGTTAGAAGAGAATAATCATACAATAACCATTCAGTTTTATTCCATATTTATTGGTATTAAATAACATTGTTCACTCGATGATGTCTTGCAAGTTCACTGGGTCCTTGGTAATGTGTCTCAAGGTTTAGTTGAAAACATTGACCTCTCTGTTACAAATAGCCAGCTCTGTAGAGTGGTGTATGACTGGTCATTGATCTGGGAGGGGGGGTTTGCTGTCCCAGTGTGTCCCTTACGAAGTGAACTCTTCTGATCAATCACTTAACACTTTTTGAAGGAGAGTATTTACTCTTCTGCGCTTTCCCAAATTGACAGACAGACGACTGAAATGATGAGGCCTAGAAGTAAGACTCCAAACTGGTAAATAAGGAAATCAATGGCAAAAGCATTGGTTGCTTGTTTGGATATGCCAAATGCCATGGCATAGCAGCTTTGTTATGTTATATGTTAAATTATTAAGTAGTGCATCGACTATAGACTGAAGCACCTTCCCAAGTAATTTTCATTCAAATAATAATGGATTAATTTAATTTTATTTCAAACCCTTTAGACTTAGCAGCTCTTAAAGGGTTGCAAAGTTAGGTGTTTATGTTTTTTTCATAACACAATGAGATAAAAAATTAAATTAATATTAATTTTCTAAATAAAACACGTGAAAACAGAAAGCTCATATACACTGTATTATATCATTTGCACTTCAAAACAAATTAATTAATTCTAAAATTCAAATCATATCCCAGTTGTGTAAGGGGTGAAAATATTATGTATTTCCCTAGTATAAACCATCCTAATGGTAACATAATTTATATGTTTTATTTCTAAGCCTAAACACTGAGGTATGGTATTGTTTTCTGTAGCAGCACCACCAAGCCAATCAGAAGGACAGTATTAAAGAAAAGGTCCACAGGCACAGTCAAGAATTCTCCTATTACCATACATGTTTTTCTTTTGTGTGGGCAGTTTTTTTTTAATTTTTTTATGAGATATGCTGATGTACTCTCCTGTAGGGGAATTATGTGTTTCTTCATTACCAAAACTACATATTTAGGAATACACATACTTGATCATTTTTCTCAGATAATGGCACATAACAAAACAAAAATGTCCCCCGTTGTTATTATATGTCATTTGTTAAACAGGAATTGATCAATGGAGTTGAATGCTTTTATTTTTTGTCAGTGTAAATTAGTCATCATTCATGACAGTTGTATTATAATATTAATTGTGAATGTTTGCCTTGTAAATGTATTGGCGTAACTATCCTCATTATTATCTGCATTCTACATTCAACGAGACCATTTAGAGTTTCATTGCTTAAACTTTGACTTTCACAGGGAACGAGGGCATGGATGAGGAGGTGATGCAGGCCGGATCCAGGGGATTCATTGGTTGCTTGTCTTCAGTCCAATTCAATCAAGTGGCCCCACTGAAGGTAGCACTACTAAATCAAGACAACCCATTGGTCAGGGTACAAGGTCAGTTAGTGGAGTCCAGATGCATGATGTCAGATGACTTCACCACTTCACACTCCTTCTTAGGTGAGCCATATTTTTCCTTCACTGCATCTCTGTCAATGACTTTGTCAGGACTATTTTAAAATCATCAGTTTAACTGTCCAAATTCCCTGTTTGCAATCTATGAAAATGTCTGCAATGCATATATTCTTAGTTCCCACAATGAGTACATTTTTGGTACTTTAGCTTCATAATATAGTTATTGTCAAAACCAAATGTATTTGCCTTTATATGGTTAAAATCTTGATTTGAATACAGGTAATGAGTTAATGTAATCAAATTATATCCCATGCAATAGCATGTGTATCAAAAATATTAATACTCAAAATTTTAACAGCTATTCAAATTTTTTGTTACAAGGAGGTGCTGCCTCCATGTCTTTTACATTTCACTTTATTGTGTGTGGGTGTGTGTGTATCATGGCTTAATTGGTTTATGTTTGTGTAATTGGTTTTATTATCCAATTTGTGTTTTCAATTCATGCAAAACAAAAAATAATGTTTTTTTTCTTACACATAATTAATGCATTCCCCTCACTTCCTTCACTCATAGATCATTCAGAGAATGACAAAGGTGGAGACACATTCAAAAGTTCAGTAATTGGAGGTGAGTTTGCCTGCTCTGTGTTGTTGTGTTGTTCAATTGCTGAAGTCAGTCTGCTGTGAAATAAGTCCCTGTGATCTCAGTCTCTCGCTCTTTGAGGATGAATGGGCTTCTGTCAAGTCAGAATAATGTGTCGCGCAGAGTTTCCTCCATTAAACACACTTCCAAACTAATTTGGCTAACGTGCCATAATTTATAATGAAAAGCGACAGAAGTCTTATAAATTGAATTCCAGTCAGGGATGATTGCATGTTATGTTGGAAAGGTATTTATTCACCCATTAAAACAAGATATGTAATTTTTCCTTCAAGTTTCCCATCATTCTTTCAATAACATCTAGCCATGGTTGTGATACAAGAAAACATTGAGTCTGCTGACCAATTAACACAAAACTAATCAACTCCATCAAAAAATTAACCAACCGCCTGATTCCACAAACTGCTCTCCTTTTGTGTGGCAGGTGTGATCGCAGTGGCCATCTTCATCACGCTCTGCATGGTGGCAGTTACAGTGCGTTTTCTTTACCAACACCACCAAGCCAATCAGAAGGACAGCATTAAAGAGAAGGCCCACAGGCACAGTCTGGAACCTTCCTATGATACAGAACTGGACCTACGGAACTCAGTGCAGGACAGCAGGAGGGAATACTTCATTTGACAGCTGCCCGTTTTACTCTCATGCTCCTCCCCCAATGTGCTTTTGATGCCATGCCTCCTGGCCTTCCTGTCCTCGTCTGACTGTCTCATCTACCTTCCCAGCCCAGGATGGGACAAGGTGCATGGCCCCTGGGTGAAATATAGCGGTGGCTTCTAGAAAACATTCTGGCTTCTCTGTATTGTGCCCCTCTCCTTTGTAATTAGGGGAAAGGGGAGCCCCTGTCTCTTATTGTTGCAAACCTGTAGGTTGTGGATAAGACAAAATTAGCAGATTTATAGGCTGTTGTTTGAGGAGGGGAAATTGTGTCTTAATGAAATTAGCTATAAGAGTGGGGGACAGAGTTAATATACATGATTGCATAACTGGAAATTTATTGGTTATTTTAATTGTTTGAAAGTCTTAGAAGTCAAAGGTCATTCCTGTGAAACAGTGCCAGAACATTACTCATCCTTAAAAATGTTCTGTGTTAGTTAAGGGGGGCAGTGATAGGAGTAACCACACTGGGTCATGTTTACCTGTTGTCATGGCATGGTGGATTCCTGCTTCCCATGAGCTTCTCAGCTCAGACTGCTTGTGCAGCCAGCCTGCCTATGACTTTCAGAGTCTCTCTTTGTGGACTTGAAATGACTGTCCTGAAACTGAACACCTGAAACAACAATTCCAGTGTAACTCTTTTATGGAAAAAGCTTACTTGAAGACAGGAGATGCTTTGAGATAAAGGAGAGGTTTTTGTTTGTTCAGGAGTGCTGCTGTCTTATTACAATAAAATGCCTGCAGTCATTATGCAGACACATCTTATGCACTAGTCATTGCACTGACTACACTTACATAGGCATCTCACTCAAAATAACTTTGGTTATGTTTCTTATAGAAGTGGTTCCCCATTAGTCTGAACTCAGTTCCTAATGATAATTTCAGTGAGTAAACACTTTCCAGACCACTGGAAATACGCTTTATTAGTAAAAGTATAATTATAAAGATGACCACCTTAAACAGAGGTAAACTGAGCATGGTCTGTTGTAGAAAGAAAAATGACTCAAAACGTCATCCTGGTACCTAGTTTTTGTGTATGGATTCTGGATCTGTCTGCCACATATCTAGGTTGCTGTAGCGTATGCCAAGATTTCCCTGTCTCTCTGCTTTCAGCAGCGTCTGATCATCTAAAGCACATCTGTTCATGTCCCCTGGCAGAGCAACCCATCAGATTCTACTGAAGTGATGGTCTATCAAAGAATGAGGAGCATTCAAAGAGGCCCCCATATTTTCACAGCACTGCTTTCTGTTTTCTGGCTTTTTGGCTATTATTAATTAATCTGTATATTGTTTGTTCATGCGTATTGGTCATCTTCCTTTTTAGTTATGTCATGTATTCTCCACATATATGTATCAGTGACCATTTGCTTTTCCTCATTTTCAAAATCATTTAACCCACTTGTGTGTCAGGTCATTAGAGAGAGGTTAAAAATCATGTTGGAATCATGACAACATCACACTCAAATGGTGGTGCCTCTGTTTATGATAAGACTCAGCACAATAAATAGGACACAGTAAATGTTGAGTGTTTATTCACTGTATTAACAACAGACACTGTGCTCATCAGAACTTCTTCATAGAGCCTCATGCTTCCATGCTCCCACTGATCACTGACTAGACTGTATATTGTTTTCAACAGCAGTATAACATTACCTTTCCCTTAAAAAAATCATTATGATATTGTACCACACAAATTCAAACAAAATTAATGGAAATTATTTAGGAGTCTATTCTATTCATTCATTCATTCATTCATTCATTCATTTATTCATTCATTCACTCACTTACTCACTCACTCATTCACTCATTTTCAGTTCCCTGAGTTCTGACCATTCAATGTCTACTCCGGATAATATTAAGTCAAATTATATAATATTTTCAAATGAAAGGTCAAAACATTCTGTTTTTGAATGAAATATATGTGCTTAATTTTCAGTGGGATGTCTACTGTGATATTTGATAAATATAAGTCATATGGACTGCAGAACTGAGTGATTATACAAATTAACTAACACACTAAT
The DNA here is from genome assembly GCA_022829145.1 of Albula goreensis. Taxonomy (NCBI): domain Eukaryota; kingdom Metazoa; phylum Chordata; class Actinopteri; order Albuliformes; family Albulidae; genus Albula; species Albula goreensis. The sequence continues at coordinate 20,343,540 of CM040745.1, forward strand.
GATTATGGTAGCAAATTATGAGTTATGAAGTTGTTTGCATTGTATGTATTTAATTTTGAATATGTTCATTAATACACTTGATTTTCTTCTCTGATCCAGGAAATAACTACTCTGAAATTGGAAGCACTTTCCAAATGTAAAATTAAACCAAATACATAAAGCAGTGACATTATAAGCTCATTGTGCATATTGTGTGAAAAATGTAAGTGAATGATTATACCAGTAAGTACACTGGTCACCAGACATTTAATTGGAGAGTCAAATTTTGTCATTCCATCAAGAGGTTTTATTGCCATTTATTGATGTTTATGGTGAAGTAAATAAGTGTTTGCTAGAGCGTTATTGTAGATACCACTTTCTTCTGTTTGCCTCTGAATGAAGCTCTTGCCCTTATTTGCTATAAGGTCCCTGCTCTTTAAGGAACCAGTGCAAGCAGCTATGCCCTATAATGTGGACATGTCTGTCATGTGCAATGGAGTCTCACTTTCCATGGTCTTAAAAGAAAACAGCAAGAGCAATCCAAATGATAAAAAGAAGCATGTCATTATTAAAAAAATTAAAATAGTATTGAAAAATCCATGGCAATGTACCACGTAACCATTCTGCTTGTCACTTTCAAATCCACAAAGACCTCTGATAAAGTTACTGTGACCTGTGGACTGAATATGTTCTTTTGAAGTGCATTATATCTTCTCAGACTCAGACTGATATGTATTATTTTCTATGGATTTCATTTTTCATATTTTGTGGTTTGTTTTATATGGCTATTGTACAGTTATACTGTAAATATATGTATATTTAATAAATAAAGAGGCACTTTTTACAGCTGTATGTGCTGTACTACACTGCACTACATATTTTATTACTCTCAGGAAAGAAAGGTAAGAATGTGCTTTTCTGTGCTTTTTCCTCTCTGCACAGTTTGATTGTGAGTTGTGATGGAATGGGTTTGTTAAAATATGATTGTTTTAATTTTGCAGTGAAAGGCTGCATTATGATAAAGAGATGTAGTATTTCACTGTTTGTATGTGTGTGTGTGTGTGTGTGTGTGTGTGTGTGTGTGTGTGTGTGTGTGCCAATGATCGTTATGAACAGGATAGGATTAATGTAATTACAAATTAAATAGTACCAAAAGAATATTTACCATTTCACAGTGTCTCTGTCACTCTGTGTATGTGTGCAAGGTGTGCCTATTTTCTGTGTTAATTGGATACAATTAATTTAATTACAAGCTTTGGAAGTGAATCATATCATTCTTTCAAAGGTCTTAATTGGAAATTTGGTACAAAATAAAATTGTCCTCAGTAAGACCAATGTAGTGTTTAATCACACTGATTCTGAACCACTGCTGAGGAAAACATTCTGTCTCCAAATAAACTGTGTATGCAGCAAGATTTAGCTAAGCCTATCAGAGAGAAAGAGACATTCGTTTCTCATCCTTCCAATTTCAATTAATTTATGCTAAAAGAAATGCTAAGATGCTGCAGGTCCTGATAAAATGCTGCAGCAAGCCCGCTCTGGTTTAAAGTAGATCAGGCTAAATTAGCATATAAGCACAACTCAAAATGCATTTGCCATCACATAACCCAAAATAGCATGTAATATTTTTTCCTATTTTCCACACAGTACAGAAACCTCTGGTCATGTGTTTTCTTTTCTACATCATTATTGCTGTCTTAACTCTGAATTAACTATTCCATGAATAAATTATAAATGAATGGCTTCACAGTTAAACATTCAAATGCAGTAGAAAGCACTACATAAGTGGCTTCAAATTGAGAGGAAAAAATGAGGTGGCCATGAAAGGTGTTTGGCTAACTTTGGCTTTCTGTAAACACAAAGCCTTAGATATGTAGGAAAAAGTAAGAGAACTCGCCAGACTGTATTACTTTCATCCACTGCTCAAAAGTCTAGGTTTTGTTGTCATTATGTCATGTTACACGTTCTTGAACATTGACTCTAGTTACAAGTGCTTTCTGGATTGCAGACAGCTCTGTGCTTATTTCTGGGGCCAACATTCTGCAGTTTTTTTTTTGTTTTGTTTTTTTTTTTCAGCTATCATGCAAACAGAATCTCTAGCTGTTTCAGAGAGCTGTGACTTGCAACCACAGTTCCTCCTCCCTACAGTTTTTTTCATTGTTTGTTAAATGGCATTGTCATTTTTGACACTGTTAACCTTAAAACATTAAATCATTTGGTTGTTTTTGTGACTCATACACCTGTAAGTTGGGCACTGATAGATCTATCATTTTGCTTCAGAAATATTTTGAAGTGATCGTAAGAACGCATGTGGACTCACTTTTACTTTGTTTCTTCTTTTGAGACTACCATTTCTACATATTTTCAAGTAAATACATTGCACATGAATGTGTTTCATTTGAAGGTATATGGACAAAAGTGTAAAAAGGGATGAATCAGGAATGCAGTCATTTGTTTTTCTCTATTTTTGCTGCTGTCATGACATACTATTGAGTCTAAAAGTGGTCTTGCAACTTCTTATTTCTACCTATTATTATTTCTTAAAGAGAATACAACCAAAGTTTCAGTTTATTTACCATTTAAAGTTATAAGGATTTTAAGTCCTTGTTAAACGTTAATTGGAAGCATACAAGCCAAGCCATACATATATAAATTGGATAAAATGTGCTTTTTCAGATACACTGTCAATTTTTTTTTAGCAGACTTAGTTTTTGGATGTTTTTTGGTGTTGACTGTTTTGCAAGAGTATTTGGTGGACTACTTAATGTTCCACATGTATGATCTTGAAAAGGTCAATGGATGAAGAAAGATGACGAGCAAACAGTGAGAAACAGCAGGGAGTGTTTTATAAGCTGTGAGAAGTGGGATCGAACACAGTCTCCCTGGGGATAGCCATTCACTCACTTCAAATGCAGTCTGTAATTATGTTTGGATTGCTTTTGTGCTTACTTAGATACAACTTTCTTTCGGATGTGTTCACTGCCAGGCCTGTGAAGCCCATCTCCATGGCTGACCCTTTGCAGATGAGGCAGACAGGATAAAGCAACTATTTTGTCTTTGTGTTGAAAATAGAGACATCAATGACTTTTAAAGTTTGTATAAAGTATAATACAATGAGAAAAAATTATTTAGCCCCACAAATGTTCTGTTCCCTGTACATATTGTTATGTTTAGCTACATTACAGATACATGATAAGTTCGCCATTAGGCTAGTTAACAGCAATTGTACAGCAATTGTTTATTTCACACCACTTACTCCAATTAGGAATGCCCAGTGACGACAGCCAACATGTTCCATTGCCTGTCCAACTAAATTATGTGTTTGAAAAGCAGCATACGCATCCTACAGAGTACGATCAGTTCATCTCTATTCTGCATTCCAGTAGCTGATCTGGTGGGAACACCATGCAACTGATGCAGCCAACATAAGCAGACTGCAGATACCTGATTGAATGGATGTACTACTGGAAACATCACACTAATGAGACCTGGGAAGTTAAACATGAATGGAGGGCTATAAGCCTCAATTCCAATGAGTCTGTGGTCCAGTAAATTGAGCTGTTGTTTTTTGAATACTCCCACAGTAGTGTAGGTTTTTTGACTTTTTCCCCAGAGCCTGAGTTGAATGTTTTATAAATATAAAGGCTTTGGAGAAGCTAACTGGCCATTGATTTTAATTGGTTAGTCTTTTGGTCATCTAGATTGCTTGGGAGGCAGAGAGGAAGCAGTAGAGATCGCCATTACCATGCTGTCAGAGTGAATTAAGGAGGAGAGGGTGGTGGGAATGGGTAACAGGAGGAATGATCAGACTGTCTAAATGGAGGAGTATTTCATGTTATTGGCTTCAGGACACTCATTAACCTTTAGAAATCAGGAGACATTAGCTTGTACTTTTTTCTTTTTGAGTAAGAGGTCACATCTATGTGCCCTAGTGTTGACAATGTGTGTGTGTGTGTGAGAGAGAGAGAGAGAGAGAGAGAGAGAGAGAGATAGCGAAAGAGAAAGAGAAAGAGAAAGAGAAAATAATAATTTATGGTTTGCATAACCATGAATTTTCAATCTGTTCATCTATTGTCTGGCGATGACAATATCAACACTTATGCACACACACCACGCACATATATATGTGTGTGTGTGTGTGTGTGTGTGTGTGTGTGTGTGTGTGTGTGTTGTGTATTCACACATGTGCAAATACATTTAATATATTATTTTACTTATTTAATTTCCTATGTTTGAGCCAGGAGGTGTGCCAGATATGTCATACTGAAGCTTCATTTGCTTGAACTCACCACAAAAATTGGGAAGAGAACAAACTGTAGATACAGTGGAATCCAAGGTAAATCCTGGTCCCTTCCGATAGAGCTGCTGCAAAAATGTGGTAAACCCATTGCCTATTTGGAGGAATGCACTAGATATCTAACATTATTAGATATTAAATAATATCTAATAATGTCATTCAATTTGTACTGCTAAGAACTTAGTCTTAAAAATTTTCTTCAAAACATTGTTCATTTCAAGTGCATTTTCCAAAATGGTTCAACAAATTCTCTGGTTCAACAAATACTTAATAGCACCCATATATTGGCAAGCATCCATGACCTAATAATCAGGTGACAGAGCAAAGTATTCGACAGGTTCTATAAACAATTGGTCCTAAATAATCCATTGAGTAATTAGTGAAACCTTAAAATCAATCGCAATCTGAAAACCCTTCCCCGACTGAAATATTGAAAATATATAATATAATATAATATAATATAATATAATATAATATAATATAATATAATATAATATAATATAATATAATATAACTATTGCTAAATGAGACCAGAAATTGATTCAGTTAGTAGATTATTCACATACAATACATACATTTTATGAAAATTTGGATTCAATTCGGGAATTTTAACAAGATAACAAATACCTCTGTGAATTTTTCAATCAGTTACAAAGCTTATAGGCTTCTCAACTTGGGTCAGCGGAAGCAGAGAAAATCAACACTGACTTGTATGTAAACTTGTTGTGTGAAACGATACAAGTCAAACACAATAATTAAAGATTAACTACATGCCAAATCCTTGTGACACCATATGGCTGCAAATGATGCAATGGAAAAGCAACCCAAACATATTATCTGTGGAGGTTTTCACTTCTGGTCACACCAGGCATGATGTAACTGTACAGCTGATAAGGTTTAAAGGATGCCCACTTCAAAGAGTAATGCTGCCTTTGAGGCTGTTCTGAGTTCAGTGATAGGATACAAGCCATCTTTCTCATGGTTGGCATATGGTCACATTTTTTTATTCTCATAGTTCATAGACTCTTCAGTACCTCATTTGTTTATTTTTCCACCTCCTGTCCATGTCTCATTGTGTTCTCCTAAAGTATCCTCTGTAACATGAATCTTCTCTTCCTCTGAATTATGGGGAAAATATAGTTTTATGGGGTCTGCCTGTCAGCATGTCCTTAATTCTGGTTTGCTTTAGCCACCACAACTTATAGCCACAGACAGATGCAGGTTAAACTGTTAACCTTTGTTTAAGGTATTACAAATGTGCTATTTCCCTGAAGATTTGACAAATGACAGGAAAAGTGACTGTCACATTTGTAAGGTTGAGTTTTTACAATTAAAACACTGCAAATCTCAGATCAAATACCTGAACATGTTTATATTTATAGTAAACATGTTTGAATGCCAGAATTGAACAAAAATGTGGCTAAGTAATCACAAATCAAGTAGTCATATCTAGCAAACTGAAGTAGACTTACTTTTGATTGTATTTTTAGTGCTTTCTTTTTTTTAAAAAAATGGTTAAATGCTAACTTATTGGAAGTAGGTCTGAAATGTAAAAGGCTTTCTAAGAAAACTACATCCATGTTTGATTCCATAACTTTTAGTTCCATATCTTACAAGGCACTACTGATAAAGAGGAGGATATGATGAACTTTAAATTGGAGGGAATCAGTCAAATGGAGGCCATGGGCTTTGTGCCTCCCTACAGTTACACAGTTGATCACAGCTCCTTCTTTATCAGTAGTGCTGTAGCCCTTGTCAGCATCACACCAAGAATAAAAAAAGAGAATTAAACAACCAAAACTTGCTGCTCAGATCAATCATGGCATGAAACATTACTCTTTAAACAACAGCAACAATGTTGCCCACCAGATATGTGACTTCTTCAAGCTTACAATATATTGCATCATGTCTTGCATACACTTTCATAACTGGCATGCCATGTCGTGTCTAGCTCAAAGAATTATATTTAGGTATTCTTAATCATTAATATGAATTGATTAGGATAGGCACAGTAGAACTCCTCTCCCAATGGATATTTCTGATCCCCAGTATCAATAGGTCTTGATACCATGCACCATACCAGGTATTATCTCTTCTTTTGCTCTGCGACACTGTTACTTTATGTTTTTAAGAGGGCACGCAGCATGGTGAACAGACCTGCGTATTTCAGTCTAATAACAATGTTTCCGTGTTTCCTGTTGATGTTACAGAATACTCATGATTTGTTTTGATTTGGATATGCTTTCCCACATAATTTTTTACTTCCCAGCTAAAGGTGAGATACTGTGAGGAAAAAATAGCTCACAAAAATGCAATATGCACTCTGAAATATATATTGTATGAGTTGAGAAGAATAATTGATTTCAGTAAACCATGCGTAAGGGAGAAAATTTTAATTTAAATCATTTAATGTAAAATTATTTTATTTTGATTTTTTTTCCTTTGAAATATATATGTAGTAAGGCAATGGGAACAATTGATGTTGAAAAGATTACTTGTAAAAGATAATTTTATTTTGTTTTGTTCCTTAGTTCATGTTGACATGGGATATAAAATTTAAAAAATACACGTAGCTGTATTTAAGGGGGAAATAGACAGGAGCGGAAAAGAAGTGCTGAATGCGGCTAGCCTTGTCCATGCTTACTGAGAACCCCAAGTTTTGTTGCAAACAAACAAAGAAAAACTTTTCAGAGACCGTGGAAAATTAAAGTTACCAAACGAAAATGGAGTTCACGTCATCAGTGTCTTTTAGAGGGTAATATATGCAGATTTTTCATGAGTAACATTCAAATGATCAGACACATTTAAATTAATTATTTCACAGTTTGAAAGATTTGAACATTATTCAGGGTATAAAATACATTTATATGCTTCTATATCTTGCTATGTTTTAACATGGAGTATACAGTATAACAGCACAGAATCATATACTTTGAGCAGACATCTTAAGTGAATGTTACAGATATCTAATTAAACACTACATATTCATGCCCTGCACAGTATCATTATATTACTGTAAAACCTTTCTAGCTATACAAATTAAATTTAGATTCCAATAAGATCACAAAAAATATATATTCAAAATGCACTCCTCATTAACATTTAAGTGCTGATAAAATACATTAACATGAATAGATATTAATACTCAGACATATGCCATATCAACTTAAAAAAAAAAAATAAAAAAATAATCTTCTGCCTGTAAAATAAATCAAGCACTGTGACTTGTGGGGTTGTATCAGTCCCCATGAAATAGTTTAACTGGCATTCACAGCAAGCAAACTGCACACAGTGGAACAAAGGATTTGATGAATTTTAAATCATTCTCTTCTGCCAATGCCATGACAACAGCTGCAGTACATATTTAATGTGCAAGATCTGAGGGTCTCCCATCTCTCTTCCCTGTTGGACATACACAGTGAGTGCAGTTCAATGCAAAAAACAAACATCCCACTGAAGGAAGTCTACAATAAAATGTATTGCTGTAGGCAACAAAATAAATGTTCGATAAAGTTGTATTTGATTTCCTGTCCCATAACATTTTTAATCCTCACATGTTTACTCAAAGAGAAATTATGGGCAAAAAACAGGCAATCCTCTCTCCAGGCTTGCATATTTCAAACCAAAGCCAACATGTGCACACTGTCCCTATATGTATATGTCTGTCCTCACAATTGAGAGTGTAATTTGCATTTGTAGAGACCTCTTCAGAAGAGAAAAATGCCAGGAGAGCACATCTGTGAATGATGACTGTTGATTGATTCTGTGTTCTACCTTAAGGGCAATCTTAAGGTTCAGGCAGCACCCATCAGAGTTTGATGAAAAGTGAGGAGGTGAAATGATTGAGATGGTTATGCACTAATACATCATACTGGGAGTCTCATTTCTGCTGGCCTCTGGTGATGCAGTAGACCATTCTTTTTCATGTTAGCCCTGAGCCTCCCACTAATTGAAACCTGATGCTGTGTTGTTATTTATGCTCACTTCAGCCATACCTCAGAATGTATCATGTTGTCAAACTAATCAGTTTTCTTTAAAAAACAATCAGATTAATCAATCCTTCAATTCTGTCTGTTTTATTCTGTCTGCATTTTAGGTGCATTGTGCTGATAATGCTCTGTACATGGTTATGTGTGGTGTGTGAACATAGAAAATATGTGAAGTTAGTTCATTAGAAGTCATTTTATTCTTTAAAAGATTCATTTTTTTTAATGCTATTGATTCTGATCTGATTATTTTAATGCGCTTGATCCTCCCATGGACAGTTGAGCTGAATTGCCTGTAAAGAATGAATGGCTACATGATTAGGAATTCCACACATATATGTAATTTAATGTTGCCTCTTCAGCAACATTTGCAAAGTCTTTCTTTGCAAGATAGGTAGTACATTGTAGCTGGAGGATCTGATACATATATGGTTTTTGAGCGTTTGGATCATTTCAGTTCACAGGACGTCCTACTTCTTGTTGTACTGTTGGTTATTTTAAGCAAGGATTTAAAGCTGCAGAATGGGAGGAGCCTATTTAATTATTTATGAATAATTGGATTATGAATTACATATGATAATTATGTAATTCACATCAATATAAATGAGGAATAGAAATTTTTTTATATGTGTGTATTTTTTTACATTAGAAAGTAATAGTGTAGCACTTTCAAAGGTACATAATATTCCAAAAGGGCTTCATTTTTGTATGTGCACAATCTTAAGTTTATACTTTATGCTAGATAACTGACACTTTAAGGTAACCTAATTAAACCAGTCTTATAATACTTCATTACTTCAAACATTGTCTGACATTTATTTGATATTTAATATTCCTAGCTATTTGCAGAGTTAATATTAGTTGCAGTGTTATTATAATGATTCAGATGTTAGGAGTAATTCAAGTCTAAAGTGAATGTGACTGGTAAGTTCATCTGTACCAGACTGGCAATGCACAGGGCAGTCTAGCAGACTGCAGCTGAAGGATTCATTTTTAACACAGTTTTTTTTTTTTTTTTTTTTTAATTGTAACAATATCACAAAAGCGAGTGTCATCTGCAAATGTACAACAATGGAATACGAAGAGAATCCTGTCAGGTGGCATGTGGACTATGTAGTTTAGGCTGTAAGTCCTGAAACACCAATGTAACTATGTAATGTTCAAAATGGGGTTTTTTTCCCCCTGAAAGTGACAATGGGTGACATTCAGTTGAGTAATTGAACAGGAACTGTAGATGTCCTGTGATGAATTCTGTCAATGCTTTTTGTTAGGGTGATGGGGCAGACTGGACAAAAATTGAGAACAATTGACAAGTGCTTTGGAACTGCAGCCATTCTAAGAAATCCTTGAAACCTATGGCAAATTGCATTATGTGATATGCCACGCAATAGTTCCCATTCCCTTATTTATAAGATCTTAAGTAAATCTTTCTTATGTTCAATTTCATCAAGCAAGATGAGGATTTCTTCCTTTGTGAATGCTGACTTCTGTGTCCTTTTCCCCTCCATGACCAACTGTCAGACTCCACATTGCCACATGCCAATTTATTGGCGCACTCAGGCTCTGGATTGAATAACAATGAAATAAGCAGGCAAAGTGAAAGGAGTTTTACTTCATTGTCTAGCCTTTTCTTCATTATTTTTTATTCCTGTTTTTATTCTTAGAAGCTCTTTGCAAAGTTCCTCTGAAGGCTCCATCTAACAACTGTGTTTGGGAAACTCACGTAACGAGAGAACATTCGTTGCTTAAGAACCTCTTAAACACACTTGTTAATCCTAAGATCCAACGTTATCGGCAAACCCACCACTGCCTGGTAAATACATGTCGCTCAAAGCCATACGTTTCTGTTGGGAGACAGTTTTGAGAGCGGCACTGTAATTCATTTGAGAATGTGTATTGGAATTACAAAGGAATGTTGCCGCATCCAACCAGGGCCAAATGGTGCCTCCTGTTAACGACCTGGTATCTGCCGTCTGCGGAACTTAGGGTTCCCCATTACCATATCTAAGCCATCACATGCAAGTGTATCTACCTAAAACTGTATAAATGTTGTCCACTCATTGTAATCATTGAACATTTTGCTCCATGCTTGTGTTCCCACGGCCGGCTGCGTAAGTAAAGTACCTGTCTTCAACTGCGAACATGGGATCCGTCTCTTCATTAACAACATGGTTGTTGTACTCATTTTGAGAATTTTATTGTTTACTAACATTTCCAATAATTATAGTCTGAAAAATAGGATCATACTATGTTGGGTGTCTACATATCATCATGCAGCTCAACCATCTGTCCAACATGGGAGAGCCCTGTCGGTCCATGCCATCAACATCACATGCCATCTTGTCCTTATTCAGCAATATGCATGAGGTGGGGAGGGTAGAGGAGAAAGAGCTGGACCTACAGTGCTTCTGCATCTGTCAGCTTCCCCCCAGTGTGAAAGTTTCCTCTCAGAGCAGGGTTTTTTCCAACAATAATTGTCTTATGATGTTGTAGTTGGCACTGAAATAAAGCTTACCTTAACTTTATTTTGTTATATTTTTGAGCAACTGGCACCCAAACATTGTGCATTGCCCTATCATTATTGATTTCTGGGAACCTGCTAATAAGTACCTTCTTTTCTTTGTTATTGTTTATTTTTTAAAATGTAACCAGGTAGGTGATTTGAGAGCTCAATTCCTTTGAAGTAGTGAAGTAAGGATTCAAAGTGGGTAGGGACTATGTAGCCAAGCACATGATGATATTAAATACATCACCTGTTTAATGGCCACTGCAAATCAATATATTGAATTCTATAACACAGAAATATCAGTCAGTTTCAACTGTTTTATAAGTCACAGTTAATGTTTTATCATATGAAATGAGCAGTTTAATTATTTGATTGTTTAGTTATTACTGTCTTTGATTGGTAATATTCCCCAGATTTTTTGCTATACTTTACATCAGTTTTATCATATCCTCCACTGTATGCTAAAATATATGCTATATATATATATATATGTATTTTTTTTTTCTGGTTTGCCAGTGGTGGATTCATTATGCTAGCTAATTTTACATTCTAGACACTCCATTTTTACATTCACATACATTAACATTTACAATATACACTCCAAGGAAACATCTGGGTACAATGACTTAACCTAATGGACATAACAATGTGAACAATTAGTTTTCTTGATCACATTATTTTGCATTTATTCAAAGCATTACTATGTATTTATGTCATGCACTCAAAATAAGATTATAAGAAAGCTGAAAACAGCAACAATAAATGTACTGAATTGAAATTAAATTTATGACACAGTTCAAAGGATACAGTACAATTCAGAAGTGATAAACTATCTGAATTGTAGTGAGATATGCAATCCATTATATATCAGTCTCTTGGCTCAATAGAATACAACTGTTTTAGTCGTTGCTGTGATAGGGCATTGATCTTCCCACATAATTGCTCTGAATATTCCACTGCGCGTAATTGTGTTTCATTCACTCTATCGCTCCCACATGTGCTAAGAGACATATAATCACAGTCTCTCTTCATTTGCAAAAGAAAATAAGAGCGACTGAATATTTTTTAAAAAAATCTAAATGCAGTGTTCTCGGGGCATTTTGGCACTATTTTTGTTAATTATTTTATTCACTCCACAACTGGCTTATATATTTTTTAAACGGGCACTTTAGCAGCCATGGGATTTTGTCATAATAGTATTCTGAAAATTCAAAAGGTTTATTTTGAATCACTATCACTATAAACTTTGTGAATTTTGGTTAACACTTTTCACAGCATGGGTTTATAGTTGCTTAGCAACTAAATTTGGGAGTTCGTAGGGGAATGAAATAGGAAAAGAGATGACAGTACAAGACCCACAAGGCCTATACAGTAAGTCTTTAAAATTTTGTACCGCCACATATATGAATCCTATGCCATGTTTGTCACTACAGCATACATTATGAGGTGGGGCAGCAGCTGAGAGCCTGTGCTTCACATCTCATCATATATTTTTAAACACAGCATTTCTCATTTTCTCATTAGTCAGTCATAGCAGTTTCCAGCAGTTCATTGCCCATGAACGCCAGTCAGAATGCATATTTCACACAATCCTATCCACAGTGGGTATCCAACTAACTTCACTTGATTTAAACTGTAGACCTATGTCATAACTCTGGTGTACAAAATATTATGAAGGCCCACAGTGATATAACTTATGTTTAAACTGTTAAGGTGAATTGATAAAACTCAACTATTTCTTGCATGTATACAACTGAAAATAATGTAACCTCTTTATGTTTGCCTAATGTAGAGCTGGTGTTATTTCAAGTAAATAAATCTGAAAAATTGTCCCCTTCAAAATCAGTCTGAGCAGGGCTGGCATGACATATTGCCATTACGTGCCATGGCCACATACACACAGCTTTGTGTGTGATTTCTTTGTGCTTTTTCAGGTACTGCACATACAGCATTTATTATTTTGACAAATCAGCTTCTCCCTGAGTCCTGTTCCCTGTGAACTTCCCATATGCAGAGTTGTATTGAAAAATGAAAAATATGGATTAAGGTGATGTAAGTATCATTAACATTAGTCAAACAGCTTGATTTACACTCTTCAGAAACAGGTAGAAACACATTTAAATGCCATTATATTGACTGAAGCTTAAAACATTAGGCCAAATAAAATATTGCATTCCACAGGTGTTTTTTTATTTGTCAATATTACCTCAATTTAAAAGCAGTCTCAAACTGAATTGATAGACATACTATTATTTATAATTATTAAGTATTATTTCTAAATGCAACTAAAATAATAGCTCTGCTAATGCTTACACTACTTGTAAATTGCTTACATCAAAGTGCTAAGGTGGAAACACATGAATCTATTTTTTTTATAAGTATGTGATTGTTTGAACTGACACTGTTGAAAATGTGTTCCCTGCTCCGTCATTCTTGATTCAGAATTTGCAGCTGAGCAAACTAGGCCAAACTGGAAGATGCAATTGTGAGTTTTTTGTAGTTTGTTAGTGTTTGTTCTCTCCATCTCTCTCCTCTCAATTCTGAATAGGCTGTACCCATACTGGCTTGTGTACAGGTGTGTTTTCACTTTCTTTGGGTGCAGTATGGCTTGTTGAAAGTTATCTGAGTCCACAAAGCTGGCTTTTTTGGTGAGCAAGCTGAGTGTCTTAATGTGCATCACCTAATTTGTTGTCATGTCAACACATGGAACTTCCATTTACTAAGTGAAATGTAATTTTCTCTCATGCCCAGAATTTAATTGCTGAGTACACAAAATAGCTCGCTGACAATTTATTTTTCTATTTTTATGTGCACCTGTTATCCAGGTATAATTTAAATGATTTCAATAGCTATCCTACTCTATGCAATACGGTAACACTGAAAACATTGTCATATCAAAGTCTGATCGATAGGAGTGTATGACTTAATACAGGGTTGCGCTGGCACAGGATATGCATCCTGAAAATTCGCTTAAGTCAAAGTCTGAATCCATGTAGAGGGTATTTTAATGAGAAATGCCCCAATTTCCATAAATCTCCACCAAACCCAAATGCACAAGTGCATGTGTAAATGTTGAAGGTCAGAATACAAAAAGACACTGAAAAGGTGCACACCGGCTCAAAAAAATGGTTGTCTTTAATAACCCCCGTATTTCCTGCATCGTGTTGTCTGTCTACTGTTGTCCCTGATTGTAATGATCATCAGTCATAACAGATGTTCCCTTGACTTTAGACTCCAGCTTGAAAGGCTCTGAACAAAAATATTTTCCATACTTACACTGTATTTGTATACACTGTATTTGTATTGTAGTAAGTCAAGCCAGTGCTGAAAACGCCCATACCTTGAAGAGAAAAGACACTTTTGTGTGTGATGGAATTGATTTTGGCAAGTGTCAGGATGTAGGACATTAATTAAAGTAAGTGCCAACAGTAAATAACACCTTCCTTTGTTCAATATGGAGGCAATTTAGTTTCTTTCAGCAACTGTTTATAGACTGAATTTCCTTGCAATATTCTAAGAATGAAGTATAAACTGTACAGTCTGATTATACATTAGAACAGAGGTGGTAGATTAACAGGCTTTGAGAAGCTTTTTTTAATTCAGTAATTATCTTCATGGTTTTAATCATATATTTTTAAAAATAAAATTGTTTCTCATATAATTCTGAGAAACAACACCACTTGTTGAATCAGAAATTAGGCAAGGCAGTTTGTTAAATTTGTACCTTAGATAGCTACGTCATTGCTAATCACTGTAAACCTGTCTGACCACTCGCATCTGGTTGCCGTTGCAACTGATAGAAAGGTACTTTTATGTATTTATTTACTTATTTATGTATTTATTTATTTATTTATTTTTTGGATAAGGCCAAGAGAAACGGATCCATCGTACTGATAGCAATCAATGACAATCATTTTAATCTATGCCTTAAATTTGTACAAGTTAATGTTTTTGATGAAGTAATGGAAAGTTGTCATATTTGCATGAATCTTTACTCTGAACAAAACAGAAACTTTTGTATATGTTGAGATTTTTGTATGTAATTTTACGGGATGTCAATTACTGTTGTGCCAATGAATGAATGAATCAATCAATCAATCAATCAATCAATCAACTAATCAGTCATAAATAAATAAATACTCAAATACATATTGCTACACCAAATTGCTTTGGAAAAGGCTGGAAACAGGGAGATTTACTTATAAAGTCTTCATGTACACAAAAGTAAAATTATGATGTAGATTAAAATGTAAAATTCTTACTTATACATGCCCGGATGTGCAAAGTTTTCCAAAGATATCTTCTGGGGTAAGGCCAGATAACAAGTTAGTAAATGAAACCAAGAGTGATAGAGAAGGGAGAGTTCTACAATATGCAGTGTTGTGAGTCTCATTATCACCCAGAGTATGTATAGACTTCCAGAGAATGTATATTTTCTGGTTTTATTCATTACACATTTTAAAATATAGTGGAAACATAATGAAAAGGTTACATATCTGACAGGGTTATAATCACCCGTGGGAGAAACGTGGCATAGATATAAGCTAACAACGCCTGCTCCAATTACTTTTTGCAGTTGATGAAAGATGGAAAAAAGAAAGAAAGAAACTGCTGGCTGCTCCAGGGATGTGCTGGTAATGAAACCATCTCTCTTTCACCAGCTGTTGTGACAGCCTAGGAGTTAGAAATGATGAAGACAAGGGCAAATTGCTGGAGAGCTTTATCTCCTAACTCCCAAGCTGAGCCTGATTGGATATTATGTGAAGTAGTGATCACAACAGTGGGCAACTCTTTTATACGCTTAAATATCTTAACCTCCCGTATGGAGTTTCATTCATTACTGATGCCAATATGATTCAAGCATTTACCAGAGATCTTCTCGTCTGGAAAAAGGGAGACTCTCTCTCTCATTTGCTCTTCAAAATATGGTTTCCAAAAGACAATAAAATTACTCAAGAATTTGAAATATGGATTCACTTATTTAGTATTATTAATATAAAGACATAATCCATGCTTTCCCTGCTGAAGATCTGAAATTATTAACGAACAATGAAAGAAGATTTATAAACAAAGGATGCATGTTTGTGTAACTCGTGTGGCACAAGAGTAGACAATAGCTTTTATTGGATCATTTTATTTGACTCTAGTTGAAATATTCTGTAAATCTATTTAAAAGATGTTTAGTGTGTAAAGAATTGCATGGATAATTATAACCATTTCTCCAGTCAAGAACAAGCCAATGGGGAATGATTCACTTAAACCTCCTACAATCTTCCTTATTTACATTTTAATTTGTTTCCTTAGTTTGTGATAATTATATCCGGCTATCAACATGGTATATAATGTGCTCTTACAAAAAAAAGTTTATACTATACAGTGTAACCTCAGAGATAAGGTAACATTGGTCAACCAGAGTAGCATTCTACTTACAGTATGCCTTTTGAATTTCAGACCATGTAAGAGAATCCTTAATAAGCAGCCACTACACAGCTGAGTTCTCTAGCAGAGCTATTATTTCAAGACAATACCCCAGACAGCAGTGGTACTCCAAAATGTTTATTTTTAGGTTTTTATTAAAAAAGAAATGGTAGCACTATCCAAGTGGGCCGGTTTTCCAGTTCTACTTGTTACATATGCATAGGGTACACTTGTTACATACAGATAGAGTATTTTTGAGAGCCTAAGAATGACATCACAAGCACAAAAATAATGCTACAGTATTTACTGAGGCACTACAGGACTCATCATTATTGCATTTTAAGACATATATGACACCAAACAGTAGAGCTTCTGATGAGCTTTACACATTGTAAAGGAAACAAAAGAAGCTTTCCTCATATTTATCTCTACAGGGGCATACATCTCACCAGGCTTTATAGCATCCTGTATGTTTGTGAAGATGACCCACTTAAAGAGAATGTGTGTAATGATATTAAAACCATCTTACTTATGCAGTCTGGCAAACTTTGAGAAATGTCTTTTTAGGCAAAGATCTATATAGTGCATTATGTCTTTAAATGTATCTGTCAAACAATGCCTTGGTTTTTCTACACTCAGCTTCTATTAGTACCTGTCTTTGTCCTGTCACTGATGCCAGCACTTTACTGGAGATAAGCATTCTCTACAGGGAGGAAATTGGTTTGACAACCGATTGCAGATCAGCATCCTCATTACAGCAGAGCCACTGCTTTCATGGGTAAACACTTACAATACCCTTCTTGGACAATTTGGATGGTGGTGTGTGATGGAGTTAAAAAATGTTTTTGTTGTTAAAACATGTTTTATTGCATGTATCATGGCACCAGTTGG
Organism: Albula goreensis; assembly: GCA_022829145.1. NCBI lineage: Eukaryota > Metazoa > Chordata > Actinopteri > Albuliformes > Albulidae > Albula > Albula goreensis. Next base: position 20,360,617 of record CM040745.1, read on the forward strand.
TGGATTTAATTCCTTAATTTTAATGAATTCTGAAAAAAAAATCAGAATGATATGTTCTTTCCTAACTGTAAGGCAAACAAAAGATCAAAATTACTGGACTGTTAAGTTTCAGATTGAATTGTTTGGTGATATAGAATTACTTTTCTATCATGGTGAGGTAATGACCTTCATTCCTATCCTGATCTTCTATTTCTTCCCTCATCCTAGAGGACAAGATTTTGGTGTCTAATAAGACACCAAGAGTCTTGGATTTCTGATTGTTTTCTTTTGAGAAAAACATTCCCTCCCATAAACTCCCCATCCCACACGACCCCCCACACCCCAATCAATCGAGCATTCTACCAGCCATGAAAAGCATCCTATGTGCCTGTCTGGGATCTCACTGAATGGAGTGGATTTAAAAAGAATAAAACAATCCATGTCGAAAATATTGCTGGACTTGACTATGTCCAAAACAAAGTAATTGAAGAGGTAGTGGACGTCAGGGATATAGCTGTATTTTGGATAAATTCCTAAACATGAAAGTACATTTTTTAACAATTCCTGGAAATTTAGACCTCATCTCTACTCAAATTTGAAATTCAATTCAAAATTAGTTAAGCATCCAGACATCGAGACATCAGTAATCTGCATCACTAATCACCTGTTTCTTCTAAAATGGTTATATACATTTCTTACTTTAAATTGCACTTTGCACTTCATCTCATTGGTTATGAAATGCTTTACCTTTCATGTAGTCATCAGATATGAGAAAAACCTGTTTTCATTTGGCCTGAGATTTAAAAAACAATAAATAAATAATACACCTAAGAACATACTATTTTCTAATTGGAGACAAGAGGCCACTTTTCCCATGATGGATACCCATCATTATCCATACTACTTGCTGTTTTTCTTTTTCTGCTCTGTGTGCATAATGTGTCTTGCCTAGTTACAGACATCCTTGTCCTGAAAAGTATTTAACGGCTTTTTGGAGAGCCAACATGGGGATTTTGAGTGGGCACCTCCATGTAACTGGAGTATGGACACAGAAGGAGATAGAGAGGAACCTGGCTGCCTGCCCAGGCTCCAGACTAACAACTGAAATAAAATTTATAAAATTTGTTTGTTTTGAAAAAGTCCTCAATTAGGACTGTCAATAAAGTAAAACCTGCTGAGAAAAAGGGCATTATTATTATTATTATTATTATTATTATTATTATTATTATTATTATTATTATTATTATTATTATTATTATAGTAAAAGTTTTCACCATGTTCTGTGGTAGGTAATTATTATGGACAGTCTATTTACTGTAGTGATCTATGCAATGATGGACAGCTGATCATTAAACGAACGCTCCAGCCTGCAAAAGCATGTGTCAATAATGGTAACGCCACCCAAATTGGTAGAACCTGTTATTTAACAGGGAACACTTGTATGTGAGCACTTCTCTTTTTTGTCTGCACAAACTTTTGGATTCATGTGTTTCCATTGTCACTTCTGCTTGAGTTCACATAGGCAGAAATGGGTTGAAATGTCAAAGACATTTTATGCAGTTTCAAGAAGACCTGCAAGCTGGTGTATCTATTAGTGCTTGATTCATCTATGTTAATGTTAAATACACATGCCAGAAGTCCAATGCAATTATCCTTAGAAACGTAAATTAATCTCAAACATTAAACTAATTATACTGGCTGTAGCTAATGAACCACACAACTCATGAAGCAGCTTGTCACTTAGAATATCCAGTCCCCTGATCCGACAATGCACCAATGTATCCCAATTAATAACTTCCCCTGAAGTTGGCACAAACAGTGGTGATAACTGTCAGACCTACCTCCTGACATGTCGGCAGTATGTTCAAAAGAAAGAAAAAAAAAGGGATTGCAGCTTCTACAAACCAAACCGGGAATAATTTGGACTTACCCCAGCTATCAAAAGTTGTGCTTCTACATGTCAACCCAGTTTTAACCCAAGGGACTGGCACTTTGTCCTTCTACATTATGGTGCTGTTAATTTATTGCCGGACAGGCAAAAACATGAAACAAAACACAAATGCAAATGTGCACTTCTTTGGTGTGAGCGACATGTGTAACATGTGTGAGCAACACGTTAACTTAACCTAACCTGTCGTATCAATAGTTTTCATGAACGGGAAATATAGTAGTCACTGAGTGGTAAACTGATGCTCCTGCTAGGCCAAAAAAAAAAATGCACAGTGGCTCTTGCACAGACCTCATTAGCAGCATGAAGGTATGTCACACAGGTATAGTTTATGCCTGCACTAACTGCCTGTCAAGATGGTACCCAATTGCTGCCTATTACTGGAGCCTGGTGAAAATTTTGTGCACTTGCTCATCTGAGCTGTCAAGAGGAAGTTATCTTCCAGGTGTCCCTTAAGGCACTTGGAGATTAGCAATCATTTGACAATCAGCACAAGCACATGACTAATTATATAACTGAGGACTTTTTATGAGGTAAAAACTACAAAATTGTTGTTGTAATAGATATGTGAAAAAAGTTCAATCATGACCTACACATAAAATCATGACATAATTTGATCAGTGACAAAGTCAAATTGTATCTTTTGGAGCACTGCATACATATGGACATTTATATATTTTGGACATACTGCTAGTCATCTTTAGACTGCACAGTGAAGAAATTTAAAGAAACTCACACTAAACAAGTCTGAGATGCACAGGCAAGGGGGGAGCTACTGTAAAAAGGCAGTGGCAGAGTGCGATAAGAAGTTGTTTGATTTAATGGGGCATTAGTCATTGCAAATATTTAGATTGGAATAATGCATCACCCAAAATTATGGTCAGCTGATGAATGCAACAGTACCATTGCCTCACAGCTCAGACAGAACAATAAACTTTCAGTGTGATAAAAAATTGCAGCAGAAAAACTTACTAGACATTGCAACCCTGCTCAACTGAAAAAGAAAATATAGTTCAATCAACCAGCACACAGATTTAAGGTTTGCATATTTTCCACTAAGAGTAAGTTTGAAAATAGAAAACATCCTGTTTGATTCTATTCCAGGCTTCCATGCAGTCACTCTGAACGTCACATGGCAGCACACCCCAGAAAAAGACCAAGAGTGTTTGGATAAATTGAAGTATGCAGTGGAAAAATATTTATTACGATAGCACACATAGCCAAATGTTACTTGCCTTCTGCAACAAATTTTGCTGATGCTGAGAGAAGTGTATCTTATGAGAAAGCACACATCAGCATCATTACATGAAAGAAGAGCTAGTAAACCAATGTTGACTTTTTTAACTGTAACATTCTGATCATTTTCAGCATTCCATAGCAGCTCATTGTTATGTATTAAGTGGTAATTGAATGATTAAGTGAAGTAATTACAACAATTAATTAGCCTATCATTTGATACATGGCTCAAAACAGAGGCTCCATCAGCCCTTCGGCAGCAGGGGACTGAAATACAAGCAAGAAAACAACCTGAAATTTTCTCCAGACACTGAATGTTTCCGATAAGTATCAACATGTTAGTACTTCTATCAAACAGCTTATGTTTGAGCTTATAGTTATTACATTTTCAGGCACATCAAATCAGGTGAATGCATGGTTTATGAATGATTGATAAGCCCCATATATTGAACTGGTACAGACAGACACAGCACTAGCCAATAGAAACAGTCAAATGTGCAGTTGCACAGGTAAGACCTGTAAGACACTTTACTTATTCATTTCAAAAGTACAGTTGCACAGGCATCTTTATTTTTTCCCATTTCCCATTTGCCAGTGAGGAGAAAACTCTTTCATTACTTTTCATTACTGTCATGTATGACCAGAAAGTCTGCATGTAGAGTGGTATTAAATAACCTTGAATACAGTTATGATAATTCTGTACTGAATCTGCATAAATTAATTAAAAGTTAAGGTTATTTGATGCTTAGGTTGTACTTTGAAATAAAAAAAAGAAAAAAACATTATAATCCATGTATTTTTACTTTTAAACCTTTCGACTGTGCATTAATTTTGTGAGAATGCATTAATATTGACGGAATTTCATTTAAAACTTAAGTTATACTCGAAAGAGTATTAATGATTCATATTTTCCCTCAAACTCCAACCTATATGGTCTTTATTTAATCATTTGTGTTTTTTGGTAAATGAAATGGGACTAAAGGAAAATCTCTATAATCAAATCCTACTGGCTATCTTGTGAAAGTCCACAGTTTATCAATCTGGCTATTAATTATTCAATAATGGTTGAGGGCCAAAGTTAATTGCTATTTTAGCTGTCATTCCCTGCTGTGATTGCTTTGCTCAACCCTTGTGCCCTTCTCCCTTTGGAATAATGGCCACCTAATGAATCATTTGTCATTGGTTGCCCCCTGCCCTTAGTCACTGATATACAGACTGTTAGACTTGTGTTCTGGACTGGCGGGTTACTATGAGTAAGAACTCAATAAGCTGGTTTTATACAGCATATTTAAGAGTAATAATATGTACTTATATTCACATTTCTCTTTTGAAAATGATTGTAAAAGACATTGCTCGATATGCTGAAAAAAATGTGAACAAGCATGTCTGTTATGAGTGGTCAAGAGTCAGATTCCATACATCCAGGGGTCCCATACATTTTGAAAAAATTAAATTAAATTAGTTATATTTGGTATCGTCAAGTTGAATGTTGATTGAAATCATATTATTTATCCATGCATGTATGTTTATTTATATAGTGAGTGATTGGTTTTCCTATTTATTTGAAGCCCACCTTTTTTTTTTTTTTTTTTTTTACTCATTGGGCTATGATACAGTCAGCCAGATTGCTTGTATGCTTATGCTAGGTTTTATTCATACCATCAGGCCATGATGTAAATTGAGATTATTAATTAGAGGCCTGAAGAACTGGCATGTAAAATAGAAAAGAGGATTAGTATTGTAGGATTACATATTTACAAGCAAGTTAAATAAATGCATAGATGTATGTGTGAAATGGTAGTGATGGCATAATATTGTTAAATATTATCTTAATGATAATAGAAATGGTCAGTTAGTTTGTGATCACATTGTCTGTATATGATTATACACTACAAGGGAAAAAATACAGGCAATAGACATGTATTTACAACATGTAAGTATTTTTTTTCAATGAAATCCCCAGGCAAAAAACACTGCATCCATAATTTTTTTAAACTAAATTAAACAGAAGAGACACTCAAAACATCCTTACACTGTCAACTGCACCGAAGCCAAAGTCCACATTTTGAATTCAGTAGAGTACTTGTTTAAATATATGGACTTGATTCAGGTATTTTAACATTTCTCAAGTATTTGGTCACTGCGGTTTACATTTACTACATAAGAAAATGTATGCAGGGTCACTGAACTCATCTTACCTGTCATACATTTTTATCTGAAGTTCATAACTGGAACTACATGCTCTCATTCTAGATAGGTTATGAGTCATTAATATTCATGTATGTCTCCCAGTCATCTCTCTTTAATTAAATTCATGTGGAAGACATGCAGTATTAAACAATTTAGTCAAATTATTATGGTTTCAAACCTTCTTTCCATGAAAACATGTGTATTTACAATGAGAGGAAATTGCAACTGACAATTTGTAAAATGACTGAGTTCAGACTCCACTCCTAACCTCAGGGAACATCTAATAAGGTGCAGGGAAAAAGGATAGCTGAATGTGTGTTATTATACCATTATAAGAGGTGGTAAAATAATCTAAAGTATTGCAGAGTTTCACATTGCACTTATTGGGATTATCTAAAACCACTTACATCATCTTGTTTTTCACAAGATATGCTATTCAAAGGAGTAAACTCCAATACAATGTTACAATGAACATCTGACAGTATAGTTAGTGCACTAGGAAGTAGCCTGGTATACTTATAGACTTATTATAATGAGTATGAAGATTATTGGATTATATGAAGAAAATTGGTTCAGAAATGCCTGAGTGCACAGTGTCGGTCACCTCTTGATGAGTGAAATGATAAGTTAGCTCAAATTTTAATGTGATTGTAGTGCAAAACACAAGCCTTTTCCATGGCCAAATGGTGGTTATATCAGTGTTCTGTCCTGAAGGATAATCAGTCAGTAATGTCCATGCCCACCGGACCACTGGAACTGGGGAAAATTCTGACCGTAGTAATATCATTCAGGATAATCCTACATTTAACTGTAGCGTTTTACGTGAAGGCTTTGATGATCGCATAGAAACCAGCGGAAAGCTGAATTGTATGAGTTGGGTATTCATTGCCATAGTAATTTTACATGCTGACCAAAATTTACACATTTACCGTTCAGAAGAAGCAGTCACTGCTCTGTCCTGAATCAATGAACTTCAGAGCTTCAGACAATGACATATATGACAGAATTTCAGTTAGGTAACCATGATGGTTTCAGAATCAACTATTGCATGATATATAAAGATGATCACGAGGTTTTTTGATTATATTATATAGCTGTGAAGTCAAACTATGTAATGCTGCATAACATGTAGATGGGCGCACACACACACACACACACACACACACACACACACACACACACACACACACACACACACACACACACACACACACACACACACACACACATAAATGGACACGTACACATATGAACTATGAGGACCACTCTATTCATTGCTATGATATGACTAAATGCAGTTTCAATCGTGAGCAACAAATCATGTCCAACAAGTCCTAAAACAAACCTGGCTAATCAACTTTACAATGTATACATTTCAAAGTGAGGGAGGAGTGAGGATTAAGGAGGGGGGTAATTGACAAATTAATTATTGAGCATTCAGCAGTTAGTGCAAATTAAGTTAAATATTGAACCTCTACTAGAATAAAATGCAACTTCTGAGTACAGCACTATTACATTCATCACAAGAGTATTGCAATAGTTATTTAATTTGATTTATTGAGCAGAAACAAATTAAAAGTCACTATAATATTCAGGAGAAAGAAAGGGAAGGGGAAAGAGGGGAAAAATAAACTATATTGTGATTCATCTTATTAGGAATCAGCCGACCTTGAAACAATCGAAAGCTGTAATCACCATAGCTTTTAATTGACTGGTAAATTATTGAATGTGTCAGTTTTGTGCCCACAGTTTTGAAATTGTTCAGATGCACTCCTTGTTCCTGCTGTGAAGTTACTTCTTCTGATAAGGAAATGGAGGAACAGAGACGACATAGCAATGCCTTAGTTTCATATAGTTTTATTTTGGTTCCATATTCCCTTTTGGATCACACATTGTTGGTATATTGCATGTTGCTATTTTGGGGGCCTATGACATGTCAAAGAGACTTGGCAGCATCCAAACAAAAAAGCAGTGGGAGAAGATACACATGGAAGAGGAGAGGTACAGTGGAGGGGACTCATGCTGAACAGGGGGCCTGGTTACATTCAGCTCCCCTGTCATGCAGATGGGGCTGTTTGGACCCTGATGTGCAGTTACATGATGGGGAGAAGACATGGCTGGGGCAAGCTTCACAAGTCAAACACCTACTCTCAAATACCATTCTCAGAAACAGAGTCACTCTCACCTTGTCTATATATACCACCCAATGTTTACACTTTCCGATTCAGAACTTTTCTTTATCATGATGTTTCAACGATGAAATACAATATCAAATTTCAATATCAAGGAGCCAGTTCATAATTCCTCTACATCAGCTTGCTCCCCATCATGGTGTTACACTGATAATTCTAGTTCAGCACTGGTTGTATTTAAGTACATACTACACATATATACATACCATAGAACATCTAAAGCAACACATTGACATCTGTGTTGAAATGACATTACAAAAGCATCTAAGTCACAACTCCAGTTACAGGTTATGGACTACTTTGAATATGGTGATTTTGCAATGCATTATATTAAAATAAAAGGTTCAAAAAGTCTAAGCTATTTCAAGATTGAAAAGCATGTGAAAAGCACATGGAACTCATTTGAATAGATGTTTTATTGGACACATGTTATTTCACTGTGTAGAGCTACCTCTTTCAAGAGTAATTTAATCAGATTGCTGTTGTTTGTGAAAGGGAGTCATTTTATTATTTTGTCATGATTTTGACTCACCCCATAAAATTTTGAGTGGAGTGTTTATTGTGTGTAATATATCTGCCTACTTTCCTGCTGTTTCCTTTAATTGTAGGCAGTACTTTGATATGCTGACATCAGGTGCTACAGTTTCTTCTGGTGCTAGCTATCTCCTGCTATGAGAGAAATACAGCATTCCAAAGGAAATATGCCAATGATGGAGAAAAATTTCATTTGACCAAGTGCACAAATAAAATGTATGGCTACTAAGCTATTTTCTTTCTAAATTAAAGTATCCCCTTACGTTGTTACAGCCATCAACATTACACTGCCTGGATTGACAACACAGTTTTTTTTTTTTTAATAAAGTAATCCAAGTGTGTATCATTTTACTCTTCTCTGTGCATTACAGTCTCTCATTTTCCCATTAAATTCCTTGGAAGAGCAATTTTTATACCTTGGAAGCTTGATCTTTGGTCCATTTTATAAAATAAATGATTTTCCTTGACAAAAATACACACACTGTTCATTGCAACAAACAATGCAAATTTTGTAAAAAAAAAAATTTTAAAAATAAGGAGAAATGCCCCAGAGGCACATGGACTCCTCAAAAAGTAATTTTCCTCCACTAAAGATGAGGTTGTATTTCAAAAATCCCTTAGCATGCCAACATCATGGGAATGTGTAAATTATCAAGTACCTTACATATTCATGAAGCACACTCCTAAATCCCAATGTTTCCATCATCTATATGGGCTGTATAACTGAGTGAGACTCAGCTTATCTGCAGAGAAGCAGAACCCAGAATGTCAAATTTAGAGAGCCAAGAGCCAGAAATCACTCATCAGTGAAGAGCTGCTTGTCTGACAGTGTCAATAAGTTGATTAGGATAAGAGGAGACTTGGGTGCAAATACAAACAACACCTTCACAGGGAAAATCTGTGTTGTCTTGTTGTCTGATTGTTGAAGATAAATGTAGAGGAGCTATTGATCTGTGGTCTGTGACTATTTTTCCCAATTAACAACCTAATGTCTCTGAAAAAAATGTATCCTGCTGGAATTCCATTTGGGAGCTGATATTTGAAGTATATTTGAAAAACCAATTATTTTTGGACCAAATACCTTAAAAAAAAATATACAGCGACTTATTGATGAAGCGGCTTGTACTACAAATGCAAACTTTTAGATCGTGTGATGATTGGACATTGTTCATTGCAGCTCAGCTGATATTTGAATGGGTGAATTATATACTTAACAAAAAGGTGGGCCATGTTGTTTCAACTTTTATGTCGTTCAATTATTTAGTTGGATCTTTTACCAAGACATAGTTTACAAAATCTTATCATAATCAAACTGTTGGTTTAGGAGTTCTGACCATTTGTTTGCTAGAGTTCTAGCAGCAGACACATCTCTAGAACTTATTGATGAATTGGCTGCTAAGGACCAAATTTTGACATTAGACCAGTGAAGGATTCAGCTACTTGTACTACAAATGCAAACTTTTAGATGGTGTGGGGGTGCTTTGCTGGTGACACTGTTGATGATTGGACATTGCATTCAGAAGTTATTGCTCATTATATCATGTGTATATATATATATGCCCACAAATGTCATTGGCTTACTGTGGTAACATCGTTTAATGTATCAACTTTCTTTATACTGGGATTAAACTCATGAAAATAAAGGAATGAGAAGTCCAAAGATGCTGTCTACCAAATTTCTTTCATGCTGTCTACCAAATTTCTTTCAAATTGAATAATCCGTCTAGGAGGAGCTAGATTTTAAAAGTTTCACAAAACATTAAAAATGGTGGAAATCCAATATGGCGGATCAATTTGTCCAAGAGGCTTTATTGTTCATCTGGAACCAGGGAATCAGGCTGAAAAAGAATTTTGCTACTATCCCAAATGGTTTTTCTGCAAGTCGGACACATCACATAGGAGAAAATAGATTTTAAAGGTTTTACAAAAAATTCAAAATGGTGGAAAATCTATTATGACGCACCATTTTTTCCAAGAGACTTTTTTGTTCATCTGGAGCCAAGGAATCAGGGGAAAAATAATTTTGATTCTACCCCAGATGGTTCAAGAGCTTTATGGCCCAAAACGTGTTGTGGCTCCCCATAGCGCCACCATCTAGCCAATCTGGGTAATTTTTGTTACCTGAGTAGTGGGTGAATGTAGGAACCTATCAACCAAGTTTGATAGCTCTAGCATCTATAGTATTTGTAGATTGTATAGCTGTGTAAACACTTTTAGTGGAGAACATTTTTTAAAAAAAATCAGAACAAATACAATAGGGTTTCAGCACCTTCGCTGCTTGAACTAAAAAAACATTTTGATAAAAGTGAATATTTGTATTGATAGTAAATAGTAAAAAGCTTTTTTAAAGCTCCCAGCCAAGAACAACCGTGAGCAATCATGAGTTGAGCAATGTTTATTATGTTCATGAATAAAACCTCAAATTGAATTTTAGAATTCCATTGGGTCATAGATTTGTTCTGTGGCTTGCATTTGTTTTACCCACAAGGTTGATATGCTATATTCACCTCAGCCAATACTGTTATCATTGACATAAAACTACAACAGAAGGTAAATGCGAATTTACTTGCTCATTCACTTACTAAAATATTGCTTGCCCACTTGCTAGACTGCCCATCTTGCAACAGTAGGCTTACTCAGCAGAGGATTTGAAGCTGCAGTGGTACCAGGAGGTGCTGTCTTCCCTCCAACCATGTCTTCACTGCTATGTGGGTAAAACCTGAACAGGAACAATGGCTGGGTTTAAGGTCACCATGAGCCCCTCATGTAAATGGATATTAGTTGGCCAGAGTGAAGATGTTGGGCATGCTGACCATGCTCCCCCACATACACCTAAATCCTTTCCTTGCACAGACAAATGTGCAGTGATGTGGAATGGTGAAGGCTGCAGGGAAAGGATGAGACTGGGAGCACTTACCAAACCTTGCATGTAGGCAGCAATGGAGAGATGGTCGCTGAGCCATGGGATGGGAACATAATGTCTTCTCAGCGGATCCCGTTATACAAGTTTTTAATTGTTGCTTGGGAGATATTGGACCATTCCACAACCACCCAGCTTCTTTGCGATGTGAAGGACATGGATATTTACTCCACCTAATATATTCCAATATGTCTCATTCAAGTTCAGATCTGATGATTTGTTGAGGCTATTGAATGTTGATGTTCATGAAGCTATCTTTGTAGCAACATGTCAGCATGTGGGATGTTTTTTTTTTTTGTACTATAGTAACATAGTGACAGATTGATCAGTGTTACAGCAGTATAGCAGTGTTGTATGTATGCATTATGGTGGAACATAATACATAATGTGCAATTTTTTCTAACTTTTTAGTTATCAAAAAACAGAACCACTAATGATGTGTTTTGTAAAATAATATTGCTTTACAACTCACCTCATAATTAATTGAAATGATTATTATTTAATTAATAAAAAATGTGATCATTATTTATTGAACCTATACTGGTTTTCTGAATGGAAGAGAGTAAGTCCCAAAACCTTCATAAATTTTGAGCTGTAATTCCAAATTTTCTGAGGATGAATGCCATGAATGCCATGAAAAAAAAAACTATCTGAATGCTTTTCAAGTCACAGAAATCCCATAATAAGTAATTATGGACAATAAGAACCGTTTACCATTCAAGATGAATGTGTCTTTATAGACCATTATGTAGAAATCAGTTTGTGAAAAACACCTCCCACTCTCAGAGTTATCACCGCATAAGGACACAGATGTGACCTACCCACAGCGAAGTGTATCCAAATGTTCCAGTGTCCAGCATATCTGGCATCAGCCAATGAAACCAATGCAGAAGTTTTTTTTTAATTAAAAAACTAAATAAATAAATGATTGCGCTTAGTGTGTATATCATATTATAGTTTCTGAAATAATTATCACTTAGCATTCATGCTTCAAATACTTTCACAGAACAATTGAAATATTGAAATAATATGCAACACATCATATTACTTCCAAAGTATATTTATAAGTATTAAACAATGATACTAATAAATATAAGGGAACAGTAACATGGACAGATTCAGATCACATTACGGGACTCTAGCCTAAAATCAGCTCTGCAATGACATTGACCAAGCTGCGACCTAAGTGAGGCAAATGCATAGACTGTTTGCGGAAATGTTTGAAGCTACCACGTGTATAACTCAGTGACATTTCATTTTTTTTTCATTTTACCATTTCTTGCTAAAAACATTCATACGCTTTGCTTCATGGGTAAGTGTCTTAACGTGTCCTGTATGTCCATTGGTCTTCATGAATACTACAGCTGCAAAGAGGGATGCCGATAAAGAGCAGGCCCTTTGTCGATAGATGTTGAAGCCATGGCCTTTAGGGAAGATGCAGGTGCTGAATCTCAAATGCAGCTGCTGTCTGCATGAAACCTGCATCGCATAGGTCAAACACCTTCCTGGAATACAATGGGCCCCATGCATTAATGGAGCATGTGCACAGATTTAAACATAAAACATGCGTACTCATTAATATTTTCTTACCTGGCATTTGTTGTTAAGAGCAAAATTTAAGTACACAAAGGATAATGCACAGATGTGTGTTTGTACAAGAGACAGTCACTTTTAATGTACAAGTCTGAAATTATCCATATATCTACATTATTAAAACTAATATTTGGACAATATTCCTGTGGAAGGAACAGAGATTACAATCAAACAGGCACATATTTTATTAATAGGTAGACCTGACAAAAAGGCAAAATGTCTACTTTTGAATAAGAGCAATACATTGATAGTACTTCCACACCTGCTCTGCAGCTCTAAAGGGAAAATAATAACTCTCTTGATGATTGACGCGAATTAATCAGTTTTCATTATTTCATTAGCTGCCTAATATTCATGTTATTGCAATTTTTATGTGGAAAATGAATATTTCATACTTTATCACCATTTTTTTGTAATAATTACCACTTGCCATTTGATGAACATGGGTAAGCACAGATTCCAGTGTCTACACATCCATTGAATGTATCCTGTTTTGGTTCTTCGTATGTATTTCTGTCAAGAAGATATGGGGTGTCAGCCTGTTGTGATCTCCGCATGCATTCTGCATTCTTCTGCATTCTTCTGCAATGAATTTGGAACATCCTCATGAGGAATATTACACCTCTATGCCACTGTGACAAATGTCATCATTACTACCCAGAGGAAGTCATGATGCAATCAGGTGAGAAATCACATTACACATGCAGAGCTTATATGTGGGGATTCTGTGCAAGCATTAGTAAAGGGGGATTCAGATAAGAAAAAGGAAGTAGAGCAACATAAAACACTGATTGATGGTCCTGGTATTAAGAGATTGATGGAATTTTCATTGTTGGCATTTCCTTTGAGGTTCATCTGTGGCAGTTTGCCTGTCTCATGAAAAAAATGCAAATATCATTGGGCTCCCTGTAGGGTATGCATTAAACAATACAAATGAGCTAATTTTGGGCTTCACAGACATACTTAAAAACAATATGCTCTCATTTTTTGTTTTGCCTTAAAGCAAATCCCTGATAAGAGCATATGGTGAAAGGCATAGCAACAATCCATCACTCTTTTAATCTCTAATGACCCTGAGAGAGCTGAGAGTCTGAAATGGGTGTAGACGTTAGCAGATTTATCAGCTCTGACATCCAAGCCAATGCCCTAATGTAGCACAGATGGCTCGTTGAGAGATTTCCCGTTTGTCACACAAAAGATGTGACAGTGACTGTGCAGAAGAAATGATAAAAAAAAACCCTAAACTGAGATTTAAAACTCCAAGACTTTGATCCAAACAATGCTCTTTTCTACTCCCAAGTGTATTCGTCTATACAAACAATCAGTTAATGTCTGTCATGACTTTTAATGATTGCTGAAATTATGGGAAATTAATTATGCCACAGTTGTGAACCAATGCTAATTGAAATCAGGCCTTATATTCCGAGGCTCTCTATGTTCTGAAAATGTATATGTACTGGAGGATGGCATCTCTCTGAGCCTCAGATCTGACCAATTTTTTTTTTCAATGACATTACAATGTAATACTGCCATCCCCTCTCTGCTGACTTTTGAAACTGGTATACAAGGGTTTGGCTTGGTTTTCAGGGTTGTTGTCTTCTTTCAGAACGGCCCTTCATTTCAAGCAGCTTCATAAATGCACCACCTGTTCTTACCTGCCTGAAGAGGAACATAATGTACAATTGATACTGCTCAATATGACTGAAACCGATGTATGAAAGAATGTATGCTACAATTAAATAGGAACAAACTGTGAAAAATATGATGATGCAAATTTTAAATAAATCACATGTTGATTCCAGTCATTTTTGTGTTTGAGTATGTCATGCAGAAGTAGCATGGATGTCATGATCAAGACATTACAGCTGATGATGTATTCAATCTGTAGCCATGTTCAGGCTTTTCCCAAGTTTGTATTTTTCTCTAATTTAAAAATTAAGGCTAAGAATAAAAGGCAGTGTCTGTAAGTAAGAGTAAGAGTGTCTGTGCACGTACTGCAGTCCCCAAATAAACTGCACCCCAACCCATTTTCATTACGTCCCCTGAAATGGGAAAATCGATTGAAGGCTTATTCTGGTATTCACAATCTCTGCCATGTATTCGTTTAAAAAGTAAATCTCTGCTGAGGTTCCCCTTCGAGACATGCCTTGTAAATACAGTGTCATTTTAAGAATACAATCACAACATAACATATTTTACTGGACACTTGCTATACATTTTTGTCCAGAATGCAGTGCTGATTCTTATTGGGATATATTTTAACTATCAAATTGCCTTGAGTAAAGTGAATGGCCAAATATCTAAAAAGGCATGTTCAAATCCACTTTTGTTAGTTTAACAGTACAAAAACAGATTACAAGGCCTGATGCAAGAAGTTGCTTCTGAATTATAAAAAGGAGTGTCCTAGGCATGACATGCAAGATATTAATCAGAGTGTCATCTCTAATCTCACATCACCTGCAGTTGCACCAAGACGGGCTGTCAGTTTAATTGATGTCTGTACTGTGCTTGTGCAGGAATCAATGAATGACCAGTGAACTTGGTTCGCTTGCTAAACCTTACACCTTCCTCAAAAACATACAGAATATGCTGGAATTAACAGGTCACACTAAGGGGTGTGTTCAGAGAACCAAAAAATACTCAAAGACCTACTGAAATTCCCCTTTACTTGTTTTATTACTGGCTAAATTAAAATATGTTCTTCAGCTATACAGCAAAGGCAGTCCATTCTATAACAGGTCAATATTAATATACCATAAGTAATAATTCAAAGAAAATGGCTAAATGATTCAGTTCTTAAAACAGCTTCATTCTGACATTGGCTTCTTCATATATGATACATGCACAATGAGATTTTTGTGGATCTTCAGAATCATACAGTCGTCTGATAAATTATTCATAATTTGGCAGCCTTGAACAACGTTTATATGCGATAGAGTGACTGTCACCATCTAGGGCAGCAGTCCAAACAATTTGGCCAGTGGTATGCAGGACCATTTTAGGTGGTATAAGGCAGAAGTAGTTTCAACATGTCTAGACCTGTCTGAGAGTGTCCAGTGCCTTTCCCTGATGGTTACCTCTGTGAAACAGGATTGTCAGGATTTAGCAAAATATTGGAATAGACTTAGCACTGAACCAAATCTCTTATTGAAGGTATCATCATTGTGACTTGACATCTAGTTGTCAAGCACCATCCATCTCATAGGGTAAACTCCAAGCATCTGACCCTCAGTGCTATGATACTTGTGCAATGTAGTGTTATACTGATCGTGCTAAGTTGTCAGATAGTTTTTCAGTATCTCAGTCTTGATAATGACTACAGCACCCTTGCTGCCATTGTTTTTTTTATTATTTTGTTTGTGTTGTCAATCAACTGGTCCCCTCTGATAAAGAAATACTGACAAGGGCTCTAGGGGTGAGATTTTCTTTATTTTTTTTCTCCTTTCCCTAATTTGAGTATGTAAATGAAGGAATGGACTGTAACTCCTAACTTCCTGTGCACTTCCATGTACACAGTAAATTAACATACATACACAATTTTGTACATTTTTTTTCTCTGATGATTCACATCTAAAATCAGGAAAATTTGAAGTTTGCATTGTATTTATGGACCTTTTCTGCTCACCCATCAGGGGTCTGGATAAACGTCCAGTGTGGGGGTTCCATTTGGCACATGGGATTGACATCATGTTCATAAAAACATGTAGTATGAAAGAACTGCTTGTAATTTTTAGTCAGATAGCAAATTTCACTTGTCATGATTTCTTCTTCAGTAACAAGAATGCCAAATGCATGAATAATCATGAAAGATAACAAAATTGATTGGTTGCTCTGTTTGGAGGTTCATGTTTGCAAATGGGATGGAAATATTGCTGACACTTGAAAAAACATTTAATGTACAATTCCTGCAAAGCTCAGCCTCCCACTGGCTGGAATAGAATACCCATTTGCCTGTTTTCAGGCTGTGCTCTAGTCTTACCTTATTGAAGCATGATATTTTTTTAATATTGAAATTTACTTGGATGTACCTTCTAGCTACCATATATTAACATTTGTGCCTGGATTTGGTTTTCATCCATAGCCTGGAGAAATGAATTTAGACATGTTCTAATATTATAAATTTTTATAACTCAAATTAGTGGGGGCATAATGTAAGAAAAAAGTTAAACAAAAATCATAACATGCTCATATCATATCTCATAGGAAGTACTGCTGGTTGGTAAAATGTATAGAGGTAAAGTAGTGTAAATAAAACCAACAGTATACTTTAGAAAGAGATACTATTGACTGATCAGCAGCAGGAGAAAGGAAATTTGGATGTGAAATGTGGAAACCCTTCCTCCCACACAGAACACTAATCTATAAATAAGACATTGCCAATGCATCACACACTGATTCAGTCAAACTTTGTTTGGTGGTTCCATGATATCAGTGACAGACCAATAACTTTTGTCTTGTTTATGATTTTACCCCTATGAGCTTTTTTTTGGCATCTAAAACTGAAATTTGATCACAGTGAGTGGACTGCCTTGGATTGCCTGCCTTGATCCTCAACATTCATTTCATGAAGTTGGTATGCTGGTGAAGTTGCAGCAAAAATGCAGTTCCACCGAGACACAGCAAGATTAGGGCTTTGAATCCCTTCAGTCATTATTCATCCATACCTTTGGGGGAAGGCAAAGATAGACTGAGAAAGCTGACAGAAAGTTTTCTCCCTCTTAGAATTCCAAAAGGGCACGATCACTTTATTCAGCTGAAGGGATGAGCTGAAAAAGTGCTCTGCCTTTTCCCCTCTCTCTCCCTGTTTCTTATTGATTACATGCTGAAAATACTGTGGATACATTGTGCTGTTCTGTTCTTTCTTCACAGAAGCCCAAGAGCACACAAAGATGATATACAAGAAAAAAATATTGAAATTGCTCATGTGCAAGCATGTGCAAGCACACACACACACACGTGCGCGCTCACGCATGCACGCACACATGCACGCACGCACGCAGGCACACACACATTTATTATACTTAAATACCCCCATGACTGTGGTGTTTACAATCCTTTATATAGAGGGCATGGTGATCACATATATCAATATGTATTGCCAGGGATAGTAGTGTAGCTACATCATAAATGAAGTCATGTCAATGTGTCTATGTGGATTTTTGAATAATGATGCATACTGGTCTGCATTGTTTGGAGTACACTATTTTTTCAAAGCAGACTTGAATTCAGCAGAGGATTAAAGCCAGACTATTCATGATCACTGCTGTGTATATGCAAATAAACAGTAAGGGTGAGGATACTTGAATGTAGTAAGTGTGGTAACTGGATTGTCTTCCTTAGCAAGGACAGTCATCCATGGTTTCAACTGTTACCTACAATCAAATAGCTTTTTCCCACAGCTGTGCCACACTGCAACACACCATACTGTCACAGTGTGGTTATTGCTTCAAGAAAAGTTTCCATAATCAGCATAAAGGCTCTGTATATAGTTCTCAGAACTACATTGTGCGGTGTTAGTACTGCATATCATTTGGTTGTCAGATGCAGTACTTGCAAGGACTATCAAATGCCATTTTTAAATAGCTGGGTAATTGCTGAAAGCTTCTCTTCAAACCACGTCAGTCATTGTTTACGTGTCGATGCATAACAGAAAAAAAGTTGCCTTCAACCTCCTCCATGTTAGCAGGGTTGATGTTTACAATATAAACCAAATCAAGATATAAGCAAAGACCAAAGTGACACTTTCAGAAAGATAGCTAGTGTTTACAGCTGATGAATACAGCAGTGAATAGTGTGAAAGGAGATATTTCACAATGTGAAGATATAAACATACTTGAATCTTGTTCTTTTGGATGTGATCCAACATTTCAGAGTAGTGATAAAATAAATACTGGGGTGTTCTGTTTTTCCACATTATATTTATTATTGAGCTAGCCTAGCAGTGCAATACCAATGGCCGAATGCATCAACAGTTGAGTTTACTGTTAAAATTAAGTTTATGAATGATGGGCATGATTACAGCCTTGTATTTCTCAAAATAACATGTATGCATGTATTTTTATTCATGTGAAACTTTAAGCATACTTCTACTTGCTGCAGTTCTGCCCACCAAGGAAATTAAATCAACAATATTTTTACTATATGGTTTTGAATCAAGTTAGTTAACACCAGTTTACATGAAACCAAAAAGCTGCACTAAAATTTATCAAAGGCCACCCAACATTGGCTACCATGGCATGTAGTACCACATGATATTTGCTTCAGTCCATTACAAAAACAATGATCTTAGAGTAGATTATATTTACCTGTTTGTTTTATGCTACTCATATCAGATTGTTATGCATGCTCCCATTGCACAAGGTGGGAAAAACCCATGCTGACAAGCCAGAAGACTGTCACTGGCAGTTTAAAATGAGTATATATCAGTAGTGAACCTTGGTCCTCTGACCCCCCTCCCTCGTCAGGAAAAAAGAAAAGCCTAGCTTTCTGTGTTCTCTCCTACAGTACTGCAAAAGTCACCTATGATAATTCCTACTATATATATATAAATGAATTTATAATATTGTTAGCTACCTTACCTGTAAAATACGATGTAGCTGCATTTCCAACTAGATATATCATAGCCAACAGTAACCGGTGTTAACTTGCATACAAACAGCGAAGTAAAAATGGTGGTGGTAATGTCAGATTTGTAAATTATGTCTTCCTATAATAAATATTTAAGTTTGCTAAAACTATCATTGTTAATGCTTTAAAAAAAAAGTATTGGTAGAGTGTTGGCAGACTTAAAATCAGTGAAAAAGCAGATATGTATGGTGTGTTGAGTCACTCCTGCTGAGAAGTAGACTGATTATGTCAGCTTACCAGATCATCATGGTCTGTTTGGAAAGGAATTGGGCCACTGAAAGTATGACTTAACTACAGGCAAAGAAACAACCTTGCTGAGAGATCTTTGTGCAAATAGTATGTCTGTCATTTAACTTTTGATTTTCCCCTCTTTGTCATGGCAGAAAATGACATGCGAGAAAAAAAACAAAACTGACATGCAAAACAAGCTTAGCTGTGAGCTTGGATATCAATGTAATGCTTTGAAAAACACAATAGGGTGCTTGCAATGCATGCACAACTGAAAGTCAAAGTTGAAGGGGCAAGGAGATCATACGAACAAAATGTAGCACACAAATATGATGTATATGTAAAAGCAAGTATGAGGGTTTTAAGTTTGTACGTTTCTGAGGCTAGAGCGTGTGCTAAATGCCTAAATGTAAAACACATGCTGGCAACTAAGCAGCTTTTTCTCAAGAAGAAAAGACAGGCAGAAGCTGGAGATAGGAGGACCAGTGGTACTAACATTTTCTTAAATATTTGCACATATCACACACAAAAAATTACAAAATCGTTACAAATATACAGTAGTGTAAACTTGCTACATTCAATGTTGTTACACATTTGTGAGATCCTCATTTCCCCCTTTTCAGATTTTAACTTTTCACTTTCAGCATCAGACCCATGGTTGCTGAATGTGATATCACACAGCTCTCCTCTCCTACTTTCAAACCTGCTACAGTATTACCCTCTGCTGGATGCTACAGAGTCAGTTATCAGAGTAAAGTACCCCTGAGAGATGATAATCAACAAATCATACTCTGCACCATCCCTGTCTGTGTCACATATCATCACACTTACAGAAACAAAGATTCAAAACAAGACACTAGACCGCAGAATAAACTTTATCTGAAACAATTATTTTATATGGTTAGCATATAGGGATAGCATTTATTGGACAAAGCTTACAAGTAACCTTATAACTTCAACATCTGTTTCACCCCATAAACAATTAAAAAGGGTTCACCATGGTAGGTCTCTGCCACACAAGTCCAGATCTTCAGCTGCTGTAGTTGTTAGGAGCTTGACTGACATCATAAGTGGACACAAATCTTGAAGTCATTGTGCAGATGATGTAGATGGCCTGAGTTACTGAATTTTTACAACCAATGCTTAACTGTTGTGTATAAGTGCATGATCATGCAATTACACGCAGTGTGATCAAGACAGAATTTGGGTCAGCTCCCCCAAAGTCCCTGCAATATGCTCATGCAGTTTTCCAATGTGGTTTGTGGGAATTAACATCGTGCAGTCAGGATAAAAGCTGATTTTTTTTTTTAATTGGTTTTGCTTCCATTTCTGCTCTGTGTATGTGTACGCACAGGAGGCTGAGAAAGGCAATGGGATCTCTGAATGATTTTTGCTATAAACTTGCTGTTGAGGTAAATATAGAAAAACCAAATGCTATACTAAATCAAAATTGATTATTACCCACCAAAACAGTCAAGCCTATCATTGTACACCAGGCCAGCCTAATTTTCAAGCCAAGGCCAGGCTGTGCCCCCCTGCAAAGGTAATACTATTCTGCCCCATTTGTCACATCCCCCATGTAGCAAATTGCTTGTCATGGCCCATTTGAGCTCCTGCGCAATGCACAAAAGTGCCCAAGAATGAATCCACCCTGGCCAGGAACACGCCCCGTTAGATAACTAAGATCAGCTGAGTCCTGTTTGCTTCCATATGAATCCACCCTGCCCAGGAACACGCCCCGTTAGATAACTAAGATCAGCTGAGTCCCGTTTGCTTCCATAATGAATCCACCCTGCCCAGGAACACGCCCGTTAGATAACTAAGATCAGCTGAGTCCCTGTTTGCTTCCATATGAATCCACCCTGCCCAGGAACACACCCCGTTAGATAACTAAGATCAGCTGAGTCCCGTTTGCTTCCATATGAATCCACCCTGCCCAGGAACACGCCCCGTTAGATAACTAAGATCAGCTGAGTCCCGTTTGCTTCCATATGAATCCACCCTGCCCAGGAACACGCCCCGTTAGATAACTAAGATCAGCTGAGTCCTGTTTGCTTCCATATGAATCCACCCTGCCCAGGAACACGCCCCGTTAGATAACTAAGATCAGCTGAGCCCCAATTGTTTCCATGGGTTTCAACACCCCCACTCTCCACAAAAATTCTACAATTGCACAGGCTGATTTTGGACATGAGTGATATATCATACCTCATTTTGTTTTAGTGTATGGAGTTATGCATCACCAGATATTGTTGCACATATGAAGTGTTTACTTGTGTGAATTCCATGAAGGACCACTGACCAACAGCTTCAATTCATTTTTTTAACAATGTACCATTTTAGCAAAAATAGAAAATTAGCTGTTGGAAAATGAGCTCTGTATGAAAACAGCTGTGTTTTGATTTTTTAGCACCTCTGCATGAATTTACCATTCTCAGAATTGCAATGTAAAGTCACAAGCACAAGATTCCTTTAAATTTGACAAGCTTCTAAATATCCCTCACCAACAAGCCCTCCGTTATGCTATACTAACTGATAGTAACCTAGAGTGTATGGGAGTGCACATTGTTATTTTATATTTGGTTTTTATCTAATTTCCCCCACCCCCACCTCCATCCCCACATAACATATATAATGAATCACTATTATGGCTCATGGGCATAGATTAATCAACATTGTTGAACATCTAGGCAAACTGTCTCTGTGAAAAGTCTAACTCTTGCATTTCATTTTGAATCAGTCTGAAGGACAGATTTGTCCAGGCTTTGGTCTCATTCCTCAAATTTTGTCTGTAATTGTTTATACATATCATATTAAATTATTAACTGACAAGCAGCACTTTCATTGCTTAAAATGCAGTACCTCAAAGATAATTGCAACATTTCAGTTTGAGCTAGCAATTTTGACAGTATCCATTCCATTAAAATCTAAGCTGAGGACTGAACTTAATTCCCTTTCTTATAATAATTCCTTTTGACAGGGCTGCAAAAATACAACTCAGTGTATAGTTTTTCTATGAAAATGTATCTCCTCTGCACACTAAAAGATCATTTAAAACCAATGCACCAGGCTTATATTTGAAAGTTTCTCTACAAAGACATTCACTGGTTTGGAAATGACTGAACATGAAAGTTAGCTCATGTCATCTTATGTCCTTCTTGATAGAAAGACCTCAAAGGGTTCAATTAAAAGGGCAATGCAGTAACATCAAAGCCAACTCTACTGACTCACTACAAGGCTCAGTGTTTTTTTATTTATTCTGTGCACAGATGACTGTCAAATGACCCTTATTACAATGCAGATGACACAGTGACACAGAGACACCACCAAACCTGAGGATGTTACAATCTACTGTCAACCAGTTTAAACAATCATCTAATCATGATTTTAAGAATGCAGAAAAGACAAAGGACACCATCATGGTCATCAGAAAGCATGGCTGTGATACCTTACCATCATAAGAACAACAATACAAAGAGTTAAGGATTCTAAATATCTGTGTACCCTTACAGACCAAAAACTAAACTTTGAAGCCAACTGTCATTGAGAGGTTGGCAAATGTCAATTCTTTCCTCACAAGCTCATCAAACTGAATAGGAAACTAAGCTTGGAAAAGTTGATGATACTGAGGAGCAAGATCATAAGGAAACAACAAAGAATCTCAAAACAACTTTTCAAGAAAGGAGAACATATAATCACCCTTCCCTCATATCCCCTGAATCATCTTTTGAGACTTGTCCTTCAGAAAGAAGACTGATGTCCCTGCCTTTTTAAAAGAGGACTGAGGTCCCCGACTTTTAAAGGGAGAATTCTGCAGCATTGTGCCAGTTTGTCTCCCCACAGTGCACCTTCATTTTAATCTTTATTTCTCTGATTTATGCATTTCAGTGTTTTCTCATCTTAAGCAATTTATGTAAGTTCTATGGGTTGAAGCCAGAGCTGCAGTTAAGTTCAAGTCTCACTCTCGCAATGATGAGTTGCATGGGCAATGTTACTCTCTAAAGGTGTTCTAATCCTTTGCTTATATTCTAATGCATCTGGATCTATTTTAACCATTTGAAGGGATGATTCAAATGGTTAAAATGAGTGTACTAAGTTTTTCCCATGCAAGAAAATTGTATTTCTTTTCATTTAAGCTCTACCAGTTGTTGAAAGGTGTTTTCTCAGTTTTATTTGATACATTTGTTTTCCTTTGTCTATCAGTACTGATGAAATTAAAAAAAAAAAAATCAGGGGGTGTATTTACTTTTACACATCACTATATACCAATAACCTTCATTTCAAATGTAGTACTGCCATACATAATTATGCACCATGCATTTTTATATGATACCCTTACCTATGGTATCTTGTGTTTCAGCTTTATAGGATACTTTTTGACAGAGGAGTGGAGTTGCACTGCATGGAGAAGGTGCCAGAATATGCAATAACAATGCCTCTCCCCTAGGAGGTCTGCTTTGATTGAACCTTGAAAAGCAGACTGTTTTGAAAGAGAGACAGGCAGCTCTCAGCCAGATGTGAGAGTCATGTAAATCAATAACATACAGTCACTTCAACACTGATAACTTACTGTCCAGCAGTGCTGACGCCAAGAGCTTTTGTTAACATGGCTGCCAATAATGTGTCGGATACAGTGCTTGGGAATTTGCATATACATATCACAAGCTATCTACCAGCATTCTGCAAAGCAGAAATACTTCCTCCACACAACTTACTGCCGCTGACAAAAAGAACTTTCTGAATTAGAGGCAGAGCCTTTAAGGCAGCTCCTGGTCTCTGTTTCAGTGTTGTTCTTGTTGGCAGTGACAGGATTCTTTCATTGTGCATGTAGAGGCAGAGCCTGTAAACTATCTGTCACTTTTGCAGTTTGTGTCTCTTATACACTGCCACATCTTTCTGCACTGATCAGATTTCACCTGCTAAACTTACATTTAGGAAAGTTGTTAATTAAAATAATGTACCTGGGGATATGCAAAATGTTGTTTCCTCCCACACAGTCTTCAATTTTCTGTTTTGTCTCAAGCAGCATAGGAAAATGAGATGGCACATATCTGTGCTTTAAGTGCTTATCCACTCGCTCCCCTTCACAATCACTGAAGCGATTACCTTTACCTGTGGCAGCACAGGGTCTGCATCTGTGAGGGATACATTTTTAACTTTGTCTGAAGGATTTGGTCACCAGTGGATCAAGAGAGAAATTACATTTGTTTAGTGATCCTTATTCACCAGTGGCAAGCTTTATCTATGTTTGTCACACTTCACTGCAGCCTTAAGTGTCATAGAATAGTTAGCTTGCCACTGCCGAAACTAGAGAGAAGAAACTTTGTTTGTTTACCCTTAAATGTATGGCTCTACAGAGGCGTTGTTTCCAGTAAAATAAAAATATGAAATCATAGTGATAAGTGTATACATTTCATGAATGTGGACTATGAAAAAAAAACACTATATATTTTAAACAGAATAGAACTGGACATTTGATGTTCATGTTAATTCATATCACCTTCCATAAAATATTGTAATTTGTAGTATATGCATAAATCTGAAAAGGTATTTTTGATAATAGATCACTGAGTTGCAAGAGATCATTTGGACAGGCCCCTGAACCAGAAGGATAATGGAGCACAATTTAGCTGGTCCATGCTGTGCACCAACTGGACTTTGTAGTACCATCCAGGACGGCTGCCTGAGTTCCAATCTGACCCATCATATTCCAACATAAACCAGGGTTTCAGTCCTAACAATCTCAATCCTAACCATGTTCACATACCTTTATCTGGTACAACATAAGTGACATTACAACTTGTAAAGATAAATATATGTGAATGCATATACACATACAAGCACAGTGATTATGATAAAGTGTGATTATGTATTCATATGCAGTCCTATGACTAATTTGATGGTATGTGGTTGGGTACAGTGATGCTATTCTCTTTCACTAACATCACTGCAGTTGGTATTGCTGCACAACAAAGTTTAAACAAAGTATAAAAAAGGAAAAAACAGCTGGGTATCCTTTTGAAAAAAAAAATGGCTTACTAACAGTTTTACTAATCTTTTCTGGGCCTCTGGGTGGCACACAGGGTAAGACGTATGCCTGGGAGTCCTGAGATCAGGGGTCCAAATCCCAGTCTCGCCATTGCCAGCCATGGCAACAATGGCCCAGCCTTGCCAGGACTGATGGGGGTAAGCAGGCTAAGTTCATTGGTTTAATTGTTATAGCAACCTCTCTAGTCATGCTGGGTACCTGTGGCAGCACAAACTGAGGGTACTCTGACTGCATCATCCTCCAACATCATAGGCAGTGTGCAGTTAATGGTGCAACTTCAGTGTGAATAGAAGCAAGGTTGTCGTCACATGAATCAAAGGAGCTACATGTTCAGCGTCTCCTCCCAAAGCCGGCAGAGAGGGTGCTTTGGTGAGGTCAACAAGTTTGGTTGAGTTCAGGTTGGGAAAAAATTATGAAAAAAATGTGCCACCTTATTCATCTGTCTGTATTTTTTAACAAAATCCCTATCATCCATGATTTAATGCACTACTGCAGAAGTCAAAAAAATTCACTGATAAAAACTTGGACACCAAGTAGCAGCTTAAGCACATCAAGTCAGACTATGCATATTCAAAGAAGAAGCACTTAAGTCATTCTGCTTCAAAAAAGTTACACATCTTACGTCGGAATAGACCCCCACATTAGCTGCTCAGTTGGCTTTAATATTAGCTGACAGGGCTGCTGTTCAGTGCCATCTGTGGTGCTTCAGGGTAGCGAGACAGTTGTGTCTCAGGCTTAATTTTCTCACTCAAGACCTGCAGAGATTACAGCTCCCAGTGGTGCAGAGAACACAATCTTCCAACAGCTATGCTCTGTTTATTCATTGCATCAGCACACAAACTGAGATTTTTCCAGTGGCCTGTGTTATCCCGAGGGCACATGGCAACCCTTATGCTGCCAGAGCTTTTCCTGGCATTGACCAAGAATGAAGTTGCTGTTGATCTCAAGCCTGTGGTCTGTAAGACCACAGAAAGATGGCTGGGGCTTATTTGTCACACACTTTCTAATGTGACCCGCACTTCTCAATTTTGTTCTCTCATTCCTTCCTGTTCCAAACCACATAGGTATTTCAACCATGACTGTTCAGCTATCATGTCCCAGGGGAAAGCCAAGCATAATGGATTTTCAGTCAGCTGGCATTAGCTCCTGACTCCTGACTTTTGCTTTGTGTGATGTTTGTTCAAAAATCTCTTTGAAAAGTGTGTAAGTGGAGGGGAGTGAAAAGAAATCAAAGCGTGTGTCCAGAGTCCAGGAAACAAATCATACCAAAACCCATGGATCGGAGTTCCAGTTGATTCTGTGGGTTAGACTCTGCTTTGACAAATACCTCTCCGATTGCCATCCTCTTTTAATTCCAATGAGAGTGGAGGGGAGCTCTGAGCTGAGCTGTCGAGGCTGAGCTATTCCCTACTATTGGCTGCTGTATGGTAAGATGACTCTACTATCTGTCACCCTGCCATGCCCCATCTATATTTATTCTCGCTTTGGCATGTGATCCCTTTTACTTTTATCCTCATAAAGAGAGGTGAAAGAGTGGTCTCAGAGGCATAAAGTTACCCTGAGATAATCAACACAAGCAGGGCAATAGGATTCATTCTTAATCTAGCAGCATTTCCAGAACGATTATGAAGTGCTAGATTTTGTGAAAGCACACTTTTTTTTTGTGATGATGGCACAAACTATCTGTCCAACAAAGAGACCATAAATATTGAGATCCACCAAATGAGGTGGCAGGTTAAAACATTGCCAAAATACATGCCAGCATCAAATTGTTTGATCAAAAATGCTAATGAAAACATTATAATTTTGTCCAAAAGTCTGTCCAAAAGGGGTTGGCCGCCTTGGTCACTGACCTTACATAGTATTAACACAGTATTATTTTTAATCCATAAATTGTAATCCCTCAGCTTCATTCTCTTTTCCTTATTTGGGATGTGCAGTCATATTTGTTAGTCCAACCAATCACTGAATGTCAGTCTGTTGATGCAGGATCACACAGTTTTTGTGTGTTAGGATCCCACATACAGCAATACCAAATATGGTGTGTTTCTGATAGGGACCTCGAGTGCATCTAATCATCACACTTATAATCCTCTCTCAGACATGGTGATGTAGAGCTGCATTCAACTGCAATGTAACATGCAACACCCATACAAGATATTTATTTAAACTCAAGTAGGGGAGCAGAGACACTGAAAACCTGAGGGATAAACAAAAACCAGCCCCCCTCCCTACTGTGGCCATATGAGGAAAGAATCACAGCACCACCTATTGGCTCATTATGGGCATATGGTCTCTACTCTCTCCTGACTCATAATCATCATCAAGGTTGGGATATGTCAATAGCTTGTTTTTAGCCATTGCATTCCTTGGCAATAGAATTTGTTACAGAATTTGGAGACATTAGGAAACTTGCACAAATGTCAAAGCAATGCACCAGTGTCCCTATATTCCTGATGAAAAAAATGAATTCATTCTGTTGAACTACATTAGTTACATGACTGTGTCTTTGTCTTGCCACTTGCTATTTGCCGTGGATCAATATTTAATTTGATCATTTTTAATCTCACCGTTTACAAAAATTGTGATCAGCATAACAAAAGATTTGCCTATAGTTTCCTGGAAGTGTGCTATTACACCACAGGGTACAGATTTCAATGTCAGGGACATCAAGGTTGTTGCTAAAAATTGACAGACCAAGAAATTTAATCACACTCAAGTTTTCTTTCAATTTTTGTTTGTATTCTGATAGCAGACATTATTAGGACATTTTTTTTTAAACATGGATAACCAAATTTTAATACATTTATAGAATTTGTGATTCTGGTCTTTTGAATGACATACAGTATCCTGATTTTGTCCTTTCTGGTTTTACATTTTAAAACTGTTAACTGAATCATAATCTGCACTTAAATTTTGAAGTTATTATCATATTTAGATAGCTGTTCTACTATAGATTCTCCATGTGGGAGGTGATGTCAGAGGTGAATATGATTAATTGTTCCCTATGCCTTAAAAAGTGTCTTCTGTTTATCATTTTTACATCATCATCTGGCATCTGTTCTGGCCCATTATAAACAATAACCTGAGCATTGGATAAACGGTTGGCAGAATCCATCTCAATTAAAAAAATCCAAATACCGACCTCCAAAGCCAACTGCTGTCAATGGGCTGTACTCTTCAGAAGACGGTCATGTTTTGTTTAAGACCTTTCTTTGTTTTGCCTTGATATTTAAGGCCTAATGGTCATCTGTACAGGGCTATTCCTCCATATTTGACCAGGACATAATGCAACAACATTTCCTGTCTATGTGGTGGAAAACAAACATTAAGGAGTAAATGCAATTCTCATTCTGTTTTCTTACAAGGTTCCGGAAACTGTAGGAGTCAGTAGGCTCTCCCCCATTTCAGTAACCTTCCCCTCTGAACCTATTTACTAGTCTCTTGAATTACCTTGTGAAGTTATATTAGTAATATTATGTATTTTGACCTTGGTGAGTGAGCAATTTCATCTTGTTTATATTTTCAGGGTCTAATGCAAATTACAATCCTTTATTTGTGGAGGGTAAAACATTAATAAGTGAGAAGGTAGTAACAAACAAGAATCTGAATGGTGAAGATGGGAAAAGAGGGAAAAGGTATTGGTCAGTCTGTGTGAAATAAGGTGTTCTGGATTTTGATAATCTGCATGAAATAAAATACACCAGTATCAAAGAATCAGAATATATTGTGTCTGAATGAGGTTTTAAATATGTTACTGTAAGATAATATTGACATTTCTTTTAACAGTACGATTGAAAAGCTCCCTCAAATTTAATAGATTAAATGTCAGGGAAGACATGCCTTTCCAGTGAATTAAATACAGATCCTGCCATGATAACAGCGATGAATATTTCACAGATGTATATCATTCCATGACAGTGCCTGTATCTTTTCATAATTTGAAAGATTAATCTGTATGACCATTGGCAGGGAAGTACTATGAAAGATATTATTTTGTGTAATATGAAAGAAGAAAGCAATATCCTTCCTTTCACAAATACAAGTGTATGTTTCTACACATAAAATGGATGTGTAGACTCCTCGGAACTGAAAAAAAAATACTTTGATTTGTGAAAACAATTGTTTTCTTTTTGTATTAGTGGGTAAAATATTTTTTGGAATATATTCCTATATTTCCTTTTCCATCAGCTTATACAGTCTACTCATACAGCACATGAAATAGTTTCATTGCAACTGAGGATGTAAAATGCTTTTTCCTGCTGCACTACTGTTCCAAGAATCTACCGGGGGAAATCATTTCTGCATCACACTTACCTGATTACAGTAGAGGCAATTGGACCAGTGACACTAAAGGAGGAAGCACACACTCAGTACTTTTCCTGTGTGTCACCGGTGATGAAAGCAGGCTCTCCTTCAAGCTATGCTGCAGGGTGGTAAAATGGAAATAGAACCACTTACTGAGTCCCTGCTTCATTTTCAGATGCCCTCTCACAGAACGCTTTTCGTATGATCATATCCATGCTTATGTAAATCTGCTATAAGTGTGCCTCACACTTCCATGCCACAACTCATAAACATAAAGAGAAACCAGCAGAACACTCCTGTTCCTTCCAAACATTTCATTTTACTGGAGTGTGCAATGGCATAGGCAGTGTTTCAACCACACAGGTGTTACTAATGTTCTTATGGATAAAAAAATCAAAATCTTGTGCAAATTATGTTTTACTGTTATGTGCTACTAGAAAATAACAAAAAAAATTATATAATTTCAATGTAATTATTTTTTGCTACCGAGTCAAAAAATAGAATTCAAACTCATAATGCAACTCTTGGATGCATAGCCATTTGTGTGGCCAGTGACTCCATAACTATCTCTAAAGTTCCACTAATATTTACCATAAAAAAGATTAACATAATATCCTGACGATACAATAATATGGTGATGAATAGGTAATAATATAGTATTACACTGTAATTGTGTACCGGTTTATGATACTGTATAGGTATAATGGCACTGTCAACTCATCTTTTTTCACAAATTTCAAAAGTAGTGTCACTGTTTCTGAACAGAGGACCTTTTGGACAAATACCCAAAGGCAGAGGAAGCAAGTGCAGTGTTGATAAATAATTTCCATTCAAAGAAAAAAAAAGTCATCTTCAAATTAAATACATATTGCTTTTACATTTGGGCTTCATTGAAAAAATGTGGAAATAATGCTCTTGATTCAAATTAAAAGCTGGGCATGAGAGACAGAGAGACTAAAGAATATGTTTGTGCAATTTAGTCAGGGATTGATTTCAGCTAGTGCACTGGCATGTAATCTCTGCAGGAAAAGCAATTAGGGTCTTGCTGAGCCTGACAAGCCAAGAGGTTCCTTTTATTTCCAATCATAATAAACACCCAACAAAAAAAATAAATGTTTAATTTCCAAGTAGATAAAAGGTTGCATTCATTGCAATTTTTACCAGCTAAAACTTTCACTTTTGTGATGTCAGGTGTCAGGAGTGGACTTAGTCCAGCTGTTCCCCCAAACCAGGCCCACTACCCTAAGGGATCCACCCACCACATGGACTCCAGGATGAGTTAGGTAAAACTCTAGTAAAATAAATTTAAACAATACCAAAATGAAAAATCATAAAATAGGCCTGCACCACTCTGCCGGACCTCACTCATGTTCCAAGATAGTAAACAAAAGAATCAAAAAGGAGAAGCAAGTCCTATCGGCAACTATCTAACACTCACCCATATACAAAAAGGAAATCAACAAAAATCAAATTAAACATACCCAAGGAACATAACTAGGTTCCAGGTCACAATTCCCAGAACCCCCAAAGCAAAGTCTAAAGCATAAAAAAAATCCAAAATACAGCCAGCAAAACAAAAATGAAACCAAAATCCAAAGAAAAGAAACAAGACTGTTTTAAAAATCTCCCATGCTAGCTTTTTTTTTCGGTCAGCATCTCTACTGCTGTTCTGCTTCTACCTACATGCCTAAATAGCTACAGTAATCAGGACAGGCAGATGAAAAGCAGGTGCAAGGCACACACCAGCAGCAAACACCGTCCCCAGCAATAATAAAATTATTGAATGACTGCTGTACACGCCCCCAGTCTCCTGAGCTCACCTAAGAAACAGCATGCCATCAGCCCTGTCAGGACAACTCCTGACAGTGACACCTTAGCTCTATAGTTTCCGTAACTCATTTTGACTCATTTCTTGTTCTCCCTGTCTTCTGAATAAAGTGAGGCCTGTCATCTTAACATCCTATCAGATTCTGTGTTGATGGGATTTCTGTATGTGCTAGAGGTATGTTTTCCAGGTCTGCCCAGCCCGGGGTGCTGCTGCTCTCCGGCGAGATTGGGAGCAGTGGCACCTTGGGCTGGCAGAAGGTGATGTGGGGCATCCCCCCAGCACAGTAAAGGATGTATCACGCAGAGACCAACTGAGTGTGTGGGCAAGCCTCACATTAGTTCTGTCCAGCTAGAAATATTAAAGGGATCGCCTTTAAAAAAGTATATGACTCGCTGAAAAAAAGGTGTGAACACGTCAAACCCGTTGCTGTCCCCAACACTTTTCAAAACAAACTGATGCCCAAGTAAGTTGATATATTTATTTTAACTAACTTAAAAAAAGTTGCATACACTAAACTGCCAGTCTTTGAAAAGTGTATTATTGCTGCTACTCAGTATGTATTGCTGAATTTCATACATTGGTAGATAAATGTGTATGGACTACCCACTGACATATTTTGATAAAATTATTTTTGAAGCAGTCTTTGTAAATCACTCCCGATTGAAGTCACCAACTATAAAATGTTTCACATGATATTCAGTGGATGTTCTCTATTCTGTCTTAACCATAGAAAACCAGCTGTTCATTAGCATTTCATTCTTTGGTGGGTGATCAAATTTAATTTGATCACCTACCAAGTAGGAATGTGAATTGCATTGGCTTATGTGGTCCATATTCTGAATTCAGAAATCTATATAAAAAAGACTTTGTGATCAACCTATCAAGCTGCTCAGTCTCTCAGCCCCACATGTCACTCCATTGGTTATTAGATTATTAAAACAGCTATTGGGAGGTGAAGTAAGTGGTTAAGAGAGCTGTCCTATAAAGGAGAGCTGATGCCCTTTGACATGGAGAACTCTGTGAGCTGGGTGTTTCTAAATAGGGACATTAGAAACATCCTGTTCCTTCCAAACAGAAATGGTTACTTTACATTCTGTCATCCGCCCCAGTCATCTACAACAAACTTCTGGCTAGAAGTCCTGGACCCCCACCCTCTCTCCCTGCTCTCTACTCTCTCTCTCTCCCTCCCTCCTCCTCCACTAGCTCCCTTCTCCTCTTAGTTTACTAACCTTGCTCACACAACAGCTGCAGACCATTTGCATTTTGGGGGAGGGGCCTGCCCTGTCATTGGGCTGAACGAAAGAAATAATTAGCAAGGGGATAAGCAGAAAAGTTCACAGGCAATGGATCTGGCCTACGGCAAGAAAAACAGCGTGCAGACTTTAACAGAAAAGACAGGACTGTAACCTTAACTCCACGATTGAATCTGCTTCCCACACTATTCACTGCTTGTTAAGTTTCATTTCAAATAACTATCGACAGACTGAGAGGAAAGTTGTTGCTGTTCATGTCTGGAAAGTTGGTGAGTCCTCACAAAAAGGTGTAAATGTTTTAGGAGGTAAATTCACTTTAAATGGTGCATGTAACTAATTAGCTGAGTGCATTGTGACTGCAGAATCTATCATATAAAAGAAATTCAGTTTCTACACAGGCTTAGGACATGCTTAGAGTAAATAATTGCATAATGAGAGGAAAACACACAAGTACAAAGTTTAAACTAACTGGGGAAACAGGATTTTATTTCCTTAGTATTTCCTTACTTGTTCCTGAAAAAAGAGATTTTTTTTCATGAAAAAGTGAGAATTTATTGTTTATTAATTTAATGTATATATATATATATATATAGTTTTTTGTCTTGCAGATAATCTGAAGCAATGCAGTTTCTTTTTTTATACATTTTTAATACCACATCTAATGAGTTTCTATGGACTGTGTGAACAACAATAACGAATGAAGAATGCATTGCATAGAATAAGCTCCCATGGGTATACATTACAGAGGAGAGCCTGTCAGTTCTTATCCTGCTGGTAAATAAAATACACTAATGCTATAGAAATCTGCTCCTTCAGCACATTTGTGGTGTAGCTGTGATGGACAACTGTCCATAGAAGCACTAAACTGCCAATAATATGAACATAGCAGCTTTTATTTGTGCTGGATTACAGCATTGATGTGTAACACATGAACAGACACAGTAAGCCTCAGCAGATATTCTGAAAAAAAAAGGAAATGTGCAAGTCAGTGCATCATAATGCAGCCTGTCATTTGGTCTTAATGTGAGCATTCAGAGGCATTTCCTTCTTTAAAACTGTCAGCTGCAGTCAGTCAGCATTTGCCGATAAATGTTCTGGAACAGTCTAAGGCAAGGATTATTTTCCAAGTAACTCACAAGGATAACTTCTCAAACTACAATTCCCAAGAGTGACTTCCGACAATTTACGATAAATCCACATATGAGAAGTGACAACTACATCAACTTTATAAGTCTATATTTGATTCACAATACATCCAAGTCAAAGCAGCTTTTGTCAAATATATAATAAATATTTCACACATTCAGGTCAACTGTATGGTACATTTGACATAATCTTGCTTCAGTAATGTCCTCTTATCTCTCGATAATTTATAAGTCTGGCAAAATGTATGGAAGCAGAAGTTATGTGGTAAAGAATTATGAAGGAGATGTGTACTTGCTGCATATTAATAATGCATATTTTATATCTTTAATCATTATGAAGGTGAAAAGTGTGTATTCAACGACCCTGTGTCTATGTATGATCAAACATTCACAACAGGTTGAACATGTTGCAAAATGTGACAGCAGCTTATATCTGTGTATGTCTGGCTTTACTCAGTAAATGTTATATTTATTTTGCCAGTACCAGTTCATATCAGAATTTTTCAGAATTAGTTTTCTTTAAGAATGTTTACCTTTACAGTAAACTGTGTACAGATAAAAGGGAATGAATGTGTTAACAGAAAGTTATAGCAGTATTGCAACTCTTGATTTGAACTATAAAAAGGATTGCGTGGCTCTGTAAGGCAGTAAAGGAATGACATGTGCTGTTTCCTTTTTCTCCTCCTGTAGAGGTTTGAAACCAGAGCAGATACTGTTCCCCTGCAGCAAGACTCAAGATTCTCTCTCTCCCTCTGGCCTTTCCCATCTCCCTGTCAGCTGTCTCACTCAATCCCTCTTCAGAGAATCCCAAAAGCAACTTGCTATGGAGGACAGCACGAATGCAGCCATTCCTGTGATTACTGCTGGTGTAACAAACATCCAGGGCAACACAGAACCAACAAGACAACACTTCACAACTGGTTAGTATGCCTGCTTAGTCCTCTCTTAACTTTGTACTGAGCTGCTATTCCCAGAACACTTAAGTACGAACATTCAGTGTTGCCAGTTGCAGTGCATGTTGCACTTTGATATGGAGTGAAGCAGAGAGAGGGGGTTGAAGTGTGTTGGGGATGTGCAAAAGGAACATTTTCATGTTTCTGATCCACAAAGGTTTATTGTTTCATTGAAATTTATGGATTTTAATTGTGTTTACAATATTTAGCTTGTCTATTATCGTTGTACAGTTTTGGGTAACAGGCTTCAACTTAAATAGTGAAGGATCTAAGCATAAAAATGAAAAGTAGCATTTGCAGTTCATATGATCTTCCATGGCAAAATGTTATTAAGGCACAAAAATAAGTTGCATCAGCCTTCAAATGACATAATATATTAATCTCAGCATAATTAGGGTCATAGATTATCGAGATTTTGTCTCATACAAACGCACACACACACACACGCACACGCACACGCACACACACACACACACACACACACACACACACACACACACACACACACACACACACACACACACACACACACACACACACACACTTAAGTCACTCAGATGTCAGCCGGGCTATCTCAGAATATTATATATACCATGGTGGAGTTGTGCCAGAGTCAGCACTAAATAATCTGACTTGAGAAACACACTGTGGTGCCTGCCGCCACCACTGTGAGAATCAGAATGATAAACACTTCCAGACCCTCTATCATCTTGGCAATGGATGATTTTCCTGCTTCCAGGGGCTAGGAAGGCTTGGCTTGATTAATGGAAGCAGGAACTGTGAGAAGTTCTGAAGAGCCTCTTTAAATGTGTTTGGCCAAACATGGAGCGTTTTGGCTTCCCCAGCTGTGAAAACAAAGCAGGGCCAAGGAAAGTTAGCTTTCTCTTGTACATGCAAAGTAAACCCCACAAGCAACTTAGTCAAAGAACAAAAAGAAGGAGAGAGCCTGTAGCTGTAGACTCTCAACTTGTATAAGCCACACCTTATTGTGTTTGTTTTATGTGGCGGTGTATTTAATTTCCAAACTGTAGACAGCAATAAACATGTTCTATATGCTTTATCAGAGACTAAGTGTCTGGAATCAAGGCTAGGCTGTCACAGGTTGCCTCTTCATCTCATCATTAGAAAGTGAAGCTGTTTTGAGAGGCCCTGTTGAAGGTGAACAGCAATGTGAGATGAACTGTACTGAAAGGCATGTCTTGCTGGGTGTGATGGAGAAAGAACAGACACGTCCCCTGAGAGGTGGGTGTGTCTCTTCAGACCGCTGCATGCCAAGCCCGACAGCTGGAAGGGTGCAGTTTCATAAAAGGAGGCAAAGAAATGAATACGATTTCCACAGAGGCCTGACATCAGCTGCTCCCAGGGGCCTGAAACAGGAACTGTCCTTCTTCCCAAAACTTTGAGGAACCCTCAGTGGTTCTTCTCCATAATGTTCCTCACAGCTGCACTTATCCCCTTTCCAAATGATCCCATCCCCCTGCCAAAATAAGTTGCAATTGTATTCAGAAAGCTCAGAAATATAGTTACATGTGCCTTTCCAGTGTATCAAAAGCTTTTTGTCTTTTACGTAACACATCTATTTCCATGAGAGTACAGGAGACCAGCATAATATTTTTTTCTAGTTTTGGAATCTCATTTATCAGAGCTATTAGAATAGGGGGGGTCTGCAATGTGAAATTTCAATAAAGGTCTTGTTACAGTTTGCATGAGCTCAGTTCTGAACCCCCCACGGGTGTTTCTCCTGCCTGCTGTTTGTTTGAATGCAGATGATTAAGCAAGCATAAATCAATTCCCTGCTCAGTTGCTGATGTTCCCTAAAGTGCAATGTGGGTAATTTGTTTTTGATGTCAATGGTGTAGTTGCACAGACTGTTATGTCTCATTATACCTGAAGGGCAAGTGCTTTTAATGCAAAAACACTGGGAAATGCAGGTATATTAATTATGCCACCGATAATGCTGCTTAAGCGCAAAGGCACTTTAATGCCACAAATGACTTCCCTGACTAATACTGCAGAAATATCCTAAAGACTTTGACTATTTGTCTGGACAATAACGCAGGCTGTGCTGCTGGGAATACTGAGAGAAGCCATGCATCACTGCAGGGGTTCAGGAAGATCATTTACCAATATATGCAAATGTGTATTCTCACATGAACCATCATGGGAAAAAAATACATGTCAAGAAATGATAAAGAATGTGCGCTGACAAATAAATAGGGGTGAAGTTGCTTGTCATTAACTTTGATTTAGTAGGAATCAGATTAACTACTTTATTTTCCACATTGATGTAGCAGAATGAGACATACTATTGGGGGATTTTGCATATTAATTGCTTCCAGGTGGTGTTGAAAACTTCATTACATTGCTATCCTGTGATGCAATTCAGGTTGAATAGATGGAGAATTACTACCTATTAATTTTCAGCACATCACCACCTGTGTGGGTGAACCTAGCTTATATTTCCAACATCAGGGATCAAAAAAAAGTCCGTTCTCATTATGTCTGGACTCAAGTTTGGACTATGAGCACCTTGTCATGCATTTGTCCTTGCACAATGTTTAGTGAGCTATCACCAACATTAAATGCAACTTGCAATTAACTTTAATTAACTTAAAGTTAACTTAAAGTAATAATACTTTACATATTTTTGAATATTCTTTTCTCGGGCAAGAAACATTTCAGCCTGGAAAAATAAAGGCGGTACATATCTTGCCAGTTCTCAGTTCTTAGTAGGGAGGTGTAGGCTCAGATGACAAGGCTGTTTGCTGCTTTGGAAAGGAAGATATGTGGATCCCTGATGTCATTTTCACTAGCTGTCATCATTTCAAAATTTCCCTCATATTAAAATAGACGGTACAGATATATCCTCTTTGACAGAGAGAGAGAAAGAGAGAGCGAGAGAGAGGTGTAACAGGAAAAGAGAAAGAGACTGACTGAAGAGTGTGACAGTATGTATGGCTAAGTAGGGGAAAGACAATTTATATAGAAATTGAGGAGGAGTCAGTGTTTTTCAGTCTTTTTAATCAGTGACTTGACAATACAGTCTTACCCCATCCCCAAGAAATATGATCATTTACAGCAATTTGCAAAAATGTTTTTAAGTAACAAGTTAAAAAAACTTGCAGGTTCCAGCCTGAAGGTGTTAAAAGTTAGCAGATTCTGTTATTATCTTGTACCTATTAAGCACACAGCTTAAGAAAACAAAAATTCCAATCCTGAACTACAAAGAAACAACTTTAGTTAACAAATTATAAACAGGGCATGAAGATACCTTAGAAAAAGCAATCCTATTACAAAGCATGTTAGTCGTTGTGTGTAACTGTTCTGCTTGTTATCAGTCATTAACCTCTCTGTATTTTGTATTTCCTCAAATTTGAGTTGGGACCCTCAGTTTACACAACCCTGAAGCACACACCCCAAACTAAAAGAGACTAAAAAACAGTATGAGTTATGGCCTCCTTGAAAAATAAAAAAAATATATCTTGTTTTCTTGGTTCACAATATGGAGATGCCTTAGGAAAAACTGGAGCCTCATGGCACAGAACTGGCAGGCCAGAGACTGAGAAAGAAAAAGCATCCGAGTATCAGATCATGAAGCCACTGATTAAGGGGAGCGACTGTTTATCAGACAGCTGCAGAGAGATGCCGAGGGAGGAGTCCTCAAGCCCAGCAGCTCTGCCTCAGTGATAAGAGCAGACTCACTGGAGTACAATTTCACCCTCCTCCTACATAGCTCCAAACTTTCACTGAACCTAAGTATGCGTATTTAAAGAATTTTTGAAATAACACTATTTACAGTTTGTTTATTTATTTGCATATGTATTCCCTCCTCACATTTTCGTATTTTAATTTTGTGTTTTGTCCATTATATGATTATATGTCCAGTATTTTATTGATTTGCATTGGTCTCATTGGTTGAGCTGGGCAGTTGTGTTGTTTCAGAAATAGAGATACAGCAACATCCTGTATCAAGCTCATACTGCTTGCAGAGAGTCATCTGATCTTATCATTAGATTCAGCCCTTTTAAGCAAGCTAGTTCAGCCCCCAGTCAGAAAAAGAGCAGAATGCCTGGGTGGGACAAAGCAATGTGTGCGATAGTCTGTTCATAAGAAAGTCAAATGATGGAAGCGTTCGTATCCAAACCACTCTGCCAGGACCAAGACCAGATATGACCTTAGGCAGCTATAGGGAGAGGAGGAGAGATCATTACTGGCTGAAAGGCAAGCATTCAGGAAAGGCAGAGTGGAGTGTGAGCTCTTCTTGTTGTTCAAACTTGGCTCATCCAGCTGTGGAATGGTGACGAGGGAGCCAAGTGGGGCTCTTGGGTACCCTCACTGCCAGCTGTACATGTGTGTTGCTCTTTGTGGCCTGTGGCCAAGGCTCACATAAGTTGGTTCTGCACCAATAGCATCATGCTGCATTTCACAGATAAGTTTGAAACTAGCTCATTAGAGGTGCAGATAACTTTTTTGTTTGTGTGTAAAACAAGAGGGGTTGTTATTGACTATATTCATACAGAGATTCACAAAATTCTGGTATTTTCTTGTTTAAATACACATGCTTTTATGAATAATGTTCGGTTAAATGGTGTTATTGTTAGTGTTTAAAAGTGTTCAAATGAGAATATATTTAAAAAAAAACTGTGGGACACTTCTAAAATAATGCAAAGGTATGATAATAACACAAACTGATATGCCAAAAATGATGAATTATTCATTTTGGTATTTTATCAGGTCATCATACTTAAAGCCCTGTCCCATCCCAAGGGTTTCTGCATTGTTGAATAACAGTGTTAATTGAGGCAGTCAGTCTGTCTCCTTGGTAACTTGTGGTAATTGAAGAATAATGAAAACAATGACAGCTGATGTCATAAGACAGACTAAAATTCACATCAAAGTACTGTAGTAATGACACAAAAGGACACGATGAAGAAGACATCAAGTATTATTGGGTCTAAAACTCTTCCTCTCCCACTGACTTGCTTAAAAGAAATAGCAAACTGATTTAATTTAGTCAACCTTTGGCCCCCACTTACTAAAACAGGAATGCACAATTATTTTATGTATTAAACATAGCTTCTGTTCTCTACCTCTCTTAATGTTCTGTACTGGATTTAGGTTCTCACGATATACAGGGAATTATCTGCTCCTGCTGCAAGTAACCTTTTGCCTCCAATTATTTTCTGCTTGCTTTTTTATGAAATGATTCATGATTGTTCTTCACTGAACCTGCAGTGATGAGATGGAGTAATTGATTGGGTGTGTTAGGAAGGGATTTCATATTTCAAATAACAATCATTTTACAAACTGCTGAAGGCACTGTCAGCTCTGACAAACTGACAGTGTGGTGTTATTTCATCCTGCTAAATATAAAATGTGCCCATGGTTGTTATATGAGAAAGCTAAACTCAGAGAAAGTGTCTGTTCGGACACACAAAGCACTTATTAATCATGCTTGAAGGACATTTCATGGCCTGGAGACAATAGACATTTGCCTTTAACTTTGATTCACTCTCTATTTTTGTCTTTTCAAACACAGTTTATAGGGGCGTGCAGGGATATACAGACACCACAATTTTCTCCAGGAGTTTCATACAAGTCAACCCATATGTTCAGCGGAGGGGAAGGTGGAGTATAGCTCCATTTTCAACAGAGCTAGGTTTGTGTGCGGGAGGCATGGCCATTCTTACTCAACAATGAGGAGAACAGAACTGTCTGTAAACTAAAATAATTATATTATTTTAATTATAAAAATAATTAAATTAAGTAATGATCAGGCCCCAAAATAATTACATTCCTGCAACTACACATCACACCATAAAACACAATATACCTTGCCACATAATCATTAGAAGCAGAAAAATCATGGTCCATTCTTCTACCACTTCATCAGCTTTTTTGTTTGCAAAATCATAATCTTCTAGGCCTACTTGAACTCAACACAGAGCATGGTGTCTGCTTTTTTTGAAGAAGTGTAATTGATCATTTATGATCAATATGGGAAGGGTTATCACATGTGAAATTTAGAACTAATGAAAAGCAGGTATTATCAGACTCACAGTCGATAAGATGCTGGCTGTGGTGAAAGATATTCTAACAATCAAAGACCACAATGCAAAGAATGGGAGGCTAAACATAATCGATAGATGTCATTTTATAGCTTTCAGGTGAAACAGAGAATGACTTCCTTTGGGTCATTCTGGCTCATTGCAGTGGTCTTCCAGTCCAGGTATGCTGACTCTTGCTTATTACATGTTGACACCTGTGTGTCCATTCTGGTCATATTTTATGTGAGTAGGCTGGACACACAGATGTGACAGTGTGTTTTGAATATTCCTAACCGAATGTTCTGAATGATCATGTAAACTAATTAGCTGGTGATTTCTAGCCAATGTACAAAATTTAATGTGAATGCATATGTCTGGAGCAGTTGCTATATTTGTGTCTACAAGCAAAATAAGACATGTTATTTGGAATCTAGTCAATCAAATCCATAGTGCTTATCCTAACCTAACATAGCAGATAATTAAAACTCTTTTTCTATGAAAGTCTGATCAGCGCATTCAATAGCAGACATTGCAAGGAAACGGCTGCAGATATTGTGCTGTTTCATCTACAAGCTAGTGCTAACACTGTGGGTCAGCACGATTTTAGCAAAGTTATTTTGAAAATCAATCCAGGAATGAGCCTTAGCATATAAAATAACTGGAAGTCAACTTCTCCCAGCAAATTCTGTTCACTCTCATAAACATCATGAGATTCCGCAGAACCACAAAATTGCAATACTCTCCGTATTTAACCTTAATAAATTCTCAACCTCATCAAGTTGAGTGGAGCAGGTGGGTTTATATCTGAATTAAAAAGTTAATAAAAAATTGCACATGACAACTTTCTGTAATGTTTATTACAGAAAAAACTATATTTTCCCATGAATACCTGCAATCCATTATGACCCTGACAGACCAGGCAACCGGAAATTCTTCTGAATCTCCAGTTAGCTAGTCCAGTATTATCTGTTAACGTTGCTTTATTCACTGTCATATCGATTCATTACTTATGATATAATTATAATATAGTGATATAGTCATAGTTGGATCAGAATAACTGGGATTGCATGAAAATAGTATGACAAAAACAAGCGGTGAAATCCAGCAAAAACAGCATTATTATTAAAGTAACCTTTATTTTGACAAGAAGTCCTGTAAAAAAATTTTAAAAATTCTTTTTTAGGTTTTAAATGTCATCATTAATGTTGCTTAAAGAGCATCAGCCTCACATGTTTCTTCAGATAAACATGCAAAGAGACTCTAGAGGCATAGATGCTATTTGTGATCCAATATCCCAGTCACAGTGCTACAGCTTACATTCTATTTTAGCAGTCTAACGTGGTAGACAGGTAATATCCCATCAAAATGACTGACTTATGCAGTTTACCTTCAACAAAAAACTTCAGGCTAAACCACCTAAACACAACACAGTATGGCACAATAGCAGTACATATCATCCCTTGGCTGCAGGGTCTTGGCCTGCTTGCTATGTCATATTGATTTACAGCTGTACTTGTCAACACACATTGAGTAAAACTTTTCATGATTTTTTTTTCATTTCTCTCTTTTAAAATGAAGCTTTGGCTTGAATTTAGAATGGGTGAGGGAACCTTTGGGTCACAGGTGGCTTACTTGAGTCTATGCTCCTCTGAGGTGGAGGGATGGTGGTGTTACTGTGTTACTCATTGTCAAAGAGAAATAAGTTTAAAGGGATACATGATTTAAGTTGTATAAACTATTGTGGAGAAGGTGATTCTCTGTTGTTAGAAAATACAGTGCCCGTATTTTTGAGGATTCGTTAAGGTTACGTCCACACTGCTGTTAACACTAGCAGCGCCAGGATTTCACTCAACCTTTTCCAGTCACAGATGTTCAAGTAGAAATTAAGTATCACAAAAACATGAATTTATAAACTTCAATGTTACATTAATGTTTGTATACTCATATTCATGACATAAAGCAAAATTGATCATTTTTCCTAATCATACCCTAGTCATATCCTATTTTCTGCATCTAGACAGCATCATTTTCATAATGCTATATTACATTGTATTACAGTGCAAGAATTCCATAATTTCTCTTAACCAGAGAAACCAACAATGTGAAGACAAGT
The DNA here is from genome assembly GCA_022829145.1 of Albula goreensis. Lineage (NCBI taxonomy): Eukaryota > Metazoa > Chordata > Actinopteri > Albuliformes > Albulidae > Albula > Albula goreensis. The sequence continues at coordinate 20,403,760 of CM040745.1, forward strand.
GCATAGATAAAGTCAATTCCCTAAGAGAAGGGAAATATTCTTCCAAAGAGATCAGGAATTTGAAACATACAATTCTGTGTGAGGCTTCTGCTTGAGACTTTAGACTTAAATGACCTGTGAAGTGAACCAAACAAAGCAATTATGCAATAACCACAATAGAAAATCCATTAAGTAAAAAGTAAAAATAGTTCTGTGACGTTTCCACTACCAAACCACATTCACTGTATCTTGGCTTTGTGTGATAAACTGATTCCACATATTTATGCACATTTCTGTGCAAGAATAGTTACATAGCTGTGTTTTAAAACACAAAGGGCCGAATTCAGACCTGTGCTTAAGTGCATTTTCCATGTAAGTCTCCCATTCTCACAATGATTAGTTATGAGGAAAAAAGCACTTTAGCACAGGTCTGAATTCGACCAAAAGTCACAATCATAGCCATTAAAAAAATAAGCACCTCCATGAACATAATGCTGCTTGTCTTATTACTGTGTCTTTCCACAGTTCTTACATGAACCAAAAATGTTGAAATGACAGATTGAAAGTTGACTGGTCAAAAACAAGATGTGATAAACTATTATCTTAATTTTACCACTTAAATTTGGTTGTACCTATCTCAAAGGTACCATCAATGAAATGTTATCCTATATACCCTTGATTAATGTCCAAGTTGTGTTAAAATTAGGAGCATCTGCATGTGCAGTACTGCAGGAACAACAGGAGTTTCACCTGATATACAGTGCCTTCTGTTCCAGACCTCCTTTTTACACACTTGTGTTATGGATCTCAAGGGATGCACCCAGCAATCTCTCATATCTTAAGTGCAGAAGGATTCTCTCCACTCCTTCCCTAGCCCTTTAAAAAGTAATTCTGCTATATATATATATATTTTTTTATTTTTTTTTTTTAAATTGAGAAAGTACACCTGATGCATAGCTTGATGTCAAGGCAACTGAATAAATATCTCTGATCTCGTAGTTTGGGGGCCACTTGGAATTCCAGACTAGTGTTCATAATCATATTCTGCAGTGTTCTCTGTTCTCATAGATAATGTGACATCTCAGCCCCATGAGTAGTGTAGGTAACATCTGCTGTGCAGTACGTGAGTGTAACACTGATGGGTTCAGATCTGAACCTGTACCAGGAAAATGCAAGTGGATCAAGTTACAGGTGCCATGAATTTACAGAAACACTTCAGCAACCTCTTGAACATCCTATTCATTTCAATGTAAGCTATTCTACAGATTAGACTATCAGGATAAGTTTGAATTAAATGCTCACCAACTGTATAAAGAGAAATGCATTTATATGATGCCAATTTATCTTGCCCAGAATTACTTAAAATAGTTTTCATTCATTTAAAAACTAAGGCAATGTTCTATATTTTATTTCATTGTGATGCTGCTCCACACTGGAAAAATGTTGTGCAAACCTCACCCTAAACAAGGAAAGAAGAAAAAATGTCTGGTATTAGCAATCAAGTGTAAGACTGTGTTCTTTGAGGCTGATGACCTTTGAGATTGATGACCTACATTTGAGATGAAAGACAGAAGTAAGTTATGTAATGTTAGTTGAATCCTGGACATCAGCTGTAGGACAGATAGACAAAGGAAAGCTAAATTTATAGACAAATAACAAACCAAATGAACCTTTTACAATCAGTTCTATTTCCAACTTCATCCAGTTCCTGTGGCAGGAATAGCATCAGAAAACTTGATCAATCATAGGAAGAGGACGGAAGGTACCAAATTAGAATCATAATACAGTCTGCCTACATACCTGCCACACCATGGGTGTGACCAGCTGCGGTTCAAAAATATTTTTTTAAAAATCCAGAATTTTCTCAAAAAAGAACATTTGAAATGCTAGAGTACTGTAGTCTGTATGATTTACATGGGTTTTAGCAGTTCTTAGTAGCACATATAGGTTGGGTTTCAGGTTATGAACAAGTATAGAGTACAGTTACATCATTTTATGTAAGTGTCCTGAGCGTCCGTGGTTTTTGCACATCTGTGGGGGTCCACGGATGTGAACTATATTACTGACTAAATTAGTGGACAGTATCAAACCTCTGAGAGAGTAGTCTATAACCATCACTGTAATGTCACCACATAACCACCACACATATGGGGTTTTTGTTTTAGAATCATTTATACACTATTGTATTTGTTTTGTGGAGATGAAGATATGCATTTCATTAAAGCTGTGTCCTAAACATTTCTAGAAGTGTTCTTATTTTGTCTGCTCTCATTAAGGCAATGAGTAAAAATAAGCAGACTAAATAAAGTTTTAACTGCTGGTATTCTGAGTTCAATTCAGTGACTGAGATATTGCTGTAGTTAAAATTTTATGCAGACTGCCTTGGACCTCTTTCAAATGTATTTATATTTGTAAACTATTAATTCCTCAAATATTCACAAGAGACAACTGAGTCAAGAATGCAAGCTGATGTCACCCAAGCAGGGCCACCCCCAAACCTCAAAGTTATCCTTTTTGGCATGGAGCGGCACAGAGTGGCATCCTACAAGAGTCATGGGGAAGACCCAATCTACTGCATTGACAGCTAGGAAGTCAGTACTGTATAAACTGGCAAAGAAACAAGCACAGAAGAAAGAGAACGTGTTTATTTTTAATAAGGACAAGATTGACAGCATGTATTATTAAAAGTGCAATGCCTCATTTTAAATTAAAACATCCTTTCATACACTAGCGGCCATGTCATGAGACTGTGAAGAATTATTTTTTTGCTTCATCAAAATGTCCTTCATTTTGAAAGTTTCAATCAGAACTTCTTTCAACTCCCTTAATAACTGAAAGGTTATTGTCATTGGTAATGTGCCCTTAAATGTTCTGCCAACAATCAAGCCTTTACAAAACTAAATAGTTAAAATGTGTCGGTGCTTGATTCTATTCTTTATTCCAGTCTAGATATAGCCACCAAAACACAGACATCTTGTCATTAAACTATCCTTCATGTTTTAAATATTGTTGAAGAAAGCCAGCCTTATTTAATCATTTTTTGAACACACTGTTCCTCAGTTCATCTCAGCTTTTTCTTTTTCCTTGTACTTATCAAACTTTTTCTGTATTAATCTGTGGAATATATATTCACCATCTGAAGATAAAAATATTATAACATGTGTATGATTTGCTCTTTTTATAAGAACATTTTCTTGTGAATCCTTTGTGAGTCACTTAGTCATGCATATGTCATTGTATGTATATGGTGATTCAGAAATGTAAAGAAGTACTTACAAAACATACAGCTTATATATGTGCAGGTGGCACGGAAATAACTGACAAAGCAAAACTGATGATTCTGAATTCTGGTAATTCTGAAATAGACCATTCAGCATTGTTGAAAGTAAAGGTAGAAATTGGGAACACATGTCATCCACGAAATACTGTAATATACTGTAGTATACAATCAATCAAGAATGTAATGGTATCAATGCTAAATTCAACAAAGGGAGGCAGCATTCTGTAATGGAAAGCTGCTTTTTTCACTGTAAAAGTTATACATTCAGCCTGTGTTGTACATTTAGAAGGTAACTATTTTTAACAAAAATGAGCATTTGAGGTATTAAGGGTATCAATCAAATGCTGACGTTTATCAAAAAATTGTGGCACATCAAGATTGAAACAACACAAAATATACAAAATCACAGAATGGTGTTTGCAAAGCAGTTTATTGATTTATATATTAACTGTTACTTTTAATGTCTTAAAAGTTCATCATTATCATGTTTACATAGAACTAACGGATATCAATTGTTATGATTCAGATTGTTATTTAGATTCATATTACATTCTATATTTCATTTAATGTAAACTCTTAATATCTCTTGATGTACCTTGCCTGGAGTGAAACAATCCATTATAGCCAAGTTGAAATGGAGCGGCTGTGCTGTTCTCAAGTTGAATAACAAAGCAGATGATGTCATCAGGGAGGAGCAGGCTTTGTTCTGGTCGGAGTGGCTGTAATGACTGCCTGAACTCTTACAGGGGAAGTGGTAGCAGTGCCCTGGGACACTGATACAGAGTAACCACAGCTGCTCCATAGCTCAGCAAAAGAGTTCAGCACTGTGCTGTGGAATGCTAAACTTTTTATAAAATTTAATAATACGCTCTCACAGCAAGCTTATCCTCAAGGACTAATTTTCTGATAGAATCTCTCACAAAATGCCTTACACTTGCAAACCAAAAAAAAGAGAGAAAAAAAAACATGTGGACAACTCCACCACGCTTGATTCTCTTGAGCAAATGTGAGGAGTATAAAAGTTTGTATAGATTGCACTCCAACCAAAATATGCTTCATGAACAACAGACCTCATAAACAACCCTGACACTAGCAATTGTACTGATTTATTAGTGTGCTGTTAATCCATGCACATAGTCTCAGCTGTCCAAATTTCTGACAATACCTTCTTATATAGTGAAATGTTTATTATTTATGTATTCTTTATTTTACCAGCTAAGGCCAAGAGCGAATTCATTTCTGTTTTGCAGTGGGAGTATTTTCCTTGAGAGTATTCATGGGCAGGGCTTGCAAGGAATTATTTAGCCAATCAGATACAGGGGTTATGTAGGTGGCCAATTATTTTGGGAATTTGACCAGGATGCTTAGGTTAACAGCCATACTCTTTCAAAAAGAATTTTTAATGACCAGTTAGAGTCAGGACCCCAGTTTAACATTCCATCCAAAGGAGAGCACCTCCAACACTTCTCTTTAGTCCAGAGGGAAGAGTGCCCCCTAAGTGTTCACCAGAACCTCTGTCAGGATTAATTAGTTTTGGTAGGAGGTCTTCCAACCAAGCACTAATCAAGCCCACAACTGATTAGCTTCAGCAGTTTCCCATTCAAAGGATTCAGGGTGGTATAGCTGCTGGCAGTTAAAACAAAACATCCCTTCATCATCCTTCTGCAGCCCACATCCACCAATATGAATAATGAATTCTATAAATCTTCACAGTTGCAAAGGGTTAAGATGGGTTGACTGATATGGTTTATTTAAAAAATGTATTTATCTGCTCTCATAGATACTGTATTCACAAGTGATATGCTTTCATTATGCGTTTGCATACGTGTGTGCAGTGTGTAACTGACCTTGAATAAGTTCGTCTGAAGAATTAAAATATAAAGGCAAGGGTACTTCCCGAGAAATAAAAGGAATATGCGATGCCTGCCTATGGTGAATGAACTTTTGAAGCAAATTTTTATAATTGTTATTAAGACCCTGCTACATTCAGTTGAAAAATATTTTGACAATAAAACAAAACAAGGAAAACAGTGACACACCGGTAATCTAATGTTCTGATAGCCAATCTGCATGTACTTGGATGTAAAATACATGCATATTGAGTTTTGCTGCATCAGCAAATACTTCTATGTCATTACCCTCAGGTCAGCACCTTTTTTACATGCATACAGCTACATACATGCATATACACATAAAAGGCAAAAACATTTTATTGACTACATAGTAAATGAGTTGCCTTTAATAAGTAGTGAAATATTCCTTTCTCTCGGGAACTGATTTACTTTTATTACCCTCAAAGAAATAATGATCAGCAATAGGCGTTGCAGAAGAGAGGGTGCACTGACATCACTACCTTCCCATGAGGTTATGTCTGCACCTCATTAACTTTTCTGAGTTACCCACAGTGCAGAATGATCTCACTACAAAGCCACTCCCATATCTCTATGGGCCAGCACTTTAAACCAAAAGACAAAAGATTGCTTTTCCTCATCTTTTGCCTGTCCTTTGCCTCAACAGTGATTTAGAGGTCAGGCAGTGAAATGGCAGGGAGTGAATTATTAAAGAAGAAATAGGGCAGCTTTCCCATGACCAGAAGATAGGTTAGAGTATTATTGCCTGGGATTTGCTCGCAGATCTTCTCAATGCCCACTATTTTTATTTTTAAGAAGCAGGCCCTGCAATAAAGTAACAAAACAGTGATTTAAATTTCATGTTTGCAATATAAATGTGTGTAATTTACGCCAAAGAACATGAATGTCTATACACATACTCACACGTGTGTGTGTGTGTGTGTGTGTGTGTGTGTGTGTGTGTGTGTGTGTGTGTGTGTGTGTGTGTGTGTGTGTGTGTGTGTGTGTGTGTGTGTATTGACCTACAAAATGATGTTATAACTGGGTTTTTTTTGGGGGAAAATTTTGTGGAGCCTAAGTTTATGTCACCATGGCATGACAGCCACAGTATTACTTTTATAACCTTTAATGATATGGTGGGATGAGCGAGTTGTGTGGAAATGCAGTGGTCCACCCATATCAATTTAGACAGAGAAATGAAAGAGAACCATAGCTGTTCTATGGGTCATTACTATATCATTTAATATAGTATGATATGAACTTTCTTCCATGAAAGATTCATGGCATCTGAAATACTGCTTGCACAAATCTAGATTGTTAAATCTAATTACAGTAATTGTAGGAATTATTTAAGCTTCACACATGGCACCAGTTACGCAGGAATTTATTAATCTTAACATGGGCACAAGTTATGTTGTGATTTATTATATTCCTCACAACTGGTACCAATTATACATAAAACATAAAACATTTAATATTATCAATAACCTCAAAAGGGGTGTGCAAAACATGTGAAAAATGGCCATTCTATAAATGACATGAGGCTCTAGATGATATGAGGATAATGCACCGGATTGTAACACAATGACACAAAATAATATCAATGTTCGAAATAAACATAAGTTTACCCTGAGTAGACACATGGAAATCAGTCTCATTTTATTCATTAATCAGTCTCATTTTAGTAATTAAGAACTATAATTATTAACACTGTAATCTATAATTAAAGATAATTAATTCATAATGGTTGAGGGCATCATATTCAGTTTGGTTTGACACAGACACAAAGTGTAATAAAATATTTTTAATAAACAACAGAGAGGATTCTAACTAGACAGTTTCTATGACTCAAAGGGAAGAGTGTATGCGCACGTGTGTGTGCATGGGTTTGGAACAATGGGCGCATTCCTGTCTGTAGGTGCAAGTGTCAGTATTGTGCATAACACTTAATAATGCTCCAAATTACACAGATATTCAGTGTTGCAATTTAGTGACTGTGTCGCTAGATTTAGAAACTTTTTGACCTTCCCTAGCAGCAAAAAATTTTATTTAGCAACTAGCTACAAATTTGGCGACTTCTCACAACTTTGGCAACCTCCATTCTATGAATGACATCACTTTTTCCTTTCTTAGTGCTCTAGCGTTGTCCACATTTATAAAAGTAATGATTGATGTATGTACTGTAGAATCAGCTGCTGTAATTTCATGGAAGTAGATGTTCTACAGATCTAACAGATGCTATGCAGCTTGGTCAACGGGATTCCTTTCAGCTATGCATATGACACATGCAAATTAGATGTGGTTACGTATCACACAATCTAGCAATTTTTAGTGGCATTTCAGAGAGTCAAAAGTGACTTCTGGTGATATTTTATTGGCAACACTATTGTGTAAAATTGGGGGACAATTGTATATATCATGTTAGCCATTGTGGAGATCACATGCATAGATTCCAGTTAAGAAAGTTATACTATAAATTCCTGTTTGTGGAAGATGTAATAAATTATATCCAGTTAATTAGCTGTAGCCAGATAGCCAGTGCTGTTCTTAAAGCATACTATGCATGGTTATGCACGATTATATAGATGTTGACTTTGCATTACATTAGCACTAAACAGACTGTGAAACTTTCAATGCGAGTGCCTGATGTGTCCATCTTACATATAGTTGCCATCTAGGGATAGCAATTACCACAGTTTGTTTGTCCAAGAGGCTGTCCTTTCATCCGTCTGTCCGTTATTGAAGGAAATCCACTACTTTCTGAAACAGCACGTTATCCGAGTTTGCAGGTCTAGATTGCATAATTTGGTTCGCTGTTGTTCAACAGTTTCACATGCTGCAAGGTAAGCTAAAACCATGGCTCAGTGTGTCATGCAGGATGACTGTGGTTTGGTCACATGGAGTAGACCAGTAATGCACCATGATGTACAGGATGGTTGAATACTTGGCAAGAAAATAAGGGTAAGAATGGACTGGAGAGAACATTTGTCTGTCCTTTTATTGGCCTTTTCATGTTTCCGGCACTACAGTACTGGTGACAGTCTTGTGTAGGGACCCTACACAATTGTGTTACGGAACAAATTATGTGTACAATAAACAGTACAAAAAAGTGTAAAGCAATACAATACAATCCATAGAACACATATATCATCTTGAATGAAGGCAGACAGTAAAAGCACTTGAGATTCAGTAGAAGTTATAGATGAGTTCTTTAAGCCTCCTTTGCTTTGGCAGTTAAATGTAGCTCTCGATGTTCATGATGCATATACTGACATAATTCATTCCTAAGGTCAATGGAGCCAGAACCAATAGCTCACTTAACAGATGGCACTGTATACTGTTTGTCAAGGATTTCTACCTATGATTACTAAAACACTGTGCCACAATGGCTTAATATCAGTTCAGACCATTCACATTCAAAATTGTATGTACCAAAATTGCCTGAGAGGAATATATATGTACAGCTTTATAATAGTAAGTAACCATTCAGAGTTTGTCAAAGAAGATAAAATGAGCTGTTGTTCAGACAAATGATTTAAAAAACAGTCATTCTCTGAGATGGTAGAATTATATATACATATATATACTTTTTCTCATGCAGTGCCTAGACCAGCTGTTTCTTTACTGTATGCTTAGTTTTATTTAAGCAATCGTCTGATTTGACATGCAGTTTCCTTACTCCTGGCTAATCAATGCCCTTTGTATTTTCTGAAACCTCTTTTTTAAAACCAGTGAAACAAAAAGGTAGTGCCAGGAACATATTTAATAAAATTGTAATATATGCCTTGTAGTGTATATCATTAGCATGTCAAATATTAAGCTGTTGGACTGAGTTACCATTGAAACAGGCCTCAGAGCCTCTTGGAAACACTTACCAGTTTGATTCAAAGCTGTGCAGCAACCCAGCAAGCTTGGTGCTCGTTCTGGGAACAGCATAATAACAAAATGTTTTGCTATCAGGCATATTTAGTTTTGTCTGAACTGACTGAATGCCTGGATTCAGTGGGATTGTCACAGCTATTGGGCTGTTTGGCATCCAGAGCTTGGTCCTCTTATTTGCTTCCCTTCAATTGGACCAAAAGCTGAACACTTTTCCCTCTGAAGAGAAAATCTTTGGAATTGTCTGAAGCCACTTAGAACAGAACAGATGTTCATTTTCAATATCTTGACAACAAGCAAGAGTCCCCATAGATTAAAAAAGCCATGTGTGTCCCATCAATTAATCAGGGATTTAGGTTCTCCACAGATTTTTAATATTTTTCTGGATCAATTTAGAGAAACTGAAGAGACTGTTGAATGTTGGATTTAAAATACATGTATTTGTTCATGTAAGAATTTGTTCACACTGTCTTTGTGTTTTTTTTTTTTTTTGAATAAAATATAATGTTTTTTTTCTTAAATATCAGACAGTTCAGGGTTGGCTCATTGTCATTTGCTTAATTAATTTGTAACTTTCTAACAAATGGTTTAGTGTCAGTGATCAGGTGTCCACACTTTCACTAATTAGGACTTGAATGTACCGTGTTTTTTAAAGACACACATTTTCTTTATAGCATAATAGTATAATAAATGTAGTAGCACTTGAGTTGACTTATCATGAATTAGAAGTTATAAATTACTTAGAAACTGGAACACAACACTCTGTTAATAAAGAGGGATTCTCTGTATACCACATACTGCCTATGACAGTATTTGTAATGTATAATGACATTATTTATATAGGCAAAGAGAAGGAGGGTTTTTTTGGCTTTTTTTTTTTTTTGTTTTGTTTTGTTTTTTTGCTTTGTTGATGTGTATCACCTTGTTTCACAAATAAAGACAGAATTTTAAAAAATGTAATTTTAACACTAGTATATATATTGTATGTTTCATCCCCATAACCAGTATCATTGAGAGTTTAAAAATTAGACAAAGAAGAAAAGATATTGCCTTTTTTTCCTTTACCATGCATATGGTATTGTGGTATTGTTTTTCTCAGGTCATGGAGTTGCTACTACAATTGTGTAGTCATTCCTGAATGTGACTATTAGATTGTGGTTCTACTGTCATAAAAGGTAGCATGTTTATGAGAGTTCATTGTGAAAGCGTGTGTATGTGTGTGTAGGTGCTCGCAGCTAGATTTGAGAAACAGAGACAGAGAATGAGAATTCAATTCAGCATTCTAGATTTATGGTAGTAGCAACCATCTTTTGCATTTTTAAGGCAGACACAGAGGGATGTGTAAAAATGAGGCAGTAAAATTATGGAAATATGTTGAGGAGTGATTTAATGAGGCTTGGGTGTGTGGGAAGGAAAAGCACTTTGATGAAGCCATACTCTGCTTCTGTGTTCAGTCTCAATTACAGTCTTCTCCATGACCCCATCTGCTGGAAGTTAATAAGTCTGTGAGCTCCTCTGTTCAGCTATGGGTGCCCTCCATGACAGCTGGTAGACAAACTCTCCAGTCAGCCTCACTCTCTCCTGACAACTCTGATTTCCTATCAGTTTCTATGATTTTTCATTCTTTCTCCGAGCCAAAAAATTTCATTATTGATGCACATTCCTACATGATGGGGAGTGTGCTATGGTTTAAATTTTGATTGATAAAGAATTAATGATAGTCTAACACAGGGGTGTCAAACTCCAGTCCTGGAGGGCTGCAGTGGTAGGTGATTTTTGGTGTGTTTTAGCACTTAAATGATTAATTAAAATCACTGATTGGCTAAAGAGTCCACACATCCTGTTTCCAAGGCCTAAAATGGCTGCCAATCGAAAGGAAAGAACAAAAACCCGCAAACACTGTGGCCCTCCAGGACTGGAGTTTGACACCCCAGGTCTAACACATAGATGTGAAGGATAATTGTGCCTTAATGAGCTGTACGTTTAATTTCAGTGGTCAGTGATTCAATTAGCAAATAGTTCTCGTTTTCACAGCACTATTCACAATTTGACACCTGGAAAAAATTGTGAAAGTGTTTGAAATAGGCTATTGGAAAAAAGACTTTGATAAAAATATATTTTAGGGTTGACAGGTTTTCTTATTACAGTGATACATGATCACTTTCTAATCTGTAATGTATTATTATTTTATCCTTGTTTCATATTATAATGGCAGCACTGAACCATACAGCATTTGAATGTAATTATCTATTTAGTTATGTAACAGGAAACAACAGTAATATCAGCTTGCCTTATGAAAAACATAAAAATTAGATGAGGCTCCAAATGTTGTTCTGGAAAAGGACCAGAAAAAGGTCACATGATAAGGCCCTTTCCCAAGAAATGTAAATCAATGGAAGTGTACCTATTACTACAGGGTACATTTTGTGGCATTCAGTTGCCTCAGGTCTTTCTTATTATTCTTCAGTGGGTTTTGCAGCACCCCTTTGTGTTTGTTGAGGTTATGTGTTTAGTTTTCAAGTGGATGATTTACATACATATCAATGGTGAAATGTTTTGACATCTGAGGGCTGAGAAATAACATTCCCAGCTTATAGTGGCTGGCAGTGTTTGCTAAATGCAAAGTGACTCTTGAAACAGACTCCACCTTTCAAGTTTTTTTCTACATTTTGCATAAAATTATTCACCTAACTGGCCTTTTCTGTGTTTCAGCAAGGGTCGATGTAGACGATGGGTCCTTTAATGTCATCCTGGGAGGTGAGTGAAAGTAAATCATTGACTGTCTTGGAGCTGCATCTGCAGTCAGCGTGGCCCTCGACTCTCCAAGATTAGAAAGGATCATATGCTCCATATGAAAGAAGTACACTGGAGAGGAGGTCAGGATCATCATTTACAATCCAAGTCAATCTTGATGTCAACACTGTCAGCTGCAGCCACTGAAGAATAATCCAAGACAACTATTGTCTTGACACTGATTCCCCAGCAGTGCAGCAAGGTCCAGAATTCCATTAAATGTTGCAGGAGTAAATTTCAATCCTGCATAACAGCATTAAAGAAGACCAGAGACACATTTAAATCATGTTTTACATAACCTCTTGTAGTCTTTACATTTTTGGATGGCTGTTTAACTGGGAGCTTAAAGTAATAGCCTTTTTGTCTAACACAAAAATAGAATGCAGCTATTTCAGACATACATGTAGCACATAAGATCCAAGTCTAGGTTGTCCAAATCAACAGCAGAGCGCTAATTTCTGCTATCCCGTACCCCAGGTGTGATTGCCACAGTGATCCTGGTGCTGCTGTGCCTGGCTGTTGTGGTGCTCCGTTATATGTACAGGCACAAGGGAACCTACCACACCAACGAAGCCAAGGGCACAGAGTTTGCAGAGACTGCAGATGCTGCACTCAAGAGAGACCCAGCCCTGCAGGATGCTGTGGATGACAGCAAAAAGGAGTACTTCATTTAAGACTGCGCAGACTGAGGCATAAAAACTGGAGAATTGTCCTGGGGGCTCAGTGCATGGCACATCAGTGAGGAAGAACATAGTGTAAGGATTGTAAAGCAAATCCCAAACATATCATAGATCAATCTCAAGAAGTCTGTGCTCAACCATGTACCTCTTCCTCCTATGTATAGGATGCCTTGGGATGCCTCACCTTATGCAAACAGAAATCTTAAGACAGCAAGACAGACAAAGAATGTTCCTATGATGACACAGACCAGGTGCTTTTCTGGAAACCCTGCATCTCTATTCAGACAGGTTGTTCTTGCACCTCTCTAATTCTGTTTTTTTTTTAGTTTTGGTCTGAATTAACCAAATAATCCAGAATGAAGTGCCATGTGATGTCAGTGTCATGTTCTGTTGTCTAGTTGATATGCCATTGACAGCTTACAGTGTTGAGCAGAGACATTGACTAGAGGGGAGAAGGATGTTGAAAGGAAGACATAAAAATGCTAGGTGTGTAACGATGTAGACAAACAACCTTTTTATGCCAGCTTTCTAAATCATTGTATCACAGTATCAAAAATTTGAAATCACTCAGTAGAACATGAAGCACTGACTTGAAATTAAGCATAACAAGCATGCATCAACTCAAGAGCAAATAGAAATGAGAAAATAAATTGGCAATCAAATGCTATGTATTATATGCTATATGTCAACATATGAAAATCCCAGGGCTTTTTTAAAGTCAAAGAGGGTTGTTAAGAGGGCTCATGCTTCAAGTAAATGCAACCCAAAGTGCCTGGCTCAAACAATCTTCTTTATTGGGGTTAATGCCCATTTTCCGAATTACGAGGGTGTCATCGGAAAATATCAATAATGAAATGATTAAATTGAAAGGACGATTTTCTTTGTTTTTTGGGGAGAAGTTTCGGAACAGATTTGGAAACTTTTCAGTCCAACATACAGCCTGCCAAACCTTCATCCCACTCACCTACTAGAAGTCCTTGCTATTAAATGCTAGAAAACCAAAAAAAAGACAATTCCATTGACATTCAATGTCACAGGTTTGAACTGTACTGTGATCTCCACATTCCCTTATAAAGATACCTGTGCATTTGAGAGTTATTTATGTCTTATATTGGTATGTATTACAATACCTGTTTCATGCTGACTCTTTTTGTTACATCTGAAAATCATTCTCTTCAGTAGATGTTTTTTTTTCTTTGCATAAAGTGTATCTCGTATTCTCAGTGGCATTCATGTAGTTTTTATCCATCACAATACTTGATGAGTGGGCAACTGGACATATATCTCAGTTCAAGAAGGATACTTAGAATGAATTGATATAGAGTATGAAAATTAGATTATGAAAATATTTAAAACCAGAAACTAGTATTTTGTTTGTTTACTCATGTGAGGTAATTAAGATAAACATGCATAGGTTTGTTATGTGCCGTTAAATGGTTGGCCAGGTTCATAGGCATTATTTACGCTGAGGACATATTCCCACCACTATTTTGTCATGGCCCATTTCGTCCCCACCACTTTTTGAAAGCCTTCAGTTAGTTGAACCAGTCTTCCCCAGTCAAAACAAACTGCCACTCATGGTCCGGTTACCCTGAGGGCTATATGATTTTTCACTCAAAAGATTAAAAAACATGAGCAACATTAGTCACTATAGTGTGTAGTGGATCTTCCATCTCTCTGAAATAGCTGTGGAGATTGTTATTGCTTTGAGTTCCAAGGGAATTATGCTGAACCAAAACTATGCTGTATAAAAATATATTTTTTTGTAATCTGGACATGAAATTGTAAGTTTTCAAATCAATAATTCATTGAGCCTCAACAGCCCTGGTAGTTCACCAGTGGCATTTATTTTTGTGAATTATGCCAGTTCTCTGCTATAATAGTATGAAAATTAAATAATAAAAATATTTAAAACCAGAAGCTAGCCTTTTCTTTGTTTACTCCTGTGAGAGAATTAGGAGAAACATGGATAGGTTTGTTATGTGCTATTAAATGGTCGGTCAGTTCTGGTAAAAACAACACATTTGACAAATTTGACCATCCTCCAATCAATTTACTGAGTGATGGCTGTACTTATGCCAGAAAGGTATATGATTTTTCACTCAAAAGTCAATGTAAGTATTTGTTACGAGATACAATTTATGGTAAAATTACTTCCTGAGATTAGGTGATAATACTCTCAAACTGCATTTGTACAAAAGATTAAAATACATGAGCAGCATTAGTCACTATTGTGTATAGTGGATTTTCCATCTCATTGAAATAGCTTTGGAGATTATTTTTGCTTTGAGTTCCATGGGAATTATGCTAAACCAAAACTATGCTGCATAAAAAATATTTTTTGGTAATCTGGACATGAAATTGTAAATTTTCAAATCAATAATTCATTGAGACTCAACAGCCTTGGTGCTTCACCAGTGGTATTTATTATTGTGAATTATGCAAGGTCTATTTAGTCACCTCATTAGCCTGTAAAGAGCTCCCTCGGAGATTCTTCTTTGTCTTTTTCATTGCTATGTAAAAAAAGAATGAGAAAGATATTGATTTTACCTGGAACCGTTTCAGAATTAAATCTTAAAAGAGGAATGATTGTTTTGCTTTTATGCCAAGGATTTATTATTACAAGATGATATATAATGAGATATTATGAGATGATATACATTGTGATGGGGAAGAGGCAAGGATTGCCTTGAGATGTGCAATAAAACCCAAAGCACAACTCCTGTAAATATACAAAATAACTAAAAAAGTGTATTATGGGTTTGGAGAAAATCAGGGTGTCCTGGGATATAAACCAACAAAAACAAACAAACAATAAATAAATAATAAATAAACACATAAAAAACTATGGCTTTGTTTGGAGCCTGACAAAACTTTCTGAAGATTCAGTCTCACTACAGCTTAGCAGCTAAGATGGTTCCCAGCGCCAACAAAATAATACAAATCACAATTCAAGAACAGGCTCAGGTAAACAAGCTAGGAACAATGACAGGTAAGCAGTCAAAACATTTTCTGAAAAATGTGCTCTTCCCTTCAACACAGTTCACACAGTTCATCCTAAATGCTTTCCTCGTGGCTGAAAACAAATGTTTTCTTTTTTTTCAGTATGTATTAACATTACAGATTTCACTGCAGTAGTCTAAATCTTATATCAGTGTTATACATTTATATGTTTTCATTACCTGCTCATTTTTATATAGTGTTTATCAAGTAAGGAACACACTAAGCATGAGCATTGCCTTCAGCCTTACAGAATTTGCTTAACTTTGTAAAAAGGTCTGTGGGGTATTGCATCAGAATGAACTTTTTTCATTTTTAAACATACAATGACAACATGACAATACGTATGTAATTTATAACAAAACAAGACAGCCTGTTATATCATGTTGACACCTTAGACATGGCACAGCCCAGCTGCCCTGTGCAAAGTGATAGATTAGTGCTGATACACTATGGGTGCAGAGTGGGGAGGACAATTCTTAATGTGAATTGAAAAAGAAAATTCAGATCCAAAGTATCCCAAATACATTTGAATGTTCTTAATGTGTTACTTGACTTGAATGATTTCCAAGGATATAGGATTCAAAAGATTTATTTTTTTAATAAGGTACCAACTATGACATGAAAAGAAACAGTAAAAGATACTGTAAAGGGTGGATGTAAGAATATTTTTGGCATAAGAAGTACAGATAGGCAGGCTGATCTAAAGAATAGCCAGAAATATCCATAAAATGACTTTGACTCAGAAATATATTTTATGTGAAAATATTTTAAAACAACTAGAAACTGAACAATCATTTTTGTTCTTTTGCCTAAGTGAATATTTCATTGCAAACAATAAATCATTCAGAACTCATTTTTCTTATGCATGTCTCTGACTGATTTTTATTACCATATGATTAACAAGAGAGACCCCAGTTTGGCTGATGAAAGCAGTTTCCCAGGGCAACAAGCAATACTTTCCTCTGAGCTTCAAGAAAAGTTTTAACAACTACAGAATTATAAAATCAAAATGGTAAACTCACTTGGGGATGGATTCCTTAGGCAATTCAAAATGTAATTATGAACAAGCACAAATGAAAGAATGGGCTGTAACACAAGAAAAAACAATACAATTTTCTTGTGATATGTCATTGATAGAAGAGATACACCATAGAAACTGTGTGCGTGTGTGTGTGTGTGTGTGTGTGTGTGTGTGTGTGTGTGTGTGTGTGTGTGTGTGTGTATGTGTGTGTGTGTGTGCACGTGTGTGTGTATGTGTGTGTATGTGTGTGTACATGTGTGTGTACGTGTGTGTGTGTGTGTATACATATTTGGGGGGATTTTGATGTAGAGTGATTAATGTCTTGATAATGTGTCAGATGTCATCTTATTAAGAAAATATTCCTTTTTCATTCCATATACTTTGTCATCCATCCCTTTTGCAAATATGCAGACCTGCAAACAGCACACAAAATCAATTTTGTTGTTCATCATCTGTACTCATACCTTTTACAGTAATGTTACTGAGATAAGAGATTTCAATAAGAGATCATGGCTACATCTGAACTTTGGTACCATACTGATAAAGATAAAGGGCAAGCTGTGTATGTGATGTTTTTGTGGACATACCACCTATTCCATATGCCCGTAGAGCCCCTCACATATGGCATTTTTACAGATTTCTGATGATCAGGCATATATTTGACAGGCTTGTTAAGGCAGAAAGGACTTCTAGATGTTGACTCAGGCTTTGAAATGTGGCACAAAGAAAGCCCTTCCATTTTAAAGACCTTTAATGGGGGTAGAAACCTGCCGATACAGGCCTCTAGACACAAACTCACAATTGCGTTTTTTTTTTTTTTCCAAAAGAGAGAGAAACTGCACAAAATGGCTCACAGTTTACACATTATGTAAAGCTATGTGAACCATCGTTTCAGTGCTGAGAATTCCAAGGCATTTTGTTTCTCACCAATGGATAACCAGAAACAGTCATGAACTACATGGCCTGAAAAATTGGCCAGAACCGGAGGAATCCCATGGGTTCAAAGGGACATAAAAAGATTCTAGTGCTAAGACCTCAACATTTTCCATTGTTTCTTCATGTATGTACTAGAAAATGTACATAATAAACTGTCAAATTGAGTGTCGGATTGAGACTTTTGCTGACTTCTGGTGGTCTTGTTCCTGAAGAATAAATCATGGATGCAAGTGAACCCTCAGCATGTTTCCTGTGAGACCTGTGAGAATAGCCTGCTAATGTACAATGTACATGCTGATTTCAGTCACAAGTCCTGAACCACAGTCCTCCCAGTGGAGCTAATAACAGAAAGAATGCAGGCATGTTGACCAAATCAAAATAATGTTTAGAAGAATATAGATGCACAACAAGAATCTGTATCCAAACAACAGTTGTATGCCTCCCTTGAGGAAGAAAAATTTGCTTGCACTTCCATCACTTCTGCTACCAAAGCTACAAAAGCATAGATCCAGGCTACGTCTCCACTCCTGGTCCATTACTAACCACATGCAACACAATAAGGCCATTTTACTGCTATAATAACACTCTCCCCTCAAATGAAAGACGCTTAATGGAAGCAGAAAAAATTGCTTGAAAAGGGGGCTTACCTTGTAATTCTGGTTAGATTCATTTCAGGCCAACATGGTATGCCTTGGGTATGAGCATTGTTTCTTGTTAACCTTTTAACCACTGCAAATAACTGAAGAGGATACTGATAATGAAAGAACTGAAGCATTGTGTTAATGAATATCAGTCTCATTGACATGTATATTGTGGTGCCTGGAGAGTGCAGTTACAGCTGAAGCAGCAAAATTCATTCAATTCGATCACCAATAAAACATTCAAATTGCTTGCAGTGGAGCCTTTTGCAAGACAACATGAATCTATCATTACAATATGTGATATACATGGCAAAGATAAGACCAGACATTTGTCCTTTAAATGTTTTAGTGTGAATTTGAAAAACTGCTTTTAAATGATCAGATGAGCCTGTATCTGAGGATGACTTGGTGTTTTCACAGTGGAGTCAGTCCAACTGCACAATCCTCACTAATGCAGAGCCAGCGTCTTTTTGCAGGAAAGCTAACCCCCACTGTGCATGTGCAAAATAAATGTGCATTAACAACAAATGAATGTAAGCTACACACAGGTGCACCAGGGAAAAATAAATGGCCTCATACACTGATTTATAATGCAACAATGTCTGTTTGTCTTTGAAATCTTGGGGGCACATGAATTAACAACAAATACTGAGTATAGATGCAAAAAAGGAAGATTTAAAGTGTCATTTTGGAAAAACATTTCTGAATTATCTAGGCAGGGCTATCTTGCATATACTGTATATGGCAGTAAAGGGAAACATATGTAAGAAAAAATCATATTATGCACTTAATATTATATTAGCAAAATGTAATCCAAGGTTTATGCTAAACAATATCTAAAGATTTCACAGAGATAAGAAAAAATATGAAGAGCTATCTTCCCTCCATTTCAGACCATGTGGTTGAATGCGTTTAACCATATTTTCAATTACACTGTGCAAAAACATTGCTGCAAACCAAATATTTCTCAGTAGTTTGGTCTACTGTTCTGCATCCCACATAGCTCCCTCATGCTAACATATATCAGAAAGAATAATATTCCTGAATGTTAGGCTTTCAGTAAAAAAGTGAATGGGCTGTTTGATTGAATAACCACTGGTCCTTTGGCCAATGTATAACAAAAGAGCATTACACTTACCCACATCCTGTTATGATGTTGTTTCATTTGTGTTAATGTTCTTTCAACATGTAACAATCAATGAAAATAAAGATGTACTCAAAAGAGATTCTGTTAAAAAAGACATTTAATTAGGATACAACTTCATTCCATCAATTTTCAAGTGACATTTTTTTATCATTCTGTTTTGCCTGCATGCACCCCTTGAGCTAAAGGGTGTATAACTGAAACTTTTCAAAAACCAAGTGTAGTAGGCCTATTAGACATTTTCTTTTGTCCAGTTTCTTTTAATTTACATAAATTATCATTACCTCTGTCTGAAGTTCTATATGTATCAATTTTGCAAAAAGTGTTGAGTGGATGCTGTGAAAATAGTAGTGATGTTACATAGTGCTATATGTATTAATACATACAAGGGAGAGCCATTCCACTGACTTTGCATTATTCATTAGTAAGAACAACCATGTTAAATGTGTGGGTTATTAAGTACAATACTTGGATGGCTGATGCCCCAATCTCTATAGATCTGCTTCAATGAAATATTCTGCTGCTTAGACAAAACTTTCACTGCAGACTGATATCCCCTTGAAACTTGAAAAAATTTCTAAAAACATTTTCCGTCTTTTTGAAATAACAACACTGTTTTTGAAATAGCAACTTTTTTCAAAGTAATAACATTGTATTTCTGATGCACAATACCTACTTCCTTTCTACTTCCTCAGCCCGATTTGACAGGACTTTCCTGCATTAAAAGCCCTTTCCAATCTCTGCTTCCAGGGACAATGCTCCCAGTGGATATAAGCACACATTTCGGCCTGAAATATTTGAATCCTAATTTGATTTTTCATGGGCATATGCCCTGTAAGATTGTTTTGTGTGTACAGCTCAGCAATAAACATGCTGATATAATAATTCTGGAGCATCCCAGTGCTTCAGCAGCCAATGGTTATGAAGGGGGAGGTTGCTTTAGGAAGCACTTTTTTCTTAGACATCTGTTCTAACTTTTGGCAGATGTCCGGCAGCTTCCCTTAGTATTGCATTTGGAGGAACAATTTTAGCTCACCTTTCTTTATTCAGTTATCACACTGTCAAATGTGATCATGGAATATTTTCTTATTTTCATCTGAGCTGTCAAAAGTGGACATATATTTTTTTGTGAACAAATTTGGCCAATTATTCATGTTCATACTTACCAATCCAGTCAGGTCAGGTTGGTTTTTCATTTATTATGTAAATAAAAAATGGCTTTAACCCATGTTCTAATTGTCTTAAATTGTCCTTATGAATTATTGTCATTCAAGCATTACAATGTCATAAAAATGTGCCAGCCATTTCTCTACATGTAGTAATTGTGGTGGTTTTGATCTTTTAACCATCATCTTTTTTGTTGCAGGTAAGCCAATACTCTTAATATTGAGTAAAGTCTTTTTCCTATAGAATTCTGCAGTTCAGGTTTTAGGGCACTCAGTCAATGAATTTTGAATAAATAAGTCACAAGGCCTCTTCACGGATAATTCCTCTGCCATCTGTTTTCCAGCTTAACCCCATGAAATTGGTAATGCTATTTGTAATAGTACTTCAAAAGTTCAATGTATATGGATGTAAAAAACATGGACATACATAATACTCAAAGCATGGTTCGTTATTTGAGGATTAATTCGACATTCACAGATTCTTGTAGTTCTAACGTCTCTGTGTAGTTGTTAGGAAACTGAGTTGGTGTGAGAGTACCACAAGTGAAGTTCCTCTATTATAAGAACAGAAGATGAGACAGAGCAGACACATCCATCAAATGCTGACACTGGTGAATGTCAAATGTCAGAGAGTCAAATCCTATTGATTACAGTGTAAACCTTCGGAAAGAGCACTGCTTATTTAACTATGGCATATGCACTGATAGAAACTCTCTGAGGATATCTGAGATATCTAACTCAGAACTGGATGAAGTACTTCCTTAAATATTTGTCACCAGCTAATGAATGTAATGGAAACAATTAGAAGGAAGCAAAAATTTGTTTAATTCCAGCTTGTGTAATCATGTGAAGTTAATATTAATCAAAATATAAAATAAAGTTAACCACATTATGTTGGGCTATGCCAGCAAGAGAGTTTAATCATACAAAGCCTACAGAACATAATTCCAGTCAAAACACTATTATATGTTTTAGGTAACTATTGGCATTCATAATGCCTATAAAACAATTACAATTCAACGGAGGACACCAAAGTATGCTGCCTTGCAATGTCTTCACAGTGTTTTTCAAATGATCTGGATCTAATGGTCTATATCTTTGTTCAATATTAACCACAACCAGTGATCCTTCAATGAGTACACACATTTTTCATCATAAAAGTTACTGTAAGGAAGCCCAGCTCCCTTAGAATTCAATGCATGGAAGAAGTACACACATCATGTACTAAATGTATCACAAGTAATAACTTATGTTTTCAATATGTATGTCATGTGTACATAATGCATATATAATGTGTGTGTTTAATTGGAAACATTTCTGCAAGAAACAGTTTAAATGAGTTTGCATGTTTGTGCATACATTTGTATTTTGTGTGTACCCTTGAGTGACTTTATTACTTACATATTACTTAAACTGGACTAGTGATGTAGACTGGACTAGTGATGTAGATAGTGATGTAGATAAACTGGACTGTTGTTGAAAAGTGAAAAAGGTGTACTAACTCAGCTTAAAACTCAGTTGTATCATTGCTGCAACAAGCTTAACAAAATGTCTGACTCAGTTCTGAATATTTTATATAATTTGCAGATGAATGTCATATTTAAAGTACTAAATTGCTTGGCTTCTCCATCTCTTAACCTCTTAGGGTCTTTTGCATTATCAAACAAAACATGAAAACAAAAATTTTGTTCAATCTTTAGAGGGGACCATCAAACTCAAAATGTACTTTCTTAGTTACTGCCACTTAATTTTGGAACTCCTTGCTCTTAGTAATAAGATTGCAGTTCTTGTTGTCATAATGCCTAAATGCCTGTTAGCTTTTTACACATCATATTTAGTAATAATTGTTTGTAATTATATGTATCACCTGTTCAGGGACTGCAGATGAAAATAACTTCTAAATTAAAGGCAGAAATAAATAAACTAAAATAGGCCCATACCAGCCCAAAATGTGCTGTTAGCAAATAAACTGCAGAGAGGAAAACTGATGGTCTTCACTGGTTTGCCTGGGGACCCATATCTCTTTTAAGCCAGTGCCCGGCCTTTCTTTGGCTTTCTAAATGTATTAGTTGTTAGAAGAGTTAAATGGGTGCTGGTTACAGTCAATATAAATTAGATCACCTGGAATTGATAACCATAATACAAAGTTATTACATTTGATCCCTTGAAATTGGCAATGATGTCATTTTTTCTTGCTCACTAAAATTGACTGAATGAGAAATAAATAGATGTAGAGAGTGTAAGAGTATTTTATTTACATTGCATTTCAGTGCCCGTCATTGTTGTTCCATTCCAGTGTGAATGATGCAATATCTACCAACAGTCAATCACAAGTAGATGGTGCTGGGCTTGAACTGTTGTCAGAACTTTCAAAGCAGGGGTGTAGGTTCTGAGTGTATCTCAGTTCAATGTCGTCCTTTAGTTGTCACTCATTTAGGTGAGCCACATTGCCAGGCTGGATGTCTGAACGGTGCGCTACCAAACAATAGGATTTGAGATTATTCCTGCTTGTTCAAGTTTTTAAGTGTGGATTCTGATCCATGTAGTTCCTGACGTTAGCCATATAACCTGACTTACTGATTATGTATGATGATGTAAGGTGCGGCCCTGAAAGCCATATATTTGTATATGCACCTTAAAATTGTAAATGAGAAAGCAAATAAATAAATAAATAAATAAATAAATAAATAAATAAATAAATAAATAAATAAATAAAAACTGGAAAAAAGTCTTGATTTATCATTTTTTGAACAGTCCAACATTATTGACAAAAGTTTGGTTGCACCCCTTCCCTATTTTTGTCACTGCTCTAGAAGGTATTCATTGATGGACAGTCTACACAGCCTGTGGTGTGTCCCTTTATTTCACCATATGTTTTGAGTTGTGGTCAGGTGATGAACTGCACAGTTTTGACTGACATTAGAATGGAAACAGGTAGTGACTCTGCCCACACTACATGGCAGCTGACCAAATACTCACACATTTCTGAAAATCATCCAAGCATCAGACAGCCCACTCGAAGGAGAAAAAAGCAGGCATCGTTCCACACTCACACTACATGACAAACAACACCTGAGGTTAGGAGTGAGCTTAACCTCAGCCTGAAATACGGCAGGGATGGCAAAATCAATGCAACATCATCTAAAATTATGCAGCATAGACCCAGCTTTTAAAAGTAATCTTTGTTTTTATTTGCTTACTTTACTTACAATGTAAGTCCTGTTTCAGGTTAAATGGCAATTTAACCTGGGATTCATCAATTTTGAGGTGACTGAGTCTATTCTTCTTTTGAATTTTTCAAACCTGAACGTCTATATTCTGTGCTGTGAACAAATTCATTTTGAATTTATTTTTATATTACATATTCCAAGGGTTTTTCCTACTACTGGGGAAGGCTGCTTCACAACAAAGACACTATTGACACAATAAAGACTTATCACGCTGTCAGGAAAAGTTCCAGAAAGTTCCACTTCATAGTACAGGTGTTTTTTGTAGAATCTGCTGCTCAGTATTTTAAAAGATATGACCAAAGATTCTTAAGCTGTCAGGCTTTCGAAGATTGTTTCTGAAATCATATAATTGTTGCTGTAAGAGCACTTGTCTGTGTGGCTTCTGTCAGACACAGCTGCCAATTCTTTAGTCAGTGCAGGAAACTATTTGAAAGATAACAAACATATATGAATACAAAGCACTGGAGGACAAACACCCATATTCTGTATATGACTTGTATGGGGTGTGGTGGCCGGAATGTAAAATTGACTGTAAAATAAGAGAAAATCTTTTCAGGGTAGCCCACAAACCTCAAGCCTGGATAGAAGAAGAGGCAGGTCCAGGAATCTTGAAAGATTCAGCAGTGTGTTGTTTCCCCTGAATTCACTTCCAAGGCCTTAAAAATTAGGTGAGCAAAATCTTATACCCATCAATGACTTACAACTTAAATGCTGACAAATAGCAGAAACTAACAGACACAGCAGTCCTTTGAGACTGAGGTCTAAGCCATCTGGCTATTTTGATTCAGAATCAGCCATGAGCAGCAGTAGCTTCAAGATTCATGTTTTTGAGTTGCGAATGGTAATTTTACTAATGTAAGATTGAGCAAATTACTGTTGTGGCAGGTTTATTTATTCCTTGTACATATGTTTATTTTAAATCATGAGTAGAATGCAAGTAACTGACATTCATATTTTAATGCATAAAAAGGGCTGGCAGCATATGAGAAGTGTGATTGGCTTAGGTATCCTCAGAATCAGTTACTACTTCCTCAATACCCGGCGTCGACTTATTTATCAAAAGTTGGTTTATTGATCTGTTTTATCATTTTATTTATTTATATATTTTTTATTTATTTATACATCAATATACCCTACCACAGAAGTCTTTTCACATACAGCATCTGGGTGACTTAATTGTGCTCACAACCAGTCAGATTATAAGACCATAGAATATTTCACCATCGAAAAGTTTTGAACCATGACAAGGGATTTACCAGCAACACGAATAGTAAACAGTAATCAGATCATTTACATTAAAGGGAAACATTACTGTTTGCTTTTTCAAACATAGCCACATTGATGCAATATATTCACAAAGTGTGATTGGCTTAGGCATCCTTGGAATCAGTTACTACTTTGTGTTTAACACCTATGTAACAATACGATAGGGGATAATAATATTTCCCAAATTAAATATTAACATACACAGAATGATATATAAATAATTATTTATCCTACGATTACATTAAAGCAGCTTTGGCTGTAATTCATTGTGGATTTAATGTTTTCCAAGTTGAAATACATTCTCACATTTAATTTTACTCATCAAGACCGTGAAATGTGATTGGGCACTGCAAGTATGAACGTGCAGTTTACCATCTCCAGGAATATAAGAGAGATTTGAGGTATTGCTTGAGCTACGAATGGTTTTGGGAAACAGACCTTTAATGAGCGATCATTCGTACGGCTGATATTACAATGCGCATAGCCCTACGAACACACAGGGAAACCCACCCCAGATCTACAATCAAATCCTATGACATTTCTCTCTCTTCACACCCATGACTGTGAGACCCATTTTTAATTGCACCACACTCCAAGAGACCATAGCTGGCATGTGCCAGTATGTCGAATATTCTCTTGTGTATGCTGCTTTTGAAAACGGAGCATCCAAAAATGCACACACTTTAGTTGGTGTCTTTTGTAATTTCTTGTAATTTTGGCTCTCATGAACTCATAGGCTCTAAATCCATCAAAATGTATTGTTTATCTGCCTGCGGTATAGCATTACAGTTTTTGACCAAAATTGACTGTAATATTGTTCTTTATTTTAGATTAAGAGGGCTGCTGCACTTCTTTGATATTGTGCTTGCTTTGATTTAATGTCCAGATATATACACAACAGGGACAGCGCTCAGTACATAACTGAAACAGGAGGATGTTAAACAGTGTGGACAACACCAGTGGCACACTGACACAGACAAAGAGATACATTGTTGGTAAGATATGAGGGTACCTCACACATTAACACTGACATACCACATGGTAATGAGCATGTGAGGAATATACTTGTGAATTCCCATAAGAAGGTTATTTCAGAGTCAGAACTGTTCTACCAATTCATTCATTTTTAAGAAAAACACAAGTCAATCACTCAGCCTATAAAAAGAGAGTGTTATGTCAATTACCATTATATCATATATATTTGAGACTATTACACATGCAATAAATGAATAAATTCAGAATCATTTCCTTTTACAAATAAATTAATATTAACATAGTGATGCAAAGTTGCTGTTTCAATATCTGAGTTATGTTCTGCAATTTAGAACACACAAGTTAGGTTCTGGTTAAGTAGACTTTCTGTGTAAGTCTATCATTAGTTAATTGGTCGAAGCAGACACTGTGGCTCGGGTCTGAATTTGGCCCTGAATGCTTATGTTGCATTATTGCATTATTATTTGAATGTAGTACCCTACTTTTTTCAGGGGGGGCTGCTCTATTTTGAAACCTATTAAGCTGAACAATGGGGGAAAAATGTATTTATTTTTGATTCGACAGGAGGGCGAGAAGTAATTTGAGGATTTTGAATTTGTATAATTGTTGGGGAAATTTGTTTCCATGTGGTAATACTCAAAAAAATGAAAATTTGAACACTGATGACAAATTAAATTAGCCTGTTATGACACCATTGGCAAAGTACTTATGGAATTTGTTGTGAAAGAAAAAAGGTTCTGTTCAACTCCAGTGATGAAGATATCATCCTGCTTTCAATGACCTGACATTGCAGGGCTACCAAAAGCAGCCCAAGAGAGCCTGTCATTTAAGACTAATTTCTATTTCAATACATTTCTGTTGCAGATAATACATGCTGCAAGATAAGCAAATCACACTTTGCAGTACTGGCACACAAAGTCTGCCTCAGTACATTCAGTAAATTCAAGCCTCTGTGACTTGGCACATTGGTCATGCAGGCTCAAGTTATAATGTTTAATTCCTGGGCTGACATTCAGAATATAATATCTGTGAAAGATGGATGCTACACTATTACTGCCAGGACCCAATCCCCACTCAGGGTTTTTTACTTTCCAATGTGCACTCAATGTCAAACAGAAGGAGGGAGAGATCGCTTAAGAAGCAATTGCTGCATAAAACTCACATGCATTAAGCCAATGTCGTAATTTACCACATGCTTCTTGTCACACTTCTCCATGTCATGGGCCACTCCTTTGGCAAAGTATCAGTGTACAGTCACAGTGAACTTTACTCTTACATTACTCTTGTCTCTTGTATAAATTTTCTTTCTTAATGAACAGCCTTCAGGGAGTTTTACATAAAGGTACGTATGTGATTTGATTGATTATATGAAAACGCAAACATTTTGATAGCAGTAATGTCATGGGATTACAGTAATAGTGGTAATAGTGTGAGACTTGAAACGTTGATTGCCTTTCACACCAATTAGCTGAGTTAATTGGCTGCGTCTTTGAATCTAGGTGTGTGTGTGCATGTGTGTGTGTGTGTGTGTGTGTGTGTGTGTGTGTGTGTGTGTGTGTGTGTGTGTGTGTGTGTGTGTGTGTGTGTGATTCATTGACATGATTTACTCTCCTAGAGTACAATACTCCATCACTAAGCAAGGAGTTGGTTCTGTAATCCCCATTAGAAAATGTTGGCATAATATTTCATTGCATTTCAGGAAGAAAAAGACATTACATTACATAACATTACATTACAGTACATTACGTTACATTACAGGCATTTTGCAGAAGCTCTTATCCAGAGCTACTTACAATACAAAGTGCATTTTTTGGGACGAGGGTGATAAAGTGCTTGGGGGGGGTAAAAATCTCAAGTGCCGGAAGGGTTGGCATGGACTAAATTGTGTGGATGACCTGTTGAAGAAACAAAAGGAAAAACCATTAGTAATATCAATAACAATCCTAAGCCAACAAAAATGCAGACCAGAGCAAACAGGAAGGCGTGTAGGGACAGATGATCTCTTGACAATGGGACGGGGTTATCCCTAGAAGTCTAGAAGGCAAGCACCAGTGTTTTAAATCTGATGCATGCAGAGACAGGAAGCCTGTGGAGGTCAGTGACGAGTGGAGTGATGTGAAAGCATCTGGTAGATGATGGAAGGCCAGCAAGAAGGGAGTTGCAGTAGCCCAGGTGGGAGAGAACTGTCGCTTGGAATAGCAACTGTGTGGAGTAGGTGGTGAGAAAGGGGCGGATTCTCCTGACGTTATACGGGAAGAATCTGCACACCCGGCTCACTCCTGCAATGTTCTCAGAGAGGGTCAGTTTGTTGTCAGACACCACGCCGAGGTTCTTGACATGTCAAATTCAGTTTAAACTTCTTCTCAATTTTCAAATTTGCCTTACATCTATCACATCAAACATTCATCCCATTTTCCTCAGAAGTATATGGGAATATTATTTGGAAAGCCAACAGAGCTGAATTGTGCTCATGTTTGTGAAGTTACAGTACTCTGACTGAATGTACATATTTAATATTACCCAAATCCATAATCCAAGAATCAAAATGATTAATGTTTAATATCTGTTGATTATGTATCAAATTATTTGAAGTTCTACAAGTAATCATAACAGTGTTAGATTTATAAGTAAATGATAATCTCTAGGGATGGCAATGGTCCATTCCTTAATAATTTCAGAGAAGCATCTGGTCCAGTTAAGAAGCATCCAGCATGTTTTCACCCTGATGTGGATTTTAGTGTCATTCTGTAGTGGATAAAATATCCCGAGTTCGGGAGAGCTTCAGTATTAAATATGATATGATTTTGTGTAGGGTCTTTGGATATATGTTATGTATAATTGTGGCATTTTTTGCATGTTTTAAAACTACATGCAACTGTTTTTAGTATCCATGTAAAAAGAATGAATGTGTGTAATCTCACTCTTTGCTTTATTATTCCTTCTGGACGATTTTTGAACAAAGTAAACCATTATAAGCTTGACACGACATTTACTGAATGACTTTTGTATCCTCTTTAGACATAGTAAAATCACACAACCGCAAAGTCCTGAAACACATGATTCCGGTTCAAATGAACCAGCTCAGACCTGATCCTCCTGCTCTGTGCTCTGACTTGATTTTCTTTTACAATGATATTGCATACCATCAGTCAGGCGGTCCCCATAGCCTCATTTACCCTCCACATTCATGGGGTGTGTGTTTTGCTTCTTTTTTTTCTTCTCATTATTTTTGGTGCCCATGGGACCATTATACCTGGGCTTTTATAGCATTCTGTAGCCTCTGCAATTTGTTATCTGAAGTGAAGATGAAGTAAGATTCCTCATTGCATTCTCTATCAGTTCAGCAAGTAACACCATTATGGTAAAGAGACACTAGACCCATCTCAGCTGTTGAAACAGCAGTGCTTCCCTCTGTTTGTTGGAAAAGTGTCACATAAAAAACAGTGTTCATATCCAGAGGTGTTATCAAACTGGTCATCCTCTAGTCCTTAATATTCAGGCCCAGAATATTAGGTGAGAAAAAAGGTGAGTGTTTTGTGTGTTGCAATTGAAAGCATATTCACAATTTGTTAAAAATGTTTTTTTCTCTCATTTCTCAAATAATCACTTATTAACAGAAACTTTCACAGCTAATTTGAAATTTAAACAGGCATTATTCAAAACCACACTAAGCTACTAAGGACATAATAAAATTCTTTTCATGTAGGACTTATATCTTTTAATAGGCATTCTAGTTTTTGCATTAAGGTTTTTTCCCCATATTGAAAGAGGCTGGGCTCAATTGTGGAAAAAATAGATATTGGGTATCACATTTTAATGACTACACACTTCATATCCATTTTAATTGTGCATGTATCTATACTGGTTTGTTGTGACACATTTTATGCCAGATAACTCTGAAACCTGGGTGTAATTATTCAGTTGACTGCACGGTGATTAAAGTTTTAATTAAAAGAACAAACTTTCTCTATCTTTCTCTTGTATTATTATTTTTTAGTGATCAACATAGAAGTCATTTGGTTCTAGCTCTTTGAAATTGCCTTCATCGTACTTCCCACAACTGTTCAACAATTCTGCCTAACAAGTATTTTGAGTAAACAATGGCAGTATTCATCATGTTGTTTCTACTGGATTCTTGTTCATTTGTTAATGAATAATTGACGGAAAAAAATACCCATGAAGTTTTGGCCTTACTTAGGGACATAATACAGATCAAGAAGACAATCACAACTGCACACATTTTCCTAAAGAACAAACATTGCAATATAAATGTGGAAAGGCTCTGTTCGTTCCAGCAAATCACTCTCTGATCCGTAAACACACCACTTGCTCCCACAGATTATGATTATAACTCTGTTTAATCTTCGCAACACCCAGTAATGACAGAGGGAGGTTGCATGGTTACAGTTTCAAGATGATAACAAGGGGAGGTTTGTGCTGAATATGAATTAACAAGCTCAAGGCACACTGTATGGAGACCAATCTCACCACTGTCACAGTCTTTATCAACTGAGTGGGGCAGAAGGTTGGCAGCCAAAAATGTTGCCGCAAAACTCAAAATCAACACATGCACATGTGTATTTGTGTCTGTGTGTGTGCATGTAGCTACAGTGGTTGACACTGACGAGGCTTAAATGTGAAGCTACATAAAGTTACTTAGAAACAAAGTTACATACAGCTTCTTTAATGATCCTGTTGGGCCAACAAATCGCCCACCAATTGTTGTCTTTTTGGGCTGTGAGGGATAATTAAATTTTGGATTATATCATCATTACGCATAATGAATTTGGTCAATGGAAATAGTGTCATTTATGTATTTATTTGTTTTTATTCACAATTCACCTTTTCTTTTGTTATAGGGCAAATGTCTGGGGTGGGAATCATACCATCATGAGAGCTTACATGATTATATTTTCTGGTGTAAAGGTAAGGCTGATGTTGGAACTGAAATGTCACATAATACATGTCATTAGTATTTTTAAATTCTTGGACAGTTCTTTCAGTTACCAGGTGCAATACAATGTGCATTGTAAAAATCGAAATAAATATTCATGTATTCTCCCAATGTGCAATTCACTTTTGAGAATGAAGGCCACAGTTAGGCCATAGGAGAGTAGAAATGGCAAATGAAGCTTTCATCAGTCTTCTAACGTTTCTCTGAGCTCAGCAATGCCAAAGAAACTATCACTTCACCATAGCAACTCATTTCCTCGACACTTCCCAATGAACATTGCAGAGATATGATCCCATTTCCATCTGCTGGCATGCAAAGAGATAAGAGACTCTGTGTGTCCATATAGGTCAGAAGGAGCACAGAGAACCCTCTGAACCCCAATACTCTCCAAGCAGAGCTACCCTACACATTCACACCCCTTCCCACAATAAACCTGAAAATAGGCTGAGTGTACATATATTGCTATTATTTTCCTTTGTCCTTGTCTTGATCCCAGACCCATTTTTGAGTTTGCAAAAGGTTTGTTTTTGAGATTTCTTCCAAGAACTTTCAGCCAGCATGTTGTCTGTCAGTACTATGACGTGCCACTTCTATGCAAGATCATGATTAGTGAGAAGTTGCTGGGGATTAATCATGCATGCTTTCACATTGTTTCTCGCAGCAAGACCTTGTGCCATGCAAAATGTCATACTCTGCATTCATTGCTTCCTCATGTGTTCCAACTCAGGATGTCTTCAAGGAAAACTCACAGGCAGTCATTATTTGCAATTTCTCAATTTAATACTGCCCTAAAAAAAAAGATAATGGTCTATTCCATTCCCTTCCAGGTCTTGGTCAATACCTTCCACTGTGACCAAGACAATTTTATATGGTTTAATCCTATTTCCTTATGACATAAAAAGATATTTTAACACATGGTGAAACTGCAAATAAGATTTTGAGTGACCTCAATCAAGTAATCCTTTTTCAGGAGTCGTTTAATACACTACAAGAGACGACCTTTTCTTGTTGACTCGAGAAGGCCCTGGTAAGTCATAAATGAGTTTGTTTTATCAACTTGCATACAAATTATTTTCTTATAGGAGAGGGCTGAATATTAAAATCAAAACTTTAAGTAGGGTATTTCTGTAACAAGGTTCAATCCATCTCTGTGACAATGACAGCCACACTCAGTCTTGCTGATGTGGTATTGAGTAGCAGAGAAAATTATAGTCATGATGGTAAATCACAGGGAATGTAAATCAAAATATGGGCCATACAGGCCTGTGACATGCTGCCTTGGAGAATGAACATCCATATGTATGGCTGAAGAGAAAAGCATGCTCCTTCTGTTTAAAAAATATACAAATGAATACTAATGGGTCCCTTTGTCCAAGCCTCCACAACTTCATGTGTAATACTGCTGCAGTGCTTGGCAGCTTAAGCACGCCTCCTAACAAGCAAATACTTCATTTTACAGCCAAAGGGATTCCATAGAGATCTATGCATTTATTTTGTATGCATTTCCATCCTTGGACTAAATAGAACAGTAATTGGTACTGTTTCTTTTTTTTGTCAGATTCCAAACTACAATAAATTAAAAGCCGATTTTATTATATGCACATCTGTAGCCTAAGCAGGGTGGCTAATTGAAAAGTGATGGAACAAGGAAAGCAATTTACTCACCTAGAAATGACTTTTTATCATAATAATGCCATTTTTTTTTGTTCAAATAGCACAGGCACAGGCTCTGACTCAAAGTCCTTAAGAAAGTCGATTATTATGTCCAAAGGGTATTTCCATTCCATTACAAATCATACAGGCAGCTTCCTCTGCTCAGCCAATAGATAAGACAGAAACCAAGGGAAGGGTCTGAAAGACATATTTTAGAATGTACAAGTCTAACAGGCAAACTCTATCAAAGCAACTTTTTCACATAGTCTTTCAGCTTATTAACACAATCACAATAACAAATATTATATTGTATAATAATATATCAAAACTAACCTTCCATTCAAATGGATTGTTGAATTTGTGAGGTAAGTTTTTGTAACATTGTAGCAGAATGGGTTGATTCATTCAGTGGCTTTTGCCAGTCTTTTCAGCACAGTCATTCTGTGTCCGGTGCATGGTGATGTCCCAGATGTTTTATCTTCTCCTCAGCTTCATAGTCCAGGTGCATTGCAGGGCTGGCAATGCTTACTCACTGAATATGAGACACACCAATTGATTCACCTCACACACTCTCAAGTCACACCTTTTCTTTTCTCATACATTATACAAACATTCCTAAATCTGCATTTTCCATAACACTGTCTTATACTGAAATTGTATTTTCTCCTTTGTACTCAACCAACCCCTCCATACACTCACATTCTCTTTGGTGAAATCTCAGACTTGATCACAGGTAACAGTTGGTGTTTAAAGGAATATTGACTGTGGTTGTTTCTGATGTGTATTTTAGTGTGCCTGTGATGCGAAATGTTTTAGGCAAAGTTAACCTCCTGCATTGGGAAATTCATGGAGACACACGTTGTGATGTATGGAGTAAATTTAAAATCATTCAGTTATAATCAGTAACAGAAGAAACAGACGTCCCGCAGAAACACTAACAGTACTCCCAGTCTCAAGAGGATGTGCCATAGTCTGGGTTCCCTTAATGAGAGGCATAAAGGTGGAGAACAGGGTTATAGGACATATGATCTCCCTTCATGGGTTTGCTCTACTGTCAGTTACACCCTTCAGGTAAAGTCATTAGAAGCTAAACAAACAGCCCTTATGCTGCCACTTCTCATTTGTTTAAGACAAAGTCATGTCATTAAAATTACATCAGAGAGTGCCTGGGCAAGAGCAGAGGAATATATGAATATTTAAATCTGTTTTGCTTCCAAAATTAATGAAATGGTAATTTATGAAGACTCAAGGTTTAATTATGGACAGGGTGCAAATTATCTGGTTTTCTGAAGATTCCCTCAAGTAA
The DNA here is from genome assembly GCA_022829145.1 of Albula goreensis. Taxonomy (NCBI): domain Eukaryota; kingdom Metazoa; phylum Chordata; class Actinopteri; order Albuliformes; family Albulidae; genus Albula; species Albula goreensis. The sequence continues at coordinate 20,437,534 of CM040745.1, forward strand.
CTTCTTTCCCCCTTTTATGCATTGTTATGTATTGTAAATGTGTTTCAAAATTAGGCTTTCATCTGGTGTTAATAACAAAAAACATTGCAGAGATGCAAATGTAAATGTGTTGACACTGATACCGCAAATTGTGACACCTGCACTGATGGCTTGCTTTGGGTTGAATAGCATTGTATCACATTTGAAAATTTTGGTTCATTAATAATCTCAAGTTTTTACTGGTTTCCTCCATTGAGGCTAGATTTGTGTTATTACATGAATTAACTAAAATTCTTTACTGATTACCTTTTTTGTCTTTCATTCAAAATATTCAAACAAATCTAACCTTTATTTGAAGTAAAATGATAAAACTAAGGGCCAGATTTACTAAAGGACTACTTTTCGGGTGTAAAGGCAGCCGCTAAAATGGCTAAGACTTGGTATTTACAAGCAAATTACTAAACAGTCTCAATGGGTGAAAATCGCTATTAAAACAGAAGCCACAATTATTGGCACCCCTTGAAATCCTTAAAGTGAAATCTAACTAAAGTATATTCCCATTCATACTTTATGTTTTAAAGTTCACCTGAGGTGAAATTTAAAGTAACTGGCTATAAGATATTAAGAAATCTGTAACCTGGAAGAGGACATATGTCTATATTGACCAGACACAGTGAGGAGGATGGTTCGAATGGTCAAAGAATCTCCAAGGATCCCAGTAGGGGATTTGCAGACATTATTTAGGTCTTGGGGTCAGAATGTCTCCCAAACTAGAATCTGACCCCATCATTCTGATAACATAACCAGAAGTTGTTTGGGAGGGTTGCCAGAGAAAAGCCTCTGCTGTCATCAACTAACAAACTCAAGCATCTACAGTTTGCGAAACATCACTGGAACTTTCAGTGGGACCATGTCCTATGGTCAGATGACACCGAAATAGAGCTTTTTGGCAACAAACATTAGAGGCTGGTTAGGAGTAGACAGAAAGATAGACATCCAGAAAAGTGTCTCATTCCCACAGTGAAGTTTGGTGCAGGATCTGTGATGTTGTGGGGCTATTTTTCTTCCAAAGGCCCTGAACAACTTGTTTGGATACATGGTACCATGGACTCCCATCAGGTACCAGTAGATATTAGATCAAAACCTGACTGCCATAGCCAGGAAGCTTAAACTGGGCCATGGTTGGATCTTCCAGCAGGACAATGATCCAAAACACACCTCAAAATCAACAAAAAAAAGGTTCATTGACCACAGAATTAAGGTTTTGCCATGACCATCCCAGTACCCTGACCTAAACCCCAAAGGAAACCTGTGGACCTTGGAATCTGAAGGATATGGAGAGATTATGTGTGGAGGAATGGTCTCAGACCCCTTACCATGTGTTCTCCAGTCTCATTAAGCATTATAGGAGAAGACTCAGAGATGTAATCTTGGCAAAGGGAGGCTGCAGAAAGTCTTAAAGGAAGGGGTGCCAATAATTGTGGCACACATGTTTTAGAGAAAAATATTTATTTCATTATAAGATTCAGTTTCTTCTTTATTTTTTTTACTGCAAATAAAGGGTAGATTTTTCTGAATATTTTGAATGAAAGATCAAAAGAGTAAACAATAAAGAAGATTTTTTTACTGCCCATGTTTACCAGGGGTGCCAATATTTGTGGAGGGCACTGTACATGTTTTTTGGTGTAATGCATTCATGTATTTGTTTGTCATTGACATACCTATGATAGTTCATCATTTATGATTGTATTCCTTCGTCACTGAAGCATCTATTGGTTTGATCGATATGCATCTATTGGCATCATTGTGTCTTTCATTGGTTTGTCATTGATGCATATTTGGTTTGTCTACATTTGTATTGGTTTTGCATTCATGCATATTTTGGTTTGCCATTTATACATCTATTGATTTGTCTTTCAGAGAGGTATTGGTTTAGGTGGCATATCTATTGAGCTGCTATTTACACAGACACACACACACACACACACACATATATATATATATATCTCAGTGACGTGCGGTCAGGGGAGGCAGGTGAGGCAGTGCCTCACCAGCCATCATGGAAAGAAAGAAAATATATAATAATAAAATAATTTAAATTGTTATATTCATCCGGTGGTTTGTACTAAAAAATATTTATTTTTCATTTAGCTTCATCAATTTCGATTATTCTTTCTTCAAAATCGCTGAATTTTCTTAATTTCCCATTCAAATGCTTGGAAGCGATGCCGGTGAGGCAGCAGCGAGCTCAGCCTCACCTTGGATTGCGCAACCCCTGGCTAACTGCGCTGGCTGCTAAGCGGAGAGAACATGTTGCTGTACGGCGTCAATAAAATGGTTTAAACACATTTAATATGTAAACTGATTTTCAATAATTTAGCTTATGTATATAATGTACAGTGCTTTTTGTCACCAACTGTGTTTGTGTAACGTGTTTCGTGTGCTGAGCGATTATAAACGGCAGAGAACAGGTTGGAGGTGAGGCAGGCAGTTCTCTTGCCTCATGGCAGGGGCGCTCAAGATCCCAGACATTCGTCTTGTCACTCCACAACTGCAGAGTAAGTGACAGCGAGCTAGGCTAAACGATACGGTAAGCAAGTCAAGTGCAGCGATAGATTATTAGAGATAGAGATTATTTTTTTCCTCTCGCCTATCCCGACTTTCAAAATGGATGACTACATTTCGACACTAAAACAGTTTTCTCAAGTGGACTTTCAATCGAAGCAGGAGATAATAACTAAAGGAAGACCAACGCCGGAGCTGAAAGGATTGCTTGTATGTGTAAAGGATGCAGAAGTGAAACATAACCTGTAAACTGCTGTCAATCTATGCATCTATTTGCAAATCTGATTCTGATGACGTCAGTGCCTCACCAGCTATGAACCTCACCGCACGTCACTGATATATATATATATATATATATATACACAGTATATTGGCTTTTCATTCATGTATGTATTGGATTGCCATTTACACAACAGGTTTGAGTGTAATATATATTTGTTATATTTAAAAATCTATTGGTTTCATTGTCTCTTATAATGGTTTCATTCTCTCGTTTTAGTTTGTTATTTACGTTTGTATTGGTTTGCCATTGCTTTTAGGAATGAGAATGAATGGTAGCTACAACCCTCCTTTCTCAGAGACTTCAGAACCAGACCTTGCCCTGCTATTAAATGGAAGATATGTAAAAGTGAGCACAGCTGTCAGATATATCAAGTCATGTTCCTCAGGCTGTCCTTTGTTTTTGAGGCAATAGCAGAGGAGACAGTGGTGTCCTGTCCTATTGTTTGAGAAAAGTTCATGATGTGACAGAATGGAGAGTGGCATATCCAGGAACAGGTCCACAGTTCTGAATGGATAAGACTAAAGCTGAGATATACGGTAACTTGCGACCACATCTTACAGTGCCTAGAAAAATGAAGGGCCATGATATCACCATATCTTACAGACCTAAGAAAACAATGGTTTTAAAGAATTCCTGCACAGAAAGAACAATGCAGATAATGGCTTTACAGTTATTTAATGATTATTGATAAGTAATAATCATATCTGTTGTGCTCAGACAATAACCAGATTGGAGTTCATATTTGCAGACAAAGGACCATGGGTACTTTGGGTACTTTGAAATTCAAATTAAAGGCGAAAGCATAGAAGCATGAAAAAAGAGAAGATTGTGATTAGATGTACTCTGAGCTGTAATGTGTACTCCGAGCAGGTTGGCAAAGCCAGGAGAAAAGAAGAAACCCCCTCTGAAATGAGTCAGACAGGTCTTTAGGGAGACCTGTCTTCATCTGTAAGTCAGAGTTACCAGGTACCATGGTGTCTGGTGGGGGAGACATCAATGAGCATCACACACAGTGCTCCACTTGCTTCCCACCATGTTCAATACACTTACTCCAGAGAGAAAGGTCTCTCTCACACCTTCAATAAATGCACTAGAATCCAAACTGGCATTCATTCTGCAGTTAGGCTTTCACCTTTGTTTATATATATATATTGATAACAAGATACACAAGATATACAACAAGAGTACACACACATTATATATATATATATATATATATATATATATATATATATATATATATATATATATATATATATATATATATATATATATATATATATAATGTGTGTGTACTCTTGTTGGGTTTCCAGCTCAGTTTTGAAAAGAAAATGAAAAGCTTTATCTGAATAGAAAATACAACAAATAGATATTGAAATAAATAGGCTCTCGAGTGGAAAATAACAGTCTTGGACATTGTATTTCAAAACATAGTATACCTTGGCAATTGTGCACCTCTTTTTTTCCACTGCCATGTTGCAGAAGTTTTCTCTGAGTAAATGAGCATAAGATTAAAAGGCTTCCCAGGAAATATTCTACAGTAATGGATATTTTTTAACAAGAGTAATTTGTTAACATGTTGTCAAGGACATACCTGTTACCAGACAATCATTCCAGGAGATTTTTTAATCAGTTGTTTTTCATGATGGGTCTTATCAATAAAGAACAAGGGGGAGACTAACACTGAGGGGGAAACATGGCTAAGAACTGATGTATGGGATCATGATCTTAAAGACAGTAGGTATTAAGACATTGGGTATTAACATTATATTCACTTATTGAACATAATTATATTTGTGACTATACAGAGGGAAAGCTAAATTCACAAAATTCCTGTTTTTAATGGGATATCAATATACATGACCAAATATGTAAAAGAGAATAGACAGGCATTAGCTTTAAAACTATATATTGAATGTAGTACATGCCATGTACTTTGTGGTCATCTTTAATAATGGTTGACATATTTCACCAATGAGTGTCGAGTTTGGTCAGCCAGATTCTGATGTTGAACCAGGAACTCCTGTACATGGCACACAACAAAATGAAATAAATCATGTGTTATTATAGATAGGTTTTATTAAGCTTTGTCTGTTTAAATGCATAAATGCATGACCTTCTCCATAAGCTGAAAGAAATTTAGAAAAAAATTAATATTTTAATTATAATCATCCTAGTGTGTCCTTATGTTGACAACTGTGTGATTACATGATCATTATTTTCTTGAGTGTCCATGAACCAGCATCGCATTTTCACAGCAGTTTGTTTACTTCAACTGCAATTAAATTAAAACCTGTTAGTTTCACATTACCATTTTTGATAAACTCTTTTTATTGTTCATTTTAAGTGAAAAAACTAGTTCAAATGTATTGTTAACCACTGGATTGCTCTGCATTTTGGATATCTACACTTTTATCAGATTGGCACTTGTAAATTTGGTCTGTTGCTATATCTAAAGAGTCAAACCAACCAAGAGGCCATTTTAAACAGCTTTAACCATTGATACTGCAAAACTGCAAAAAATACTGCCAGATTTAAAAATTAAAACAATTCTATTTTTGAAATTTTATCCCATTCTTAAAATATTTACTGTTATCACACAGAATAACAGATGAAAATAGGATATAAAATCCTTGGAATTCAAAACTAAAGGTGGATGTATCAAACAGAACCTTTACATCATTTATACCACAGGGAGACAAAAATGTGACACTGTGGGCTAAAAGGTTTTTCTCTTCTATATGCAAGGCACAAAGACACAAGCTAAAGCCAATCACTTGATTATATTTAACAGTCCAATACTTCCCTCTTGTGGACAAACATGCAAAAACATTACAAGTACATTTGAAAGTTGGAAGATGTACAACAGCACACTTTCAGAGCCATTATTCATAAAGCTTGAGGATTTTTACAAACAAAAATCCTTGCCCAGCTGCTGTCATTTATGGTATAAAGTTTGAGAGAAGGAAAAAAAAGTAGTCAATTTTGGTGTGGCGCATAGTTTTACTGAAATATGGGTAATTGTATGCATTTTCCTTATTTCTAATAATCCTTGATTGTCCTGCCAGTTACAACACATCAAAAATTGCCCCAAATTTGCTACAAATTGGCACTGATCTTTTGTCAGGGCTAGCAAGAATGGAATGGTCACAGATACACATTCTAAAGTAAAAAAGAAAATTATTTCAGACAAAGTAACAGCTATCAATGCACAGTGTAAAATACAGATACACTTTGGAAAATGCAGTTACTATAGCCAGTCAGGTAAGTATAAAATGCTAACCTGCTTCAGGACACTGGAAGTGGTTGCTCCAAAGAAACTGCCATAAAAGTAAAAAGACCAGGAGAACATGCTAAATGGGTCTTTAACAAGCCAACACTCCTGCTACAGGTGTGGTTCAGTATATAGCCAATGCAACAGAATGCCTTGCATCCCAAGCAATGTGAAACTGCATTATCAAGATCTAACTTACCTCACCTAAGTTTTGAATCAGCTTATTCTTATTATATATACACCTTTGTACATGTTTGCAATTTGAAATTACCATGATTGGATTTAATTTCATGAACCCCAAAATGGCAGGAGCAGTTATTTATTTGTATTGGTTTTCCAATTTACAACAAACTCACAATGGGGTTCATGCAGCATAAAATTCCCATCACAACTTGGCAGCATACTGCAGTTCATCTCCCTGCTTGTAAACAGGGTCCTCACACACAGGAAACAAAATCACCCCCCCACCTTGTCAAACTAAAAATTTGAAACCAACTGTTGTTGCTTTACTGAACACTGAAACTCTTCATTGTTAAGATTAATTGAATGCAGGCATCTAATCCCCATCTCTTTTAAATAACCTCTATAAACTTTTGCATCATCTTTGCGTGCTGGAGAGGCCATTTTTAAAAAAAAATTGCTTTGCATACTGAATGCAAACAGTGAGGGGGGGGTGTTGACAGGTTCAGTTTAGGTCCTTGGGGTTTGTGTCCTTCCATAGCATTAAACTGTGGAATTTACAGGGAGGCTTAAGACAGCTGTGCACATGCTGCAGGTCTGGCATCCTGCTCTTTAAACACTCCACATTCTGGGGAGCATAGGGCAAGACAGAGCTGAGGCACACATCCAACGGTCAACATGCAGCACAGAAGTCAGGGGCCTTTTAATTCAACTTAAAACAATTTAACTCCAAAACAGTGATACCAATCACAATTCACCAAGTTTCAATTCAATTCATTTCACATTGCTCCCAGTTTGCCTGATTAACTCATTGGTACTCAAATCTAAATTGCATAGGTACTTTTTTGTGGGGGTAGTCCCATTTCCACCCTCAAGCAGAGGACTCACACACACTGTTAGTCTGTTGCCACCTCCCTTCAATGCTGGGAGTCCTTTTCCCCAGCACTCACTCTCTGAGGGTGGAGGATTCTAAAGACCAGCTGCCACTCAGCTGTTTGTCCTTTTCCCACAGGAGTCCTCACAGATATTTTCTGCTGCTGCCCTCAGGAAGCCACCTAAACACTCACAGGGACAACCCTCATACACACACAAAGAAAAATCTAATTAAATGTAACTAGGTTCTGGGTCATGACTGCCAGAACCTCCAAAGAAACAAAAAACCATTTTAAAATAATTCCTTGTACTAGTTTTCAGTCAGTACCCCTTCTGTGGTGATGCTGCAACTAACCTGCCTAAATAGGCCTGGTAATCAGGACAGGCAGATGAAAAGCAGGTGCAAGGCACACACCAGCAGAAAAAAACATCGTCCCCAGCAATAACCAAATTATTGAATGACTGCTGTACACACCCCCAGTCTCCCGAGCTCACCTGAGAAACAGCATGCCATCAGCCCTGTCATGACGCTTCATGAAACAACCAAAATAAATGTTTCAGTGCGACACTGTGGTTTTTGCAAACTTTACCCTTTATAAAATTTTCAAACATTTTATTAAAAAGAGTACAAATAGAATTTTTCCTGTCATCTTTTCTGATGGCAATCTGGCCCACTCATGCAACTCAGGACAGTGTTTTTCCTCAATCTAATTTGTAAAGCCAGTTTAAAAAAAATCAGATAATGAAAATACTGAAGTGCCCGAAAACAGACTATTAGGAGTGAATAGTTCCTAGGCAGATTTAGTGCCGTGACCATTATCCAGGACATGCATCTGGGTGGGTTTGGAAAGTATCTGGGAACTATTGAGACATACCATGAGGGAGAACTGCAGAGACAGGTGAATGACATAAGGTAACTATGTATTACTCATCAACCCAGGAAGACCACATAGAACACCATGCATCTCATTAACATACAATTCTCACTAAACAGGGGTCACTCTAAGTAAAATGTTACTTAATTGTTATTGGCCCACACTAAACTATATCCCCAATTATGTCCCAATCATGGTCTTACAGCTGATATCTCCCACTGAATTAACTTTTCCCCAACACTTTTTTTAGTCAGTATATTTACCTTGTAGCAGACACTGGTAAAGAAAACGGCTTACACATTGCATACATTTTCCATGCGAAAAAATGCCAAAATTCCAAAGTGAACAGGAGTATAAGATGGTATTTACCTCTTCAATAAGTAGGGTAATTGCACAAAACAGCTATGTCTGTCATAGGGATATCTGACATTATTCACATTGGAGTGTGAGCCACATGGATATAGCATAAGCAATTACCAAAACTAACTGAAAGTAAATCAACTTCAGGAAATTAGGCGAAAGTGAATATAAAGATAAGCGTGTGGTAGTGTCGATCATTAGAATAAAGTAGTGAAGAGACACACACACTGTTAAATACTCTTTGCCAAGGCCTATTTGGGACATCAATAATTGCTCATACTTCAAAACAGCAGCCCATCAGGGCATTTTCCCCTTTGTTATTAAGATTGATTTTGGTGTCTGCCTGTAACTGCTAAATAAGCCGCTTTAAATGAACTTTAAAGGAATTGTTTCCAAGTGTCTTGTGGATCATTAACTTCAATTACCACTCCTGCTCATTGTCCTTTAAATTGTGAGATGAGTAGTTGACTGTGCTCATATTATTTCAGAAGCGCTTGAGGTTTATATACCTCAGCCTCCAGCAGAGGTGGAAAACACTTGTGTCAGGTCTACCATGTTCTACCATGTATTTGTTCCACCCATGCACTAAGATGTAATGTTAGAAACAATAAAATAAAAGCATTTCCGTGTTCAGCCTTTAAAAGCATTTACACAAAATCAGTTACATCAATATTTGCATAATAGAATATACCAATTATCCAATTATCAAAGGTTTCTACAATATTAAATCAAAACTTAATATTAAATTATATAAGGTGTTAAAATAAAATCCCAGCTCTACACAATCATTACCTGTTGGAAATATTAGCATATGAACAGCAGCTGAAATTACACAATTCTCTGAAATACCAACATTCTCCTACCAGGTTATTTCAGCCCCCCTGGTTTCTTTTTTTTTTGGCTTGTATGGTGTCATCTTGCACTCCTGCTCCATTCTGCTCAAAGGGGATGTGTCACTCAATCTTCATCCTTAACAATCCCTTAAAATCTACTGATACAGGTATTACCAGTTCCCCTACCAGCTGCCCACACACTGTTACAAAGAGATAACCAGATCAAACGACCATAATCGTTGAATGCATAAGTCTGGAAATGTTTTCTTCTGAAGTTCTGACTATGAATTGTTCACAATCTAACTATGCCAAAGCAACTGGTAACATAGGATCATCTGTGAATAAGCCACCTGGATTTTATACTACTTGATGGTTCATCAATGCATTGTTCCTGATTAAATCCTAAGGAAGGGTTTATGTCCTTTAATGAATATGGTGAATCTCTCCAGAATACTTCTGGTCCTACCCACTAACATAACTAGACCTTAAACGTACAACTACCCCACAGGATTAGAGTTGTGAATCCCCATAGACAGCATATTTCTATTCATCAAAAAGTTTATTTTCAGAGGCTTTGAGAGCAATGACTACTAGAAAATCGGAACTCAATATATTCTCTATGGCAGACTTTGTTTAGTTAATGGAATTTTTGATAAATTGGGCCTGAGTATTGTCACTTTTCACAAATGAAGTCATGTAACCCTTCCCTGTCAAACTATCCTTGCCTCAATGGTTTTACTGTGCTGAGGAAAATGTGTATGCAAGTACTGTGTGTAAATCAAGAGGAACATGGCTGATTTAGGAGATTGTGTTGTTTCTCCAGATGTTTTGTTGTGTGGATGGTGTCATAGTGTTTTTTTAGAGCCCTGGGTGGTTTAAACTCTGATGATGCTTCATCAACATAAAAGCACACACATGCCCTGATCCAAGCAGAAAAAAGGTGCAATAAAAAGGAAGTGAAGCAATTGAAATGCCTCAATTTGGAATATTCATTCACTAGCCAAGGGTATATAAAAAATATAAAACTCCAAGCTTGTAAAAATACCATATTTATACACTGCTTTTGTAAACATTAGGATTTTTCCTATAAATATTTTGCAGCTTTTACAGAAAATAGAAACTTCTTCTTATAATCTTATTTTTAATATTTGGAATTTATATTCCAAATTTATATTCTTTACCCAAAATATAGTGTGCCTTTTAACACTTCTAAAAACAAAAATCTGCCTGACAAAAATTCTCCTCAGAAATACAAACTTTAACCCCTGTCTTTCGATGCTTGCCAACAAGTTCTAAACACAAGTCTCATATTCATGTCTTCTTTTATCTCCTGTTGATTAATAGATTTCCAATCTCTACTTCAATAAATGTAGAGATTGGAAATTCTATAATTCAATAGAGTTTTAGATGAGCATTGCTTACATAAATGGGACCTTTTGGCAGTGTGTTATCAGTCAGACTACAGCAGACAGCCCTGAAGTCAAGTTATCAACAGTTCACATGTCTCCAAGGCTGCTGGATAACCACAGGTGAAATTTCCAGGTGAGCAGAAACACTTTCATTACACATTTTCATCTGACTGAAGGCCATGCACTTTCCTACATATGTGAGAATACTACTCTGTCAGTTCAGCCTCGTTGCTCCTTGGAGATTACATGGGGAATGATGAGGGGTGCTAGTGTCAAAGATGGAAGTATCATTACAAAAGACATCCATGCCTGTCCTCATAAATTACACTTTCAAAGTCATGTGCAGTCATATCAGCAGTAAATATTTCATACAAAATATTGAAACCTGAGGTCCAACCAACATTTTGCATTGGTGTACCAAGTGCAGTACATTACCTAGTAAAATACCTCATTTATTTTCCAAAGTCATATGCTCATTAGCTGTTACCAGTGTTGATTAAATGAATTACTTGAAAAGACTGATTGGTCACCTCTGCCATCTGCCAGCCTTAGTGAGTAGCCAGAAGCAAGGTACCAATGTAATTTCTCACAATTGTCATGCCACATATGATTCTTGTTTCCATCCTCGACAAGAGCTGGTGACAATCTAGAAAATGTATTCAACATAAAGAGCAAAGGAGCCTGCCATCTCCAGATTCATCAGAATACCTCTCATGAAAGCTTGCAGAGCATTTTGGATTGTATTGATATTACTCACCCACAGCTTTGGTGGTGTAAGTGGTACAGGTAGTGTGCTCTGGTTGCTAGGTTCCCATCAAGGCATAAATGCAATAATGCATCTGTTTGCTCAGATTCCCATTTACCTAGGGTTTCAGGCCCTGCACAAAAAGTTGTAACTTAAGCAAGCTCACTAGCAACATGTGTACATGGCTAACGCTTCTCCCCAAAATCTCTGGCCCCCGAGATCCACCAACCACGGACAACCAGGACACAGTTTTTTTTTTTTTAACAATTTAATGTACAGACAGCCCAAGCACTGTTCTACCCTCACCCTCGGCCTTCTCATGTCATCATTATTCTCAGTGCTGCCACAGCTCACATCCTCCCCTCCAAGATGATTCTGCCAACGTGGACTCTTCACATTGTGTATATGTCATATCTTGTACAGAAGTTTATGTTCTGCTCTGCGGGGGGTGACCACCATTGTGCTATCAGGTAAATTTATTCACTATCTGCTCTGGCTTGCTTATCAGATGGGCCTCAAGTTCCCCTTCAGCATAACTAACTCAATAGTCTTTCACTCTCCCAGACCCATGATTCCTTCCTCCATAATTCAGAAATCTGGTAAGATGTTCACACACAAAACAAATCCCCAGCAGGTGCCCTGGGTAAACAGCCCAGTTTCCACCCCAAGGACTATTTACAAACTCCAGGCTCAGACGCAAGTGAAAATTTCAGTATGTTGCAGTCTGCATTTTTCTTTTCTGTAGTTGATTATGTCAGCATAGGGGTTTTTGTGCCGGCCAGAGTAAGTAGACATGTCATGTTTGTTTGCTCTGTGTTTGTCTTTTGTGCTACTTCACACTACCTGAGAATTGTTGCCATGACATGGTTTGTTGGTTTTGCTGGATTTGTTTATTTTATGGAAAAAGTTGTTCCCCATTAACTGTAACACAAATGAATTTTGGGACATGCCATCCCAGATTTAGTTCAGCATCAAAGACATGTGAACAGAGTAAATAAACAGGCTAATTCATATATGAATTACCAGCAGAATAACACCTCTTCCCATCTCAATGTTTTTAGGCACTTTCTGCCATTGTCACCAGCTACAGCTTTTTTTCCATAGCCAAAGAGGAAAAGGGCTTTATGGGTGCTGCCTGGCACAAAAGTTGGTTAATTAACTAAGGCTTTTCCTGTTGTACTATTTCTGTATATTGAACAAAAATAGGTAGCACAGTGTGGAAGCTGTTGAGTGAAACTGCCTAGCAACACAAAATGTAGATTTTTTTTGTGGTTGTTGTTGCTTATAAATGCAGTGCTTATAAAGTCTGTTTGACATCAACGCCTAAAAACAACACAGACTAGTCTCCAGCTGTAAGACAGTCAATGGCTTTTAACCAATCACCACTGAGTACTATTGTTGATTTTAGTTTCAAGCAAGTGCAGATAAGGTCACTATATCTTCTTAGAATGAACACTCTAACCAGAAGTTCTCTTTTCTTGTTCCATGTTATTTCACTGATGAGAATGATTACAGGTCTCTGTTTCTCAGAGAGCTGCAGATATCTTGTGTTTGTGCATCTCTTTCCATGCTGCATGAATAAACAATCTTTCCTTCCTAAACAGAGAGTGGTTAATTTCCATGACAACAGCTTCACCCGAGCTAAACAAAAACATGTCCTTGTGAGCTGTCACTTTGTTAAGTGGATTTTCAACATATTTACAGATACAGACACCTATGTCAAGTGTAGTCCTGTCTCACATAAGATAAGAGGGATTTGGGGTGGTTACAAATTGTTTCAGAGTACAAAATCAGTCATAACTTTGCGAGAGTGAAAATTGTGAGAGTGATGCAAATTTGGTTGTACACCTACACGTATGAGTATTTTTATCCAAATTCCTTTGATATGAAAGTGCCCACATGTCTCAAAAAGTTAAGTAACCTCAAAGAGTGTCATAAATTTGTCAGGAGTTACCAACAGATGGTGGTCTTGAACGCAAGATGTGTATACACAGAGAGAAAATGTTTTCCAGGAATATGACACTATTGAATTGTTGAATGGTAACAATGTCAGAAATGTAATAACACAATCAACACTGATATAATCAGGGATAATTACATTGTTATTTAGCAAAGAGAAACATGTAGAAATGGAATTCAGATAATTTGGAGGAACACAACCAAATGCCAGCATGACAAATTAATCAGACAAAAACAGTTTTACCATTTTTGCACAAGATCACGCAATTAATCAATTTGAAATCCACTGTCCTGTATTATTTTACTCTAATTTGGTCAAATGAAAGATCACTCTAATTATATCAAATATAGGCTGCTCAAAAGTATATATCAGAATAGGCGTATTGACTATACAGAACGAGATAACATTTTGTTGGATAAGTCATTGAATACTTCATAACTGTGCTGTATAAAATAAACCACATGCAAAAATGAATAAAAGAAAAGGATTTGCTGAAATCAGCTTACAGTTTATGAGAGAATTGTTCAGTCAACATTGTTATTAATGCTTAAAAATTCTAATAAAACGTATTTTAACACATCCATATGTGCGGAATAAACCAGGATTGATGAAGCAGTTTTATTGAAAATAAACCATGACTCCCAAGGTTAAGCCAAGGGGCTGTGAACCACCCTGAAATGGTTTATTGAAACCTTCCTTTTTACATGGTAATATCACTTTGATTTTATATTCTTGTTACTGCTGTTGTTGTTGATAACACTACCTAAATGCCATTACCTTCACCTGAAAATGGAATCTTATATATATTGATAATGTTGGATGCAGAATCTATCAACAGATCTGGTTGGATGAGTTTGCATATTTATTTTGAATGGTGGTAAGACCACTTTCACTGGAACTACTTCATAGCAGTATGCATAATTGCCATACTGGTTTACTACGTTTTTATGTGTGCTGGTAATTGTTTTCAATGAAAAGTAGCCATCATGTGCTAATTCGCATATTCATAGAATCATCCTAATTATTTGCACATCAAAGCATTCGTCATGAACATGATTTCCTGTAGAGATGCTTGCAATAGAACTGAACTGTATAGAATATAACTGAACAGGACAGACAAGTCAACTTTTCATACTACAAAGTATTTTATGATCTTGCATGCCATCTCTTCCTTGATAAATAGCACAAATTATGGTGAAATTTTCATAATATTTTGGTGAGTAATTTCTTCAAAGTGAATGACTGTTTTGACAAAGTTCATTCTCTAGTGACATAGGTTATCCTAATGGGGTACATCCTGCTTCTACCCAAACACCGCTTCTCAAAAATATTTTTAGCTCAGTTTTAGCAAAACTGCTCTTATAAGTGTAGCTTATTAGTATTTTTCATAAATAGCAGATTATCTCTCATCATCATAAGCAAGACATTCAAATTTCTTCTCTTTTCTGTTGGATTATTGTGTTGTGGACATAGCATGAATAGCAGCTTAAGAGTGACACAACATATTAGGCATTACAGTAGATATTTATCAACATTTAAGCAATATTTCACATTCAGCTTTGGAAATTAGGTTGAACTGTAATTTTTGGGAAGTTCATCTGAATCTATGTCACTGTTGAAAGCCCAACAACTTCTTTACTGCATTAACTTTACTGCATTAACCACAGTGATGGCTTTGGTAGGCTGTTAGCTGACATTTTACAGTGACTGCACATTTGCTTATATCTTAGCACATGGTTATCCCAGTAAACTAGTTGTTGGGCTTTCAACAGTGACACAAGTTCATCTGAATTTATGTCACTGTTGAAAGCCCAACAACTAGTTTACTGGGATAACCATGTGCTAAGATATAAGCAACCATACAAGGCAAATGGGCAAGAAAAACATAGCCTTACATATCATTCAAACCATGCAGTCACTGTGTAGTTTGACGGTTGATTAACTGCAGTTCAGGTTTACATGTGTCAAACAGTAACTCGTAATGTAAGTCTAACTGGAGCTGGGCACTATTAGGTACACAAAAAAGGGATGGAAAAGGAGTGGAGACATATTGTCAACTTTCCAGAGACAACATTTCCCAATCACAAGCTGTAATAACAACATTGAAATGCAAGGATGAATGCATTGCCAGGTTCATATTTGAGGGTTAGCAGTGATGGCGCTAGAACAGAGGCTTTTTGTATGGAAAATGGAGTGTGAGCTTGCATATCTTGTCAACTCCATTTAAGTTACTACTGTTATGAGGTCATACTGGCTTTAGCAAGGAGGATTCTCTCAACTTATGCCAGTGAGGAGATGCAACATAAGAAGTCAAATAAGGAAAAGGAAAAATTGAATAAAACAGAACAGACACAAAACTAGGGCGTGTTCATTCTAAACCACCGTTATTTAAGACTAAATCCATGTACGTTCGTTCCATTCAAAATGCAATACACCAAGGCTGTGTTGTTACTAAACCAGGGTGAAGGAGCTTTTCAGACCTCAGGCATTCAAATATGCTCAGATCTGAGAAAGTGCTGGGCCCTCCTTAATCAATGTTCTTATGAATAAAATGTAGCCGTTTCAGACCCTGCGTTTATCACAACTGATATCTCATATTTGTAATATTTTTAAGCAACATATACCACTCCTTCAGACCATAAATCCATCAGATCCGATGTTTAACAGACAACAGAACCCTGCATACTTTCATTAAAAAAACCCAACATACTCAAGACACGCATGTCAGGACTAGGCACCAAACACAAGAAGGATGTATTAAACTGTTGTAACTAATTATTTAGAGATTTTTCAGTTATGATTTAATGTATTTCATACAATATTAAATGATGAATTGTGAAATGAAATCCCATTTCATTAAAACATTTTATTTAAGAGTTTTCTAAATTTGGTTGTCCGTTGTCCATACTGAAAACATAGCATATTATAATATGTTGAAACAGTGGATAATAGTATGAAACTATTCCATACTCCAGTAGAGATCGTTGAGCTCATCAGCAGTGGTAACCTGCGATGGTAACCTCACTCTGTCAACAGGTGGCTGAACCATGAGCTCTAATTTGATAGCTACTTTAAAACATACAATGCACTGGAGGTGCAGGTAGCATGAACGACTTGAAAAATCCAACAGTCACATCCAAAAAAGTCAAATCAGCATAATCTATAATCTGGGCTGTATGATTTATTCATAGTGGCTTGCAGTAACTGCATTTTTAAAAAATAGTTGCCTATAATATTCTTGAAGGGATTAATGGCTCATAGGAAGCTGTCAGTTTCCATAGTTGTGCAGAGGTCTGGCTGGGCCAGCCCATGCTTTATGTCAGTATGGGGAGTGAGGCCTAATCGCCTTCAGATGAGCCTGGTGGATGCAGCCAAGAGAAGCAATAATGCGAAAGAAACAACATGCCATGACTGGGTCGCTCCCAGGGGCATTCCAGGCCTCAGACTCATGCCTCTCCTCAAGTCAACACCCGAGAATGCTTAGCGACAGAGGCTGAACCTTGCGTGCGAATGGAACCACTCAAAGAAGAGGTATCATTCATAGTCCCACATACACTAGGGATGCTTACCCCACTGTTGGTATTTCCACAACAAACTTTGCTTTTCCTATCTCCTGTGTGGATGAAATTTTATTTTAACCTAATTTAACTTAGCTTTAACAATATCACTATTCTAACTCATACAGAGTGCTGCTGCTCAACATGATTGTAATCAGCCAATCTTTCCTCATCCCTCTCCATTGGCTATAAATACTGGCCCTGGGGAAAATACAAAGTCTGATTCTTGCCCTAAAGGCAGCAAGAGGCACTGCACCCTCCTGCCTCACACTCCCGCCAAAGCACCCTGCTCTGCCTAATCTGGTTACCTGGCCCTCCCATCTGCAAAGGGTCCCTCCCCCTGGGCATGCTTCATTTCTCTCTATCCCCCCGATGGTGAAATAAGCTTCCAGTTACAGTTAGGTTACAGTTCTTTTAGCATTTATGACTCAGGTAAGTCTAAAACTAAAAAATACAAAGGCACCTTTATATTATGTTGAAATTGCTGTGGTCAATGCATATCAGTCAACATAAGGACGTGCTGTGCCTTAGATTTAACATACTTTAAGAATTTAATTGTTAAGTTACATAAAGAATTATAAGTAAGGAGTGAGCAAAAAACCAGGCTAAAAATTTAAAGATAAAAGGTGAAAAGGCAACCTTTATGTGAGACTTTAATATTCCATTATAGTAACATTAATCAGACACATTTAAAAGTCACTAAGTCTGTACACAGATAAAGATCATTAAAATACTTGGGCAAATAATCTTTGATTATATCCAAACCAGGAACACAGACATTAGTCACTACATAGCACAGTTATTTTTATGATAAACACAGGAAGCTTTAATCAGATGAAAATAGCCCTTTCTCTGTAAACATGGAAGCCGACAAACTGGTGGGTCTGATTCCTAAGTATTTAATAATGCTGAAAGATTTAAAGGATTTTAAACAATAAAGGAGATGGGGAGGGAGAGTGAGAAAAAGTGTTCCCTCACAGTGCTCCCAGCTGCTCAACAAAATTCCCTCACACATATTCTCACTGGTGTTTCCAACATCCAATTAGCAAACTGTTTACCAAGCTTACATGGGTGAATGAAAATGTGGCCTTCCCCACCCACACCACAAATGGCTTTCATTTCCATGGTTACCACCTTCAAGAAATCTGCTACAAACTGACACATATAGCCAAAAAACAACTAAAGGGAAAGAACTGTGATTTCTAACTTGTTATTTTATAATTCAGTGGTTTGCACACATGAGACCAATCAGCTTGACCAAACATAGTGAGAAAGAAGAATGCCGACTTGGTGCTGGGAATTTGAGAACGCTTATACAAGCAAGTACAGTGGACCTTAGTCCTCACCACAGCTGGCCTGTCCTTAAGATAGAGTAAAAGGGTGACATTTTCCCTGGAAAAGGTGGATGAACACTTTTAAGTCTAGAGTTTTTCTGCCTCTAAGTCAAGTCAACACATAAGTGAACTAAGTGCCTGCTTAGGGCCCCCATGGCCACCAGAGGGCCCCCACTTGTACTTGAAATGTCCCTCAAGGCGGTGGGGGGCCCCAAATCAAATTCTGTTTGGGCCCCATAAAGGCTTGGGCCGGACCTGCTCTCGGTTAACCATGAAAAGGAACAGTTGGGCTGTGGCTCATGCACATAGAGAAGTATCACAAATTATGGTGGTGTCATTGGAACCCTTATGCCAGTGGATGGGTAATATGCTTCAAAAAAAGCTGCACTTTAACATCACATTCAATGACAGTGTCCGATGGTATAGACTTGCTTCCTGATCTGACAACTTGAGACATCTGGGTTATTTTTACCAGAAAATAAAATCTTGGGATATTTGGAGGAAGGAACACAATATTTAGTTTATGACTTGTGAGGGGTATTGACAACTCCAGATAATTTCACTAAAAAACAAACAAACAAAAAAACTATTTAGTTGTTTAAATGCAATGTAATGGCATAATTTTTCTATCACTTGCGCTATTGTGTCTACTGTTCTACCGGACTACTACATGTTCAAATTGTTTTATTTCGGTACCACTTCTGGGCACTGGATTTGGAAATGATTATTTGTGTACACATAGTTTTTAGACATAGTCATCTCATACAAGTTTTAACATTGCATGAGCATTTCAATAGCAACCCCTAACAGATAACAAAAATTCATCAAAATCAATGCAATTAATGGCTTTAAATACATACTGCTGCTTTAGTGACCAGATGAAAAAATATGCAGCTGAAATGTTTTTCACTTTTTCAAATTGTTAAACCATGTCAAAAGAATATTTTCTTTGGTTAGCTTCAACTGCAGTGAAAATAGTGGAAGCAGCCAACATTCTCCATACAAGTCATGTCACAAAATAATCAAGGAACTATTTTCCAATAATCTTAGTCTTCTGGACTATTCATCACTATGTAATAAGACTATGATGCAGAAGTGACTCAATCCATCTAATCAAGAGGATTATTTTTGTGAGAAGATGCAGGATTCAGTTAAACAGCTGCATCCCCCAGACACGTACAGCTTCATGAATATCTACAAAAATGAGTGTCACAACATTGTGTCTATTGAATCAGAACCCTCACTCTAAAGTATATTAGCATAAATGTGTTGATTAGTTGTGCCAAATAGAACTTGTGTGTATTTTTGTGACTCCTGCGTTTCACCATGGCATCCCTGACTTATTTGAAAGACACACCACCAGTATATGGATTTATAAAGTATGACAATAACATATATACTTTCATATGAAACTGTGATGGCTATATAGATTAAGCATCCTCAGTAGACGGCAGTGTGTAAACCTCTGTTGTTACCTGTATACACTACTGTGGCTTGAGATCTCACAGGACCATAACAAGTTTCACATGCATTGAATGCACCTCAATGTAAATGACTTACCTGGGAAATACTGTACATCTTCAGTAAGTGCCTATCATGCGGATAATGGCAATGGTACACTTTGAGTACTCAGCGATATTTCGTCACAGCAAACACAAAGCCATACAATTTTGTCTATGGTAATGAATATTTATAAATGAATTCAAACTATGAACACAGCATCATTCCCAAATTCAGTCTTGGAAATCTACCTACCAAGAGGTTTTCTATTTCATTTTCAAGGACCACTACTTTTAGGCTGTGATAAAAGGATACATAAACTAAATTAAAGGACTGATATGAATCAGGTGCTGATTAGGTTAAACTTCCTGGAGAGTAGATCTCCAGAACCGAACTTGGGTACCCCTGCCCTATAGTAATTTCTCATCCATTTTTAATCTTCTGAAAATACATAAGAAAGGTAAGTTCTCATTTCTAGCAAGCAACTGTATGATAACTCAGATGCAGAGTTCATGTTTCCTTTGTTTTTGCAAGTTGACATTGTTAAATGGCAAAGTAAAATGATTTTCTTCACAGAACAACATTCATTGTGATGCACAATGATGTTTCAGACAGGATCACATATGACATGATCCTTGAATGGCAGAGTCCCACTGCAGTTAAAAGTACAGAATAGGATCCAGGCCTAGGCCAAAATATGCATCATACAGGATCAAATATACCTCCTACTGTATTCATAATCAAGTCCAAATGTTTTACAAGGTCTTCTATGTAAAGACTGGAGAGAAAATATTCTGAGATCAAAGGTGATGTTGATGTTTTCAGGTCACCCCATACATAATAAGATTTCTTATTTTCACAAAATATTTATGTGTGCTTTGTTCCATGTTCTACATGTAGATTTATGATATAATTACACATGCTGCAGCCCTTCTTGGATACAGTGGACAGGTAGGATGGGAGTTTGTTATTTAAGGGTCAATACCAGGAAAGAATTGGGCAATGAAAGACTGATGATGAGGAGGAAAATAATGCCTCACATACCATACTTCACATCCCCAGCATATCTCAATCATTTCTCATGGATGGTTATGGAACTGGAAGAGAAAAACCGCTTTTTGTACGACTATTAATGGGTAAGATCATTTTAAGTTTAAAATATTTTTGTGAGAAAATACATTGAGTGATATAACAATTTAATGGGTGTACCTTATAATTGAAAATATTTCAACTTTGTATGCATTAACATATACATTATGTATTTGTAAGCAAATGTTTAGGTCTGTGGGGCCTTTAACTAGCTCCAAATTATGCTAGCAGCTATTTACTATTCCATGCCCACTCCAAGCTCACAATCCTACTCTGTCCACTTTACTACATTTTAAAACAATGAACCTGAACTTATTTAAAGTGAATCCTCCAGTTTATTTTGCTCAGAGAAAAGGCATCTATTGAATATATGTAATAAGAACATTTAGCTTTTGCTTTCCCCACCAGTATTCTTTCCAATTATTGTCCAGAATGTGTCCAGTACGGGCCCTCATTAACCCTTGTGCTCTGTTGAAATTGGCTTTACTTCCTCATTGTTTGGGGTCCCACAGACCCCAGTGCTGTACATATAAGTATAATAGTAACAAGTAAAGAAAAAAAAAAAGAGATCAACCAATTTTATTTTTTCTCAGGTCTCTTTTATACGGTGAAAAAAAAAGTGAAACAAATTGGGGCATAAATCTTGTTTTTTTTTTTAGACAACTCATGACAAAAAAAATTCAATGACTCACTAACTTGTTAAAATGACTTACTATCTCGTTTTAACGACTTATTTATTTTCGGTACAGAATGTAATAGGAGAGCAAGGTTTAGACCAACCGATAAAACTTTACATTCCATGTAGCCATGTCATGAGCGGGAGTTTTATTGGTTGGTATAAACCTTGCTCTCCTATTGCGTTCTACAAAAGCATTCTATACTGAAAATTTCTCTCTAAATAAGACAAATTTTCATTGCAATCAGTCATTAATTGTATGACAAAGCCTTTTCAAATAATGTCTACACTGGAAATATGTCTGAGAAGTTAAAGTGGAACACCCTGAATGGCTGTTTGAATGAGGAGTTATCCCCTTTACATATCCCTATCATGGCTTACTTAGAGAGAACATTTCGGTATAGCTTTAGACTAACCAAAAAAACTCTAAAATTCCCACTCCCAGCTAAAATTCTTCAGAAAAAAAGGTATTGCTTTAGTCTTTCATATACCTGAGCCCACATTCTCACCTGAACTCAAATCACATGTTTGGGGGTGCTCTCATAACTCCTTTACTCCTTTATTCTATTTATTTTCACATTGCCACATGGCTGAGCATTACATGCAGGGCCGTCCTGTTGGGAAGAAATGGGCAAAGTGAGAAGTCATACTCCCAGAGCATTTATGCTACGCTACATGAGCCTCTCATGTCCTCTGCTGAATTAAACACTGGACTGGATTTTATGTGCAAGGAGGACTACCAACAGGTGGCATCAGTGTACAGAAAGCAGAGATGGTTTCTGCATACTGCTTTCTACCATGACAATCTGCCTGTGACACCAAGCCATATGTTATTCATTAAAGGGTTTAAATATGCAGAGTGTTGCATTTACTTGTACAAAATTTTGCTACTATACGTAAATCTGGAAGCTTGGCAAGCCACATTCGATAAGGAGGATCACAGTCATAGTCATAGTGCAATGAGATGACCAACAAAAATATTTTCTACAAAACAGTTTGCCTGTAAAATCCAGTCAGAGCTATGTCAATAATAATAATAATAATAATAATAATACAGAGAGAAAACTGATCATATTAAAGTGCTAGGAGAAGTCCAGGTTCCATTTAAAGTAGAGAACAATGTATTGATTGCAAACAAAAAAAGATCATTTCAAAATGTAAAAGAAAAAGTTGTCAGACCTGGATAGAAAAATCCCAGCTTCACAGTGTTATAAGCATTTACTCTGATAGAGAGTGCAGCTCACTTACCCCTTAAACTTCAAAAGACCACAACTAATAAAATCAATAAGAGGAATAAGAGATGTCATTCATTGGCTGATCAGATTCCTGTGAGGAACCAGCAATTACCAAAGCCAAGTATGATTCATAACCTGGAGCATTGCGTTGCAGAAGCCATGGAAAATTCCAAAACTAGCCGATAAGGTTAGATTTATTTAATATGTAAATATTCCCTATCATATACATACACACTACTCTACTCACTCACCAACATCTGCCATCAGTTACTCGAATACACCAGCCAGTTTTCAAAAGTGAATGGAATTAAGGACTGCTAAAATAAATATAGCACAGCATGCCTTTTGAAGGTGTTCTCTGGCAGCCTTCAGAATGTGTCCAAAATTGATGAATTATTGAGTCTTCCCTTATCAGAGACAATATTGGCATGGTTTCTCTGAAAATTAGAACTTCCCTTTTGTTGCTTAGCCTATGCATCCAGCTTCATTGGAAAATGTTGATTGCTTGAGCAACCAGTACAGAATGGAACACTGTAGTGACTGACTTGAGAAAGCCAGACGTATCTAAAATCAGGTTTACCACCCACACATTTAGCATTCCAGCACTTTAACAACTCAGACTTATTGGTTTCTCATTGTTTATAATATGGTTTGAAACATCAGGCTTTAGAATTTTGGAGGCACACATCATTGTTTTTATTTGAATCTGTGTTTGAAAAGTAAAAAAAAGAACATTTCAGACACATAAGCTGTTGGGAGATTCCAACATATACTCATTTCAGTACCTTTTAATAGAATTTTCCACATTTCCACATACAATTCTAAGGTCTCCATTTTTGTGCTGTTTAGCAAAGTGGCCATAGGAAATTTGAGCTTTATTCAAGATCTCTTCAATGGTTGCAGTTATCAGTTATGCAATTTTGACAAATGCTGTTTTTGATGAGGAGAGCAGAAGCCCTTTATTTGTATCATTAAAGTCAGTGAATTAGAGCTCAGGTTTTCTCCACTTATTGTGGTATTTATGAAGCCTCATTATCCCATCTGTATAAAAGAGACTTTACTGAACATAGCCCTGAAAGAGAGACAGCCGGGACAAAAGTCTTATTTGCATCTTGCCTCTTTTTATCTTTCATATGATTAGAGGAGATGAACCACTCAGTTGCCTCTTTTTCCAGTTTCCAATAAGACCAGCAAAACTCCTGATGAGCCAAGAACACTGGGCCTTTCAATATCTGCCTCAAAGGGAGGAAAACAAACACAGCCTGGGACCAATTTAGCACGGCGAAATCTGAAAATCCTGCCGCCGCCATTCTTATTTTGGACTAAACTCTCTGGTTAACTGTTCCCAGACATTGCCGATATCAGATTTAGGCTGTTGTTGTTCCACTACAGTGCACTTAAAAGTAGAGGGTGAGGTTGATCACTAGGCCGCGTTGCTCTGATCCAAGAGCCAGTTCATCTCTCATCCAGGGCTCGCTGTGGTGTTTGGACTGTGAGGAAGGCCGGAGCTGCGAAAAGGTCGCTTCAGGACAGTATCGTCCGATGCTGACTCATCGGCCCAGACCAAATGCAGAAGTGAAATACGTCACATCCTCGGACTGCCTCTTCATCCCAGTGGAGGCCTTTTGGCTTGTGTTAATGCATCACACTTAAACATGCCTTACAGCAGCAGCTATCAACTTGCTTATTTTTCCACAGTAATGCCACTGAATTCACTGCAACTGCCAGCAGTGAAGATTCCGTGAGTGTTTTTCTTCATTTTTCATATGATTTTGACCTTTTCTCTGCCCTGTTTGATCAATGCTTCCAGTATGAAATCTTCCTTATAGACACCTCTCTGTTATGACCAGCAACAACTGTTCATTCCAGCTCATTCACTGGGTTATATGATTTAGGGTTGTGGATGCAGGGCAAGTGGAGTGGCCCTACCCATTAGATTGGAATATGACAGGTTGGAGGGTTGGAAAGCACATCTGAATTTTTCATTAATTCCATTTCCAAAATGCTGAATCTCCTACAAACATGTTTTTAAAACTTCCTTTGTACAAAATTTGCCACATGAACACTACAGAGGTCTCAACGGAAGATCAGTATTTCACTAAATTACTGTAGATTTCCTACCCCTAGATTAAAGCCTTTGGCTTTGGTTTTAGTGTGAAATAAATATAATGGATTTTATACCCTCATAAGCACTGTTACATAATTTGTTACAAAAGAACTGAAGAACTGAAACGTCTGATTAAACATAAAAGTATACTGTTGGCATGTTTTCATGTCAGGAGAGCTGTACTCCTTGCAACATATCATTTTAGTGTTAATCTATCAGAGATGAATTACATTTATCAATTTTTTTCTTTAACTGCTGACAGACTAAAGTTGGTCATGCTTTACCTTCAGAACAGCTCCCATCCTTTGTGAAATGCTCCTATAAAAGTGTTAAACTTATTTAGTGGGACCTTTCGCCATTATTTCAGAATGAAAACCTATAGTTGTTTGAGTGATGGAGGTGGAAATCCACTCAGAACACTGCATTCCAGTGCTTGGTATAAAGGCTAAATAATGTTTAGATCTGGTGATGTGGGAGACCATCCCATGGTGTTTCACTTTATTCTGGTGTCAAATCCAAGTAGGAGTATGCATGGGGGTCTTGGAATATGGGGACATCTTAAAACAGCATTTGTATGATGCCTAAAATCGGTTTGTATTCATCAGTAGCAATACTACCATGCAGATTAATAATTGGAACCTAATGCCTCACTTGAGATGGCTGCCCACACCATAACATAACTGCCATGCTTAACACTTGATAATATCAAGGCTTCATTTGTCTCTGTACACATAAACCAAAAAGGTGACTCATCATACAATATTACTTTTTCCCACTGCTGGGAAGTCCAGGTTTTGGATAGATTGCAACAGTTTATGCTTTGTTGCACTTTTGCTTGGTTTCAAACTGTTTCTGAATGGTAGCATCATAATGTATGTTTTTGGTGAGAATGGGTCATGGAAATGTAGATTCAGTTAAGGTAATCATTTCTGAGGCCATTGCTTTTTTGTTTTCAGCAAATATTGTCTCAACTTCCTGAGTAAGCTTCAACTTTCCTGTTGCACTTTTTCTTTTAAGTCACATGCCATCTTTGCTTCTAACACTGATCCTCTGGAAAAAAAAATTGTTTTGCTTTTTTTTTTGACTGATGCATCCACAATTAAAATCAGGTGGAATTCTCATGTTTTTTGGAAACTTGTATATGAAAGAGTTGATTTTAAAATTTCATATCACAGATGACACATTTTCAGTGGGTGTTTCTATTATTTTGTAAACCCTGCAACGGAGACTTGACATTTAGAATTTAGAATCTCTCATTACCCTTAAACTTCTGTGTTGCTTTGGACAAACATTTTGACTTCATATCAAATGACCAAAAAGTAAACAGATGAGAATATCAGACATTTCAGAAAATTGTTGTAATTTCTTAAGCATCTACTAGATGGAACACTTTATATGCCTTGATTAATTTCAGCACATGGGGATGGTCTTGCTGGATGTTATTTATGTATGTATGTATGTATGTATGTATGTATGTATGTATGTATGTATGTATGTATTCATTCATTCATTCATTCATTCATTCATTCATTCATTCATTCATTCATTCATTCCATCCACAAGGGGGCACTAATGTGTTGCACAGGTAAAACTATGTGGCGTGGTAGTGTGTACTTACGTGACTTGTCTACCTTACCTTTTAATTGCATAATCCATTGTTTCTCGACAGGCTTTTTGTACTGATATTTAAAACTTTGCATGTAAAAGAGTGCCCTCTGTTTCCATGAGGGCATGTCAATTTGAATTTGGAAATCTTAAAAATGCCCTCATCTAAACTGATTCATTTTTGTATGGTGTCAGGAATAACTTCTTTAACTTCTCTTTTTGGGGCTTTATATGATGTATGGTACTGTGTAAGGCAAGATCTCAGAAGAACAATTGTTGATTTAAATGAACATCTGCCTCCTAAAACATATTATTTTAACTGAGTGTCTGGAGTGTTTGCATTGTGTTTTAAAATTAATAAAATGTTGTGCCTCAAAGATCAGTCCATACTAAATGATAATCCTTCTGTGACCTAACTTAAAAATATACCAGTATTTAGGTCACTGTATTTCCACCATATAAAACGTAATTACACATAGATAATAAATGCATGATGGGCACACTGATAGTGCCTGATAGGCTGAGTTAACAATATCATCAACTAATTCAATTGCTGAAATGAACAATGAATTAACCATAAAGCCACCATTTACATTCACAATGCAAACTATCAGACCCACTTCTTTCCAGACTAGGGTGAGGACCAAAGTCCTGTAATGTCCACTGTCAAAACCCTAAAACCCTTATTTGTATGTCATGTTGGATTTGCTACTGTCCTCAAGATCAGAATTCCTCATTTGTAGATACATTTCCAAAAGGACTAGAATGAAACAATGACCTCAAAGGGTTCAAGAAAAATATTCCAGAGAAAACTAAACATTATAATTATATTAAGTTGGAGTACTTAAGGGATATGAGTATTATTTCCCAATGCCTGTGAAACAAAAGTGACTGAGAAATTGTCCAGTTGTTGCTGAAAAACTATAGTAATGCAGATGGTTGGATTGACAGTTTTGTAAAATGCAGTTCCAGGAGAACACTGTCTGATGAAACCAACACAGGTGAGGGTTGTACTTTCTCCGAGGGACCTGAGATATACACCCCAGTCTGTTTTCTTGTTGTCACCAGGAGCTTTATGAGAAATTTACAGAATGAATGTAATGAATTATACTTTTGCCTGCTACTCTGCTCATACTACTATGTTCCATATCTTTCTCCATTCAAGTTCAGCTAAAATGGAGAAGAATTCTTCTGGAGAGAATAGGGGAAGGGGTCACCCAAAAACATGGCACAAGTTTATCTAAGAATGCTGAATAAGTCTGGATTCCAGTATTATGTGAAATGATCTATTACTGAGTCCCATTCAATTTCTGTCACTGCAATAAGTTTGATGAAACTCCTAATGGCAATAGAGGAAGAAAGTTATTTTAAAGCCAAGGGTGTGCTTTAGGCTCAAAATTAATTTGAACTTTTCTGGGAGGAGAGCCTTAACCTTTCGTCAGTCATAGTATTGTATGATACTATGTATTTTCCACAAATAAATAAAAACAATGAAATATTCTGAGTATAGTGTTTTCAAATGTGAACATGTTTAAAAATGGACTGGGTCTATTCATGTGATTGACAATAGCTTACAAAGCTCTCGTTTTCTTAAAGATATGTCAGTGTAATCCTGCAGGTGCCTATGTTGATGATTTCACAGTGTTTTACCTGGCACATATCCAGCTGAATTTTCCTATTATTTCTGCTTAATAATTTGAGGTTCATTATGCTGCCTGTCACCCCAAGACCATGGTGGCTTTAAAGTTATGCATAGCCAGGTAAAGTACTGTTTTCAGTGTCCACACAGAATCAGTCAGAGTACATAAGTCCTCTTATCAAATGTGCATTTTGCATGGTTTAATTAATGTATATATTTAAGCATAAATAGATGTTGTATTTGTTAAATGAATATGTATTTACATCCATGCATACATGTATTGATATGTATAGTTCACGTCTACTATTACCTGGGGATATATTCATTCAATGCATACATAATGCTGAGAATAGGTTATTTCGCCCAACTAGGCCCATCTTGTGCCACCAGTCCAGAGAGCATCCAGAACTGCATCAAGCCTGGATTTGAACACTAAGGGTTTCTACTACTACTAAAATTTCAAATGAAACCTATTCTTGACCATAAAACATTGTGTTTAAGGAAAAATGAGATTTGCAAAATTCTGTTGCTTTCCAACTGATTGCAGGGAGTATATAAAGTGCCTCTGTATGTTTTATTAAAACTGTGGCAATCAGAGTCCACAGTCTAAGTGGAAACATACCCTAGTTTCACACTGGATCAGCCAAACAAATAAAACTCATGCATTTTTATGGGCTGCAGTTTAATTCTTTAATTGTCTTATTTAAGAGCCAGTTGTGTTGAAAATTTAGCATGTTTGTTTTCCTGTTTCTCTGTAAAAAATAGTAGAGATGAATCATAGTAAATTCTACATTTGCACTGGCCTTAAAGTAGGACAAGTTTACATTTTTGTTAGCCAACTTGCTACCTCTGTTTAAAATATTTCAAATGATTTATGATATTTATTTACACACACATGCACACACATAAACACACATGCATACACATACGCACATGCACGCGTGCACACACACACACTTGAACCTAATGATACACAATACAATTAACAATACACAACATTTCTTCTTTTTTACAAGTCCTGCTACCAACTCTCGCTGATTAAGAATTGCCACTGCCTTTCTGCCAAGTCATTCCTGGTTTATTGCAGCATTTATTCGTGCTGTATTTTACAGTCCCACAGGGGTGGTGTATCATAATTAGCAATCAACATTTTGCAGCATTGTTTATCAAACAACACTGCCTCTATGGAAACAGAATCTGTTTAAACGATTTTTGGGTAGTACAAAACCTCTACGTCCAGTGACTGTGAAGCAGGAACATTTTTACTATTTTAGAATTTCCAATTCACAGGCACTTTAAAGCTTTTTTGTTTGGTTACAGGCTTCACCAAATCCTTTGAGGTAGGGGATGTTAAGTGAGGACGTGTGTACGCAAGACCAAGCAAGCATGAACAAGCAACAGTGGGCTCCTCTTTTCTGTATATTAAGCAGCAACGCTCCAGTTTTGCTTTGTTATGGCTTTTCCCACATATTCAGTAAAGCATTTGGTTCAATTTTACTTTAATTCCACTGCAATTTTTGAATGAATGTCAGTCTCAATTAAGTTGTAAACTATAGAATGAACAGCGATTATGAACATCACAAGGCACATCCAGTTTTTTGTAATTAGTGCACGTTTCATGTCTCATAAGGTATCTCACAGGGAATTCAAAGCAAAGCTCTTAAAAATGATGGTGCAAACTATGCAATGAAGGAAAAAAACAAGCTGCTGATACATCTCTGCTTCTTATTCAAGCCCCACCACAGGCTCTCACTGCCCACGCTGTGCTCATTACACTCCACACTGGGGAGTATCTGAGGCCATTTTTCCTTTTCACCAGACAATCACACTTTCTTGGAGGGAATACTGCAGGACAGACACCTTTTTGATGACATGTAAAGTTTCAGGTTTTTCTGTAGTGAATAAAACAAAACTGAGAGTCTGATTTCCATCTCAGTGTTGTTCTGTAGCACAAATTATTTCATGATTTATGCCTCTGGAATGCTGAGTCACAGCTACCATCTGTGATTTCAAAGAAAAAAAAAACAAGAATACATATGTTTGTGGTTCAATGCATTCTTCATCTCATAGTAACAAAGAGACATTTTCATGAGAATACTCTTTAAGAAGTGTCTGTACAAAATTCTGCTTGAAAATTATAATATAATCACCAAGGGCTAATCAAATGGTTCTGTTCATCAGATAGTCCATGTATAGAATATTACATGTGGCTATTATTTATGTGATATGTGACATGATGTGGTTGTGCCAAAATTTCCATTTTTAGGTGTGCCATAGCACATTAACACCACTCTGCATGAGGTGCCAATGATTTTGTTAAACACCAATGTACAGAGACTGTGTGTTTTCCACTTTCTTATGATCTAGTGAATAAATCAACGTCAACACTTAGACCTGAAGATTCTTTGATGCTGTACATTGGATAAGGTGTTCCACTAAAATGTTTAATGAGACATTGATCTACTCCAGGGTAAATTTGAGGTAAAGTAACTCTATTAACTCATCTGCTACACGCGCTAGTATCTATTCACAAATCAACCATTCTGTATATCACTGTGTTTTCTTTCAGGAATTCTGAATGACATGAATTGGTTTAACCATTGTTTTCAACTTCAGACATCCCAAAAAATGTATGCATGTATGTATGTATGTACACATAAAAAACAGGATAGCTACATATGTTCACACATACAGAGGGGTCCACAGGTCTAACACCACATTGAACATTTACAAAAAAACAAAAAAACTTTTTCATGTTCTTTTTTTCAGCTACTTGTCCAGGCCATGGTGCTCTCTCGCTTGGACTATTGCAACTCCCTCCTCTCAGGTCTACCAGCCTGCATCATACAGCCTCTACAGCTGATCCAGAATGCACCTGCTTGCCTGTTGTTCAACCTCCCCAAGGATTCCCATGACACTCCTCTGTTAAAGTCTCTCCACTGGCTGCCAGTAGCTGCCAGGATCAGATTCAAAACTCTGACCATTGCCTATGCTGCATCTGACCGGACGGCCCCTACCTACCTCCAGAACCTCATCCAGCCATACATGCCAGCCCGATCACTCTGATCTGCAGCGGCAGGACGTTTTGCACTTCTGTTACTGAGAGAAAAGCGCTCCCGTTCATCCAGACTACATTATTTCTCCACATTAGTTCCCCAGTGGTAGAATGAACTCCCTGTCCCACTACAGACTGCTCAATCGTTGCACACCTTCCGACATGGTCTGAAGACCCACCTCTTCAAACTATACCTGGTCTAACCATCATACCCCCATTTAGCACTTCTTGTACCCATTTGTGATCACTTGACGATTGGATGTTGTATTATGAATTATGTTTTATTATTAAAATTATGTATTATTATTCTGGATTATGTATTATGTTTATTTGCCTATGCTATGTTCATTACTATGACTTATATACGCTTTATTTAGCTTTGATTTAAATCATGCACTTTCCTGTTATTGCAGACTGTACACACTCCTTGCACGTCTCTGTGGATATGAATACATGCAAAATGAATACATGTCAATGCAAAAGTAAGTGTAAAATTACTTTTCTGAAAATCAACAGAAAAAAGGATTTTGAAAAAATAAGCAAAGAAAGGTTATGTCAATTAAAATGAAGAAATATTTAAATGTTTCTGCACTATTTCTATGTCATATTTAAGCAAATTGACATTGACTATGGTAACTCCTTTGTACAGAGGGTTAGACCCCATCTGTTGAATATTACATTTGACTGAAATATAATCCAAATTTGTTTATGTCCATATTACTTTACTCACATGCTTAAGACTTCAATGTGAAATCACCATCATTTAAATCCAACAATCTTGGTAAAACAGTGATCATGGTTATATGGATTCATGATATAATGACGTCAGCAATATCACGTGTACATATAATGGTCTGGTGTTCAGTCACTGCATTGCTGTCTATACTGAGGCTTGAACATGGATGTCCGAAAATGTTCAATCATTTTACTGAGGCAGGCATCCCAGTCACCAGGGGTAATTTTGGAACATTAATGAAGTTTAACATGCCACATAAGGTCTTGTACGTTTACCTACACTGTGCTGTAATATTATAGTTGTTCATTAATGACAACTGTGCAATTATTTAATTCAGATTTCAAATACTTGTGCAACTGCCATAATAGTGATGTTGGAACAGCGGCGTTACTTTTAATCGGATCAAGGAATACGAGAGACTTATTTTCACATCGAACCTAATGTGCAATCTGGTTGGCAATGCCGGACTTTGTTCATGCTTGCTGTCTTATTTTATAAAGATATTTTTCCCTTAATATCTAAACAAAAATTGCAAATAAATTTAACATATGGTGTCTAAGTTCACCTCCATTTTATAACATATGTTTTTATTATATAGTGTCGTCAACCAGATCAAAGGTTATTTTGTATCTAGGTGGCACATCCCACATTCATAATTCTGAACGTATGCGTGAGTGAAGTTTGTGCACTGTGAGCGACACTAAACCGAGGACGTATGATGACATTCTTTGAAGCCTAGTTCATACGAGCAGCAACTCGCCGATGGAGGGAGTACGTTCCCTCAATCTAGTTCCAACGTCAGTCCACCTTAAAAAGGCACTTTTATGTATATGATTTCCTGAAAATGTTTTGCACCAATAGCGAACGCCCAATCTTACCTGAATCGACAACTACTCTGTTACAGTTCTCCGGATTGGTTTGAGCACTGGGAAAACAGGCCTCAAAGATCTCAAGTAGAGTTAGTTCGGAGGCAGTAGAAAGTGACAGCTCGAAAAAGGAAAGGAAGCAGGAAAACTATTCTGATCACACTATATACTGTGAAGCAAGAAAGTGTCAAAAACGTACCATCCTTTAAGATTGATTGAATTTCCGTATGCATTGATCTGGGCCGAATCCTACTTTATGGATATGAAAGTTCTTCGTTAAGGGGATTTGCATGTCTTCTCGCTCACGCTCTTCGGGGATTTTACCGTATCTGGGTATTAATTTCATCGGGTTGCAGCAAGAGTTGCCAGCAAGAAGGAAAAGAGGAGCTTGGTGGATAGACCTTTAAGACTTTCTCAAGAGAAGGTCATCATGTTGGCAAATGTGGGGATCTACGCAGCCAAGAAACGGAAGAAGCCAGTCCAGAAAATGTAAGTGTTCGATCGCAAAGGTATCTTATCTTTTATACTGTCGGCTGCAATATGTGCAATACGTCCTCAGTGGGGACACGTTGTGTAAGGAGTTTTTAACCAGAACTACTGGAACAGGGGCTAGTCTTTGACAGTAATGTAGTTGTGTTATCTACTTAATTCCATTAAGAAATTGTGTTGCCTAGTAAGCATTTTAATGTTAAGATTTGTGTCCATCTCAAAACGTAGGCAATGGACACTACGAATCGTAAGGCTCCCAGCCAAGTCATATTTATTGTCGCCTTCTCGGTTGATTGAACTTGAGCGAGTATTTTTCAAACCATAATGAAAGCTTCCTGTCGGTTTTTGTACAGCTGAAGTAACATTTTATTGACAAACCAGGGTAGCATTAAAGGTAGTACGTTTTTTCTCCATTGTTAAAACAATTGAAATTATTAGTCCTATTAAAATCACCGAAGTGACTACACTCCAATGTGAATAGTATGAAAATACCACATATAAATCATATCCTGCATATCGTCTCTCTCTCTCTCTCTCTCTCTCTCACACACACACACACACGCGCGCTCATCATCATGACTATATGCTTATTTCTTCGATATGACCTGTACATTAGTAACTGCGAGAGACATGAGAATTCTGAAATTTGTCGGGTTACCTTAAGAGTCAGCCTTGGTGTATAGTTTTGGTCTGGCGTGGAAATAGTACTCTTGCATTAATCATAATCAAGTTGAGAGTTGGCGGTGCTCTCACGCGATGCTTACAGGAGGGAGGGGGAAGAAGGGGGAGCTGGCCAGAAGTATGTTATTGTAATCTGATATACGGTTTCTTCTCATTATGAGAACACCCTTTTTTTCTTTCCTTTTTTTTTGAATTAACATATTTTTTAGTCACGCAAACAAGTTATGCAATGCGGACGGTAAAATAAGTTCGAGTTTTTGTTAGTTTTTGTTGTTGATTGTTAGTGCTTTATTTAATATTGTATTTTATCCAACATAGATAAAGTAGGTGGAGATGTGAACTGATATACATATTTCAGATTTAATATATGAAAATGTACAATTTGATTTCTTTAATTTGTAACGTGCGATGGTAGATACGAGTTTTATATGGGTTATATGCTTATTTTATTAGTGTTGGGGTATTAGGTATTTTCCCCGTTACTGACGAGAAAAGCACAGTTTCACTTTTTAAAGAGATGTTTATTTTCTGTTTTAGGTGTGGTCTGTTTTGCGTCCATTCAAAGCGCAAAAGTTATTGTCTGGATGTTAACAGTTATTAAAGAATGAGGCAGTTTTAGACAACTTAGCTCCGTGGGACATGCGATGAAACGCGTGTCAGAGCAACGTGGTAAGCATGTGAGCTATCCCGTAAATGATCAACGAAAGTACTTCTCCGTCTTAATTTATTGATGCATTCATCAGACTTTTCTGTGTTTTCAAGTCACACATGTACTGGGACTCTCTCTCTCTCTGTCTCTCTTTCTGTCACACACACGTACTAATGCTTTCATCTATGTGTATGCAAGCAAATAATTAAATAAATAAGGCACCATTTATATTTATGGCACGATGGTACTAAGGTATAATGGATCAGTTTCAAAAGATGGATTTTTGCCCACACTTTAGGGTCAACATCCTTGTCAGGCAACTTGAAGTTGTAACTCATGACATAAACTTGTTTCAAATTGTTCTCATTGAGGAATGTTCCTTCACACTGGTCACTGCATATAGCCACATTCCAGCCGATATGGCTGATTTTTCAGTATTATATCTGTTCAACCCAATGCAGATGAAAGAAGTGCATTTATTCATTTGTTTGCTTATTTACCTATGTAACATGAAACTTAAATGAGTGAGGATGATGGTTATTCTTTTCTGAACTGATTAGTCTCCCCCACAGTTGACAGGAAGAGATCAGTGGTGTGTACTGTATATCTGATCTAATACAGTAGATTTTTACTTTTACTGGAAGCTTATCTGTGGACATCATGTTTGTACTACACTTACTGTGTTCTCTAAATCTCAAGAAGAATGATGGCTCTTTGTCAATACCTGTTTATACTTTTCATTAGGCCCACCCAGGGTGTCATGCACATCCCCTTGTCTGTGGAAGGAGGGACAAACCTCATACCTTCATGCTTCTAGAATCTGTTCATACTAAAGTAAACTGAGAAATGCTTGATCAAGTGTTCCAAAAATGGCACTGTTGAGGAAGATGGAGAGTAGACTGGTTGGTGTTTGAGATTTCTAGGTATGGTGTCTGTATACAAAGAGACCATTCACAACGAGCATACACATATCTCAAGCAGGACAGTGTTGCTTGAGTACTTTCTACATAAAGGGATTTCGAAATGAGTGTACTTTTCAGCCTCTCTTTCCCTCTCTTACACACAAAGAGTCATTGATTTTCCAAAGTCTTTTGCTGACTGGTAGCTGCACTGACTTTCTGTGTCAGCCCGGAAACGCTCTGAGATTTTAAGAAAATTTAGGCCGACAGCATATCTTGGTAGTATCAAGAAGTGTTTAGTGTCTTTAAAAAATCCAACTCTTCTTGCCAAAGCTTAAGAAAATCACAAGAATGAACTTCTCAGTTTTGCAGTGTTGAAAACACTGATCCAAGACATCAGTGCTTTATTTTTGTATGACATACATATTTATTAAGGCAATCTTTTTTTAAAACCTGTTCAGTTCATCTTTCATCTTGCCTCATGTTCAGTAAACAATGTACTTGCTAACAATAAAAAATTATTAGTTTCCAAAAACTATCAGGATCCAATAAATATCAGGATTGTAGTAAAATGACTTGATAACTTACCGATCGTAGAATGCATTTTCTAAGCTCAGTTAAGACCGCCCATCTAACTTGCCAGCTATGTGTACAAGATATGAGCCCATTATCACCAGAACTTTGAAAAGTTATGTAAAGTTACTGTAGTTAAGATGAACATAATGGAAAGAACCATTTCTGCTTCAAAGAACATGGTTAATTGTACATAATAGAACAGCCCAGCTAATTATTCAATAAATGTATCTGCTGTCCTCTTCCTCTCGTTGATTTTGTGCCACAACAAATAACAAATGTTTCTCCAAAGATGAAGTTTCACCAAAAGTACTATTCACGTATTCTACTTAGCACTAAGCACTTAGCACTTAGCATTGACTACTCATCAATACTATTAAGCTGCACTATCTTTGCAATAGAATTTCATTGGAAGATTGCCTATTTCATATAGTGTTTCAAAAAATCTTTTAAAAATTATGGTTTTGTCTTATTATGATTGTTTCCAGATGCTGCCTCTGTTATTTCCCAGACCAATTCCAATTCATACAGTGGGAAGGGAAGAGAGCAAGAGGAGGGATTTTAATGAGGTTAACATCCTGGAAGGCATTATTTTTGTCAATGAACACTGACATTTTGTATGAATCTACAGTGAACCAGAATTTGCTCATCAGTTTATAATTCAATATACTGATCTTAGCAATTTTCAGGGTTATACTGACTAGATGAAACAAGTCAATCTGTATTATATTTACAACTTTTGTGAATTTATATCTCAGACAATACATATGAATTTTAATCTGTATGACTTTGTGATCTAAACATGCTTAAAAAAGCTTGCAAATACTACTCTAAAATTTCTTTTAGCGTCATTCAAAGCTATTTACATGAATAACAATGCATCCCAAAGTGTTCCCATTTACCTAATTCTGTTGACTTGTTGTCAGTAATGGTCATCCTTCGGTAGCAGGAACGTTGCAATAAAGTAGCATATTCTTCTCATATCAGTTCTAGTATTTGTTTGAACATTGGACAGTACCTTTGTGGAGGATAGAATAGGTTCTTTGAAAGACTGCTTATGCATTGTAAATTTAAATTTGTGTTTATTGTTGTTCAGGGACAGTAGAAGGACGAAGGAAACAATTCCAAAAAGTAATC
The DNA here is from genome assembly GCA_022829145.1 of Albula goreensis. NCBI lineage: Eukaryota > Metazoa > Chordata > Actinopteri > Albuliformes > Albulidae > Albula > Albula goreensis. Next base: position 20,474,697 of record CM040745.1, read on the forward strand.
TGTCTCATACCTGTAACTTCTTAACCTCCCACTGTTGTAAAGTTGTTGTGGAGCAGAGAGACTGGGCCTTTGCCTCTGCAAAGCCTTGGGTGACAGCCTAGTAACCAGCCAATGAGATAGCATGTGCCCTCCTCTTTTTTAAACAAAAGTGACAAAAGCTCATTGTGAAAGTTGCTACCACGATGAGCTGGGTTGTTTTTGCTAATGCAAAATCCTAATGCACACCTTTAATTAAAAGGAGTGATACCACACGTCAAGTTGTTTTGTTTCTGAAAAGAGTCATAGGTGTGGTGTGAGGATGATGGTGACACTGGTAAAGTCTGACAAAAGTTGTTTTTTGGATCTATTCCTCCATTTTTCTTTAGGCAGATTGTTTGTGAAACAAAATTTCCTCTCATACCATTGGCTGGTTAAAGGGTGACACAAAGGCCAAAAGTGCTGCAAGCATGTAATACCTCATCTCCATCTGATTGCAAATCCACATTCTTAATTTAATGCTGTGGTCAATGGTCTGTCGAGGATTGCCCTTTGGCATAATCTAATGCGTGATGTGTTATCAGGCCTCATGAAGTCATTAAATTTTTACTCTCAACACGTTTGAACTTTAGTTAACCAAGCAACATCAGAGAGGTTGAATTCAACTATAGAGTGAGGACTGTTTTTTTGAGACCAAGAGTTTTGTGAAGAAATAGGTGATGTTATTATGTGTTATTTTACTTAACAAACCAAATTTCAATGTACTAATTGGTATTTATAATAAATATTAAACACATATAAATACAATTTAGTCACATCAAATCATTAGTCCATTTTACTTGGTTTTTACATTATTATGTCTACCTTATAAAATTCCTTTATACATCAGTATGTTAGTTGATTAGTTGGACCATGTTGCTTTGGAATCTCGCATATCAAAGGGCTGACTGTCAGACCTCTTCTCTGGCTGGCATACTGTTTGTTGGCATTCTGTGTAATATGACTCTACTGTGTAGCTGACTTTGCAATCGTAACTTAATTACTTCAAAGTTAAAGTCCTCTTTACTTAAAAGTTAAAGTCCTTTTTTAAATCCACTCTTGAAATCTTGAAGGTCAAATATCTCACATTTACATGAGGTTTTTCTATGTTCTTGGTGCAATATTATTTTCCATGAAAATGATTAATCCAGTGTTTGCTTTGTAGTTGGTGATTGATTACAATCTTTTTGAAGGTGCCAGTACCCCTGAAAACTTGCATACAGTGTGTTGACATTTATGAAAGATGAAAAGTCTGCTGAAAAGACGATAACAGATCCTATGGCAAGTTCAGACCTGTCACAGAGAAATTATTCTACCCTCAGTTGTACCATTTTATCTCATCCCTTCCCCCCCCCACCCCAAAAAACACACACTCTCACACATACAGGGACACATAGATTCTTCATGATTTCAAAGTAACATTTTAGAAAATGTTGATGTAGATTTTCTGTTATGCAAAATACTTTGAAGGTGCTGTATGGCAGAAAATATACTGATGCTCCCTATAGACTTTCTGAATGTTAGTAAAGTAAAGTAAACAAAATTAAACATACTCTGCAATTACTGTGTACTTCTGACAGGGAAACAATGGACACCAGTATGTTTTGGGCCTCTCACTAATTAGTGTGGAACACCACTAATTGCAATTTTTATGATTCACATTTTCCTTTGGTTTATTCGCTGCGGAAGTCTAAAGCTCATTCACAAATAAATGACCTTCAGATTAGTTCAACTACAGCTGTTTTCCCCTTTGGATATTTCATAGGCTAGATGAGGCCATAGACAATCCTGCCCACTCCCAACTGAGCTATAATTCCCAAACACAGTCCCCACCTGTATAGCTATCAATGTACAAATGTTATCTTGGATGGGGGTGGTTCAGTATAATATATTTATAAGTATAGTTTGTCAAGTTCACTAGTGTTCCATAATGTGTGCTGTTAATGTTGAACAAAATTTGTCTGCAGTGATCTACCACCACTTGAGTGTACAAGTATTTTAATTCTTCTATTTATTCTTCTAGATATATTTCTTCGCTGAAATTTGAGCGTGTTCTTTTTGAATCTAATAGAAGGGTTTTTTGGTGTCCATGTTTTTACACTGTAAATTGGGAGCATTCCAGAATAGATAAGTGATGATGTAAGCCAACTGGAGTGCCAGCAGTGACAGTAGTTATGTGTGAGCAGCCCAACATGGACCAAAGCTCGAGGTTGAATGAAAGCTTAATAAGGCCTTTTGTCCCCTCAGGGCTTTTTTGGTGAGGTCAGATTTCTTTTATTTGTGGGAAAGTGTAATTTGGGTCTACATTACTGGCTCTGGTTACAGCTGATCTTGCCTTGAGGAGAGACGTGGGTTACAGATCAAATTTTTTGACCAAGGTTTCTCAAAACAGTTGCTCCTAAGCACTGAGGAATTTGGAATGAGATCAATTTCATGCATATGTATGTAGTCAAAGCAGAATAAGTAGTGAATCAAAGATTTAGGCTGTAAAGATGCCAATGCAGTAAATAAAAGTTTGATGTGGTAAAATTATGAAATACCTCTCATCAGTTTTTTACAATAATTGATTCAGGGTGTTGTGAAAGTAACACATAAGAAGAGGTAACATATCATCTTCAACATTATTTGCATGGCTGCCATTTGACTGTCATGAGAAGAAAACAACATGTAATGACTATATGCATATATATGTGCATTTTTTTGACAGAACTCAACATGAAACACTTTGCCAAGCCTGAAATTATGTCTTTGTCCTTCTTCATAACTTTAATATTTTACACCAGATTCAGGTTTTGTTTGTCCTTTGTACTTTGTCAAGAATCTTTGTTACACCTTAGGTAATTCTACACTGTTTGCCAAACTCTCAGGTTGTCTGATTAGTAACTTTTGCTACTGACCTCTGTATCACAGTCATTTATGCAAGAAGGAGAAAAGCCCTCAAACACTCATCCCTGTCGGACTCCACCTTGTATAGGACCATCTTCAGATATTAGTCCTCCCAGTTCATCTTTTTATTCTGCCATGCTACCAATTTTGAACCCACTCTCTAATTTCTAATAACTTTGTCAAGTGCTTATTGGAAGTAAAACCATGACATACCAAAAGTCTGATTTAAGGTTAAACACATGGTTTGTTCTTCAAAAAGTACATTAGGTTTTTTAGGCATGAACTCTCTAGCAAACTTGGCTAATACCTAGGGTGCCAATGTTTTCAAGGATTACTTGCAATTTGTATATAATGATATATTCCCATATTTTTTATGGGATGCAAGTATAACTATCAGCCCTGTAACTTCTTCAGTCAGTTTAGTCCAGTTGTGTACAGTCTGCTATTACTCTACAAAAAAAAATGCACATTCATATGTTAAATTAGGCAATGGCTTTGGGTGCAGTTGTAGTCCCAGTGCTCTTGTAGTGCACCCTGTGGTGCTGCTGTTTGCTTTGCAGAGAGCAGTTAGCATGACATACACAGCTCCTAGCAAGGCCATCCCTGGTAGGATGACGCAGAAGCAGCCACATGGTCACCCAGGCAACCTGATCCGTGACATTGCTCTCCAGGCTTATAGCAGGCTGGAACCTGACAAGCATCTGTGCCTAATTAGTAACTAATGACGTGTCTAGACTGAGACTTTGCACTTGAAACATGGAATTCAACTTCTCTATGGTGTCCAAAATGCTAAATTAATCCAAAAACAAATAATCAAGCCAGTTGTGTAGTCACAACTAAGGTAGTTTTGTCATTGAGTAAAGGCATTTTCTTCAGGGAAAAGGATCAGTGCTTGGAGAAAACTTCGACTACTACAGGAAACATGATGCATGGATTTTTTAGATGTGCAATAATAAATTATCCATTGTTGCAGGACGTGAAGGTGTTTGGTTTGTATATACAATATGCATATGTGAAGAAAAAGCCCTTTGGGGAAAAGACCTTTAAGACATACTGTGTATTCATGTCAGGTTGATTTCATATCTTTGGCCAGGTTACAGGAGTATGAGGAGGAAATGTCTCCCTTGTAGTTGAGCCTCAGGTATTGGTGGGAATTCTCTGTGTACACAATTAAAACAGGCTGTCTCAGTGGCTTCAGGCACTTTGAATAGTTGAGCTGACTCGGCTGTGAGCAGACTCATAATGTACTGCTTCAGCATTCAGAGATTCACTCAGCTGACACTGTTGACAGTCTGATCATTTTCATCACATTTATGAGTCTGTGGTTTTTTCTCCTCATTCACAAAACTTAATTGTTTCTCACAAACATGTAAGGCTGTATGTTTTATCATTCATTAGAATTAAATAGTTCCCCTGTGTTTTACTAGCACTTAACCTAGATTTTTGAATACAAGTAAATAAGTGAATGAAATGGTTTTTATTTATTTTTATTCAAATATAAATTGGGCATGTTGAGCAATCAGCAAAATGAATATGCTAACACTTTTGTGTTTAAGCCAAAAGACAGACAAATGTTGATGGAATCCAAGACAAAATCCTGAAATTGATAATGTCCTAGATTCAATGAACAATTGTCCTTATCTTTCACTGCCCATTTTTAATTCACAAATACGGTGTGGAAAAATCAGAAATTGCCAAACTATGTACAGAAAAAAAATCTAACACACATTGCAAATGAAAGTTAATCAAATGTTGTTGATTGAATCAAGCCCTTCGTGCTTGTATCGTCCAGCAGAAGGTTCCTCCCTTTCCTCGACCATACACGCCAGTCAAGCAATTATAATCCTGTATTTCTCATTAAGGTGTATGGAGTGCTGTATAAGCTTTTAAAAGCTTTTCTTTATCCCCAGTCTTAAAAATGTTCCAGTGGAGTAATTATACACTATATCATGAGTGCATTCTCCAATCCCCATTTCATCATTATCTGTAAATACTGTTTCTTAAATATTATGGGAAGCAGAGTTGCTTTTTTGCAGTTCCTTAATGTCTGAGTTAATGCAGTTCCGCTTGCCTAGTGAAATGTGGCTGAAACTCCCCAAAAACACTTCTTCAAGCAAAGGTAAAAGCTGTTACAACTAGAAACTCAGCACTTGTCAGGGTTTTGATGTAGTACTCATGATGCATACTGTAGAGTGCATATTCCATTGAAAAACATTAGCCTATTTTCATATGCTTCTTAGTAAGCTGTGATGTTTTGAGCCTGATTTAAGTGTGGACATTATTAATGGAAGAGTGATGTTTCATGAGTATCATTATGGCTGGACCTACAATGAGTTGTCTTTGAAGGCTTTTAACCAATCCAAAGGTTTGTTCTCCACAGCACTCCACTATCTCCACTAGCTTTTGATAGTCATCACTCACGGCATAGATTTATAGCTTTCAATTGTAACACTTTATTCATTGATCTCGCTTTGATATGTTTGACCACACTCTTTTAAAAGAAGCATTGAGAAAAATTGATCTTAGTTCTACAGCATCAGAAAAGATTGTTTATTGATAAAGCACGGTCAATTTTTGGAGCCATAAGGTTTCTCCCATGAAAGGTACTAAAGGGGTTCATCAAGGATCCGCACCGTGTCCATACCAATTTAGCATTACATATCAACATCATAGAACATATTGAAAAAGAATATGCAGATGATACTGGCCTTTATTCTTGTGCCACTGTGCAAGCACTTACAAGACTAAATGCTTTTTTTCAGTCTTTTCTTATTAATAGCCCAGTACTGTGGGCAGCTGGAGTCAAAGAGGCTTCAGGTGGGTCGAGCACATGTCTGTAACAAAACAGAACTGTTTTTCTGGGTTTAATATGGACAGAATTTAGCCAACTCTGTGCCGTGGAGCTGGAGAAAGATAAAAAGCTTGGGTGAGTGTCTGGGTTTGGCATATCTCTGTTGTGGATCTAGAGTGTCCCTGCCAATGCACTACATCATTGTAGGCACACTTTGAGTAAAAGCGTGTCTTTGGCCTGCAGTCTGCCCATGCGCTGTGCACACCCCATGAATCATCGATAGAATGCAGTGATTTTCACCAGCCCCGAATGCATTAGCTGTATACAAAGCTGCATGAGACAGTGGCCTGCCAGTATGGATGTCACATGATGGGCTCAGGCTCCAGTGGTCTGAGTGACTTCAAAGGGTTCACTGTACATTGAGTTTTACAGCAGGCCAAGAAAACTGTATGTCTGCTTCGGGAAAAAAAAAAACACTATTTGTTTCTGATTTTTTTTTCTGTCTAATCAGATGTTAGGGTAATACAAATACAAGATGGTAATGTGTTGTGGTTTTATTCACTAAGATTATGGTGTTTCATATCATCATCATCCCTTTCCACTTATCATTCCTCTGTGAATTTGTAGTAAACCCAGACTACAGTAGATTCTCTTATGATATTACTTCTCAAGTTAATTAGTAATTACCTGATAATCTATGGCAAAATGACAGTTTAATTCATGGTGTTACACCTGATGACTGAAAAGTGAGATATGCAAATTGGACGTAGTGTGTAGAATGTATCTGTCATCTCAGTTGTACTACCAGATGGCCATCAAATAGATAAAGTAAGTTGTAGCAACAGAAGATATTGCATAAGTAATTAATAGGAATGCACATGGGAAGAGATTTTGCAGTTGGAGAGCTAAAGCTAAATCATGAATGACCTGAAAAAATATACTTAGGATCTACTGAAGATTGATAAATGGGGCCTGAAGAATGAGGACATTCCACATTCCTCACAAAAGCACATCCTAAAAACATTCCCCCATTTCATAAACTTGACTCAAAACTGATCCAATATACACTGATTATTACATACCAGTTATGATGGTGGTGATGATGATTATTGGAGTTTGTTAATACAAAAGTTCAGGAGAAGTATTTTCAGACAACCCCTCACTCAAATACCTCTATCTGTCCAATCCGGTTTTCTACACTGCTATTAAATTGCCACATACCTTCTCTCCCATCACACTCTTTGCTTCTGGTATCCCTCCCCCTCCCTATCTCCACCTTCATGTCTACTTCCCTTTCTTCTGTAATTCACCTTTTCTTCTAGTGGTCAAGTGGGGGTTCACCTTACCCAAAATAATGAGGCATGATGCTACCCCTTTGGACTCCAAGCCCAAGAGCAAATGTCATATCATTCATTCATTCATTTATTTACTTATTTATTTATTATTATCTTTTTTGTCTCCTCACAGCCCCAAGCCCCCACCTCCTGATGGCATCAAGTCCAATCCTTCCAAGCGCCACAGGGATCGGCTGAATAGTGAGCTGGACAAACTAACCAATCTACTGCCCTTCTCGGAGGATGTCCGGGCACGGCTGGACAAACTGTCGGTGCTGCGACTCAGCGTTGGCTACCTCAAAGTCAAGAGCTTCTTCAGTGGTGAGTCAGTCTGCTCGTGAGCCATGGGGCCTGCCCTTAGCAAGGAGGATCGTAGCAATCCAAACATTTAAAGCAAGCGAGTGTTAAGTGAATAAAAAAAAAACAGGCAGGGGACAGGACTACTTGCATGGGGCCTGCTGTTTGGAATGGTGAGGAGGCATGATCATAAAACCTAGTGTGCTAAAAGCTAAATTGGCCCCATCCTTTCTCGGCACTGCAATCCACCACACGTGAACATGCTGGACATTGTCATACATTGTCTGGGTTTCATTTTTTGAGACATCTATGAGCTTGACCCAGCTCTGGTTTCTGGTTTCATATCCTGGTGCAAAATAAGATACTAGTAGACCAACTCATTCTGGTTGACCCCCTGAAATCTGTGCCTTGACTGTCATTTTACAAGATAAATTCATAAATACACACAGGGGCAGGTTCAAATCAAAATTGATCCGCGTTTGAATCAACCTGAAATGGGTCATCGCAGTGGGTGTCACATGACGAAGTTTGGATATGACAGATGTGGGCATTGCTCTTCTGCTGTGCTTATACTTCAGTACTCTGATTGGGACTTATCAGTTATTGAAAAAGAAGCTATAGAATGTCATATAGCAATACAGCCACATATAACCAATTTGTTAGTATTTAATATGAAGGCATTGTAAAAAGTTGAATTTCCTTAACATATTCACAATCATTTCCATGTCTAAATTTCAACATGAATGCTAAAATCAAGCTATTGTGCTTTTATGTTTGTTTTTCTATATTTGTTTAGTATGTGAAATGCAAAAATTCCTCTCACTTTGACCTGTTGAACATCGACGAGGCATATGTGTATTGTCAAATTTTAAATGTGGATGGAACCTGGCTATGAAGGTGGCTCAGCTCCCATATGTGCCTACCCTAATATTGGAGATTGTGCATGGCTTGGTGTGGCAGCATATCAAGTATTGTCCTGAAGCACCATGCCAAGCATATTAATGTATTGACTCTCCATTAAAATAATTGGAGAGTCTGTGTTTTACTACTGATGTGTATTCGTAAAAACACTGCTAATACCAGGCTACTATTTCATAATTATTTTTTTTCTTTTCACTTTTTTAAGCTGCTTTTTGAATAAAAGATTATGTATTACTGTTGTGAATTTTGCCAGGTACAGATGTCATTTTTTTACTTTTCTTCTCAAGATTTCAAGATTAACTAAAGCAACATATCTTCTGATTTATAGAAAAATATTGTTGAGTCAAGTGATTTCCCAAAAATTTCCCCATCACAATGAAAACTGTCTATGGTTACCCACAAGTAAAAGAAGTTATCTTAACTGGAAAAATTAACATGGGTTCAATTTAAACAGGACTATCATGTCTGAATCATAATATCCATGGCAGTCCAGAAACAAGGAGGCAGGCTTGGGGTGGCACTAGTTATTTACTCCAGCATAAAGAAAAGAATGTAACTTGTTTGTACTGTGGGTGAAGAGGCCTAAACAAGTATGCGACTTATGCTAAGAATCTAAAATTGTGCAAGCGCTTCTAAGAAAATAGCCTTAACACTATCATTGCTGCATCTCTGGCATAAGCAATAATAAAACAGAAAAGACAGTAAAATGAAGTGGCAGGTGTGGCGTTGAGTAACTGAGCAACTGCTGTGATCTTGGCTAGGGACATTTGTGTTGGATTGGCACCATGTGCCCCTGTGAGCCACCAACCATCCCTCCCCCACGCCTTCAGGAAACTGGCTGGTGCAGACAAGAGAGAGTGTGAATGGAAGTCTGGGTGTTGAGCGGAGGAAGGAGACAGTCGAGCAGGGGAATAAGTGCCTGGTGCTGTGACCCCACGCGGTCACACGGTCTGACCGAAACTTCCTTTTCCTCTCAGGAACTGGGCACACATTGTTTGGACTGCTATTGGTCAAGTGATTTCTTTCTTCCCTTCTTTTTTATTTGATGTTGTTTTTCATCTGAACCTCCAATGGTTAAAAATGGGGCCTCTGTCCCGCCACGTCTGGGGCATAATTAGCCAGGCCGTGTGAGTTTGTCCTGGGGTCGACTCTGCCAGCCACTCTGCCCTAGACCAGGTTTCCTGATATTGTTCTCCACATGACCAAAATAGCGGCAATTAGAAACAGAAAGCAGCCTTTGCCTCCAGCCGGGGTGAGCTTTGGCAGACGGGTTGGTGTGGGGGGTTTGAATCCAGAGGTCCCTGCAGCAGACTGCACTTGTTGTTTGAACAAGGAGCAAAATAAAAAAAACAGTAAGACAGTAGTCCTAAGTCTTTGTCCCTCTTAAGCAGAAGTTGGAGGGTGCACTCAGTGGATACAGTAAGAAAAGGATCCTGAATAAACATTGCCTGGGAGACGGCCATATACTCCATTTTGTTTGTAACTGGGTAACTTAGTGCATGCAGCAAGCAGGAATCCCCATTCACATTCCTGGTGCTTCAGCTAGATCCCTCAGAACCATTCATATGGAAACCATGATGTATTGGAGCTGTGATTTGAGAGTGAATGTGTGTCAGCAGAATGGAAGTGGGAAGGAATTTCTGCAGTTCCTGAAATCATTGAGCTCTTGCTCTGGTGCTCTCCTTTTCGCATTCCCCAGTAATTTCGTACACAGATAACATTCCCTGAATGTCGATAACAGTGCACCTATTATGATCTCAAAGGTGCATTGACTTGTGCAGCATACCAAACAATTCCAGTGCTTTTTATTTTCAGACATTTTCAGAGTCTCTTCTTTTTCACATTTCCGGTTTTGTACTAATGGTGAAATTCATAGCCACTATTTCCTCTTTAGATCCTCCTGCCATTTCTGGCCATTTCCTGTCTGTTCCCCTCCACCTTCCTAGTGTCACTGAGGGTAAAGTTCACAATGAAGTTCAAATTTTAAGATCACTCTTCTACTAATAGAGAATCACACTTTTAATAACAAATGCATCTCCATCTAAACCTGTTTTTACATGATACTTGGCACTATCTGGTACAAAGCAGAGTAAAGAACCATTTGTGAGGGCACAGGATGTCTGACAAAGTCTATTAACTGGAGCCTTATAGAATACAGTTTACTTTTCAAAAATGTGTAGAAATGTGTTGAGTTTACGGGTTAATCAACTGCTTTAATCTCAAATGGAACAAATTAACCGACAAACCAACTAGCTGAGACTCTGTGCCTTTCCAGGTTGAAGAGCTTTGCTGTTGGCCATTACTATTAGTAATTCAGCAAGTCCTTCTGCAGTATATTCGGTGTTCTGAATCTCATTCAATCAATACAGAGAAATGATCCTCTGTGCCTCTTCATTAGTGGACAAGATGCATCCAAAAGAGCCCAGAAGCTGGCGATGAGAAAGGCCCCCGGGCCGGCTCCCACGCCCGCTTGGACAAATGTGGCATTGTGCAATGACGATTGCCCCAGCCTGCTACGCTCACTTCCTGAAGGCTCCGGCATCTTCCCACAGCGCTCGGTATTGAACGCCCGGCCAGCCGCCAGGCGGGGTGAGGGACTATAGGCGCACAGCGCGGCCGTTGTCTTGCGATTTATGCACGGTGTCACATGCAGCGAAGCGCAGCCCACTTAGTGACCTTAGCTCCCAGCAATGAGTCAAACCTCAGTTCCCACCATGACTTTCCTCATTATTTACTCTCTGTGGAACTTTTATTTAAAGAGGGAGGCTAATAAGGGAGGGGGGGTGGGGGGGAATGGGAGTGGCCCATCTGATTAGAACTGTGGGGTTTGAGGGCGGCTGAGGAGTTAAAAAATGCACTGCATGTGCTCTTTAACATGGTTGGAAACATGAATAACTAAGTTCCTCTAGCTTCAACGACCTCCAGTGGTAACTTTTCAGTGACTGACAGGCTGTTTAAATAGCCAGAAACAGTTGAAGTAAAAAAGTGTTTACCTAGGTGTGCAAGCATTTGTAATGAATGGCCCTGATTTTTTTTTTTTTTTCATAGATACTTCAGATTCCTACCAGCATGCTGACAGACATTGGCACTGAAATATCTTTATGAGTCTGTCCTTCCTTTTAATCTGCTCCTTCCATGCACTCACTGCCATCACTCTTCTTGCTGGAAGCCCTTTATATCAACACCCTTTATCAGACTAAAGCCCTCCCTCCATCTCTCCACCCTCCTGCCAATTGATGATGGCCCCAAGGGGCAGGCCCTGCTGGCCCTTGAACATGGCAGCTTGGAATAAACAACTTGCCTGAGTCTGAGTGGGACTTTCTGTGGGTGTCTGTGAAGGGTGACTTGGGGGGGACATGATCTAGTGGGTTCTGGGTGTCTGTGAGTTTCCATATTGCACCCCTGTTCTGCCTTTCCCAACCCAAATGGTCCCACCTCAGTGGTCTTCTTTCCTTACACAACTGGACCTTGTGCTCTCCCATATCCAGATCCAGATTCCATCCAAAACTCCCCCACCCCCATGGGTCACTTTCCAAAGTCTTCTGCTAATTTTACAGGGCCTCCCCACTCCCCATGACAGCACTGGATGTTTTTACAGCTTTGGGATTTGGGTTAGGGAGCAGAGCAGGTCATGAGCGCCCTTTGCTGTAGGGAAGGCCATAAAACAGCCAATGAAAACAGCCATGATAACCTGCTGTAGCAGTATTTCTCAAATTCTCAGAGAGAGAGATAGCAGTTTGCTGCTACTTTTGACACAAGAAACATAATATAATATGTAACTGAACACCCATCTAATTTTTGTTGTTGAATAAAAATGAGAATTGAATTGTTATGACCATGAAACTGGATTACTTGAATAACGAATTTGAGTGGTGTGACTTTTGACAGACCATCGAAAAGTTTTCAGTCTCACAAGGATGATTTTGTATGCTATATGCTGCAGTAGGGTGCTTGTGTCCATGTAGAGAGGATATAATGCAACCAAGGCACAGTATGATAGGTGGCCTGTGTTTGCCAATGTGTAATATGGAGGCCGGGAGCATAGTCTGAGCTCTGTGTGCAGTGTAGTGTATGGGTTGCAGTGATTCATGTGAATAGCAATGTGTAAGGTGGAGTCTAGGCGGTGTGTTTTGGGCAGTGTGTAATGTGGATCAGTATTAAAATGTTAGATGGGACTCCAGTATGGATTATTAGGCAGTGTGCACAGCTGTATCAAACATGGACCACGGGTTGTGCATTTTGGCTTGAGCACAGTTTGGTCTCTCTGTCTCAGACAGCAGCAAGTTTGACAGGGCCAAGCCCATGGTTAATAATGTAATCCCTTTCAGTCCAATGAACTGGATGAAAGCAGCACTACTACAGGAGCTGTTTATGGCTCCCTGTGGGACTCTGTACACTGTCAGCCCTGGAATCGGTGTGCCCAAAACCAGCCACTGGAATTGTGCCTTACACAGTAAGGGGTTGGAGAGACTCTCTGGTGCTTTGAGCAGATGGAGAAGTACATACTTTACAGGACCCTCAAGTTCTATAATGTCACATTGGAGGAAACTGTAATTATGAGATTTCTCAGTGAAAGCCTGAATGCAGGGGGGCTTCACTGTTTCTGTAATCTGATCTCTTTGGTGAAGATGTCTGGGCTGCTCTTAAAAGGAAATGTTTGTATGTTACATACATCAAGATTTGTGCCACTCCAACACTTGAGTCCCCAAGCCAGATTTGCAGCCACATTGTTTGTCTCAGTGCCAAAGAAAGTTGTGTATAGTGAACTTAAAGTTGAACAATGGGCAATTCTTTGGAGCTCCAACACTCCAAAATCTATGAGAGTCATGTCACGTACAATGTCATGCCATTTGACATGCCAAAGAAAATAAATGTTGACACTCAAAAAATATTAACCTTTATTATTGAATTTGACACTACCAGTCATTGCAAATAATTCACAACACTAGCAGCTCACTGCAGAAGACAAACCATCATGTTGTAATCAGCTAGCAAATTGCCAACACTTTAAAGAACCTCAAAATGACAGAAATAAAAAGAATGAAGGGTGTGAAAGAGGCTATGTAAATTAAAGGAATTAATTATTGTTCAAATTGTTTAATTCATTCATGCCATAAATGCTTGTGCCCATACCGACTGACTCCATTCCATGTTGTCTTTGTAGAATGAACATACAGTGTTACAGAACACACTTTCTCAAGAAAATGTTAAATATCCCCTTTTTTATTATCACAATCTCTGTTTTAAATCTGCTTAGTAGAGAATTGCCTTTCAGAAGGATCACTACTCAGCTCATGCATAGGAGCAACGCAACAGAGATTACAGGAACTGCAATGTAGATGTTGAATTGAAAGTGTTGAGATGCAACAGCCCTTGGGCAGGGAAATGCTTTCACTTGTTTGTCTGCTCGGATGGAGACTCATGCTTCTAGAGGTTTTCTCCATTTACCCTGATTATGATATGGCTGAAATCCTCTGTTCAGGTCATATTCACAGAAGGACACAAACACAAATGCCTTTGTGGATGGGTTTCTGGACTCAGTTCTGGTGTGAAAGGAGGATGCATGGATCAGCAAGCTTTGACAAGACCCTTCATATGCTGTTCACAGTGACAACTTCAAACTGCCTTTAAGTTGTACTGTAGCTCCCGGTAACATCTGGACCAGTGTAATGGAGGAGTATGTCTTGCTGACCATAGGGAAAGGAAGAGTAAAGCAGCATGTTGTATCAGGAAACTAAATAAAGTACAGCCTGGAAGAGACAGACACCAAGGAGTGAGCACTGACCGAGTGAACTATAATCTCGTCAAGGTCATAGCCTGAGGGGCAATCAGTGAGTGTCAGGTCAGAAATGTGCAAAAGCTTCTCTCTTGAAAGAGGTGGGACACCTTCCCTATTATGAAAAGAGATTGGGGAAGTGCATGTTATTAAACAAAACTGGAGGTGCTGCTTATTTTCTCTCTTAAAAGTTTAAGATATTTAGTTAAAGGACAGGCATTGATATATACACAGATGTATGGACAGGAAGTCCGTTCAGTTACAATAACAAGTCTAGAGAGGTCTTGTGGATGAGCCTCTGTATTTTGCCTCTCAACTCATACAATGTTTTGACAAAAGTCATATAAAGCCAAAGGGTGTCGTGGAGTTGCATCAAAGTTACATCAAATTAAAACCATATCTCAGGCCACTGCCTAAATATTGTCTCGCTGAATGGAGTGCAAGACTGGTACACTTGTGTTGCTAATCGTGACCCTCAAGACTCTGCATTTCTTTATGTGTGGAAACTGTCAAGTCCTCGAACAGTGGAAGGAAGTGTACCTGAATCCAAAGCCCACAAGTGCAGTGGTGAATAGTATTCTTATCAGAGGTTTCTTTCTTACCCTAAAATATAGTTGCTCTACTCCTTGGGGATGCAGTCACTTTGTCACTTTAGCTCTTACATATCACCGTAGCAATGCTGTCCATGGATTCAGAAGGACATATGACAGAATTAATTTATGTATTTTTTTTTTACATTTTGTATGATTTCATCATATATGTAGTCCAGTAGTGAACCATGACTCTTAAACCTTGGCCCTCTGACCTCCCTTCCCTCATCAGGAAAAAAAAGCAAACTACCAGCCTAGCTTACTGTTTCCTCTCCTATAGTACTGCAAAAGTCACCTATGACAGTTCCAGCTTTGAAACCGAAATTAAGACGCTAGTCCAGCCTTAGCAATACAACGAGCAAACAGCATGGAGAGAGTGAGAGTTATCACCAAAACAAAAAAACAGCTAATTTCTTCAGCAAAATTTAAATCCTCCATACAAATAATCCCATCATCACACAAGTTGTGTGTGCACTTCAGCAGAATATGGTGACAATGGGCCAGGGTGAAAAATGCATGACAGCCACACCCTCCTACTACTCAAACCCAACAAAATTTAAAGTAAGCCGCTACATCATGACAGTGTGCACACAGCCAAGCAACCATTACCAACAGACACTTAAGAACCATGGACAGTGAACAGTGAACGTGGCATTTTGGAACTTACCACCACAAACCATCAATATTGTTAATAAATAATATTAATAGATTGGCACAGCGGCCTATTAAATATATATGTTATAGTTTATTTGGGAAAACAGTCATTATGCAACTCCAACTTTCCATTAAAATTCACAACAATGTCCTCCTCACTAGCGGTTACATTACTCGCTGCCTCCATCATGAAACAACAGGCTAGCTAGCTAGTTTAGTTTCTTTCCCAGCTAGCTTGTGATCTGTGTCCCCCACAGCAGACAGAACTTGTCGGAAAGTTAGCAATAACAAAGCCCACCTATTTAGAGGGAAGATATGATTGGTCAGTTTTACTGTGATTTGAAATTATTTTATCATTGAATTACTATTGCTCGACCCTTTGTAAATTTATAGCTGGACCAACAATCACAGAGCTGAAAGCATAGCATTTTCCTCACAGCAACTGCAGAAGCGTAAAAATTCTGAGAGTGAGACAAAGGGGCTTCTTTCATTTAACCCTTCACATTTCAACACAACTAAATATGCAGGTTTGAAGGGTTTGTTTCCTCAGAAACATTTTGTTTAGATGTTGATTGTCAAATTATGAATTGATAAGATAAAATTAGAACTGATGACTTTTTAAATATTATTTTATAGAATATCTTAGGCCATCTCTGAGGGCCTTGAGGGCCCTGACGGTTCCCCTCTGATCTAGTCCTTTTACACAAACAACTGAGAAAATTTAAGGATAAGAGGTGAGGGCATACAATGTATAGTACGTAGTAAGTCAGTTAATCAAAATAAGTGAATAAGGCTTTTGTGGATGTAAAAGGTATAATTTTTTAAGTTCAGGAATGCAATTACAGAGACATGGTCATTGAATTCATAATGAGATAGAATGTTTTATTTTATGCTAGCTGAGACAGTGGACTCCATGTTTCAAAAGCTGAGAATAAATTACAGAGGACCTTGTTATGGAACTATTCCTGAACAGCACTGTAGCCTCGTTTCACCTGGAGAAAACTGAGGACATTTTTGCCCTCTGCCCTGCTTAAACTTGCTGTTATCTTTGTGGACATCTTGACTCACAGCCAATACCTATCTGTCCCATGTCAAGCTTTTCTCTCAGATAATCATTCTAGAATCTTGCTAAATAAGGGTAAACAGATGAATGAAAACAAGACTTATAAAGTGTGTGAAAAATGGGATTTCTTCTTCCCTGAAATTAGTACCAGTTTACCCTAAACACCATTTATTAGCCTTTTTGTGCTTTGAGATTGACAGGCCGTATAATTTCAGTTATGTCACACTGTTTGTGAACAGGAATGCGTGGCATGCACAGACTCCCAAGCCCTGGCGTTTTGTCTTGCAGGACTCATGGGTGCTCTAACTCAAGGGGATTGACATGTCCGCACCCTTCAGGGTGACTGCACTTGACTTCTGTCACCATGTCAGCAGGTGGTAGGGCCAACAAGACGGTCAGCTGGCCGAGAGGAGTTGATATGCCCAGGGCTTCTCATACCAATTTAGTTTCACATTCCATGGTGCCAACCAAACCTGTGGAACTTATCAATCACTCGTTGTGGATTTCAGTGACAGATTCACATAGCTGTCTTCACAGAAGGCATGATGCCTGCCAAAGTCTGCAAAGCTCATTAAACTTCAGTGGAGTCAAAGGAAATGTGTCACTCTAAGGATTTAATTTTATTCTTTTCCAAGATGGATATGGTCCAGAACTAATTGGGAAAATAGCTTTGGTGTTCATTGTCTCTGCTTCCTTTTGCTTATTAAACTTTATGGTGGACTCATGCTGCATGCAGAGAGGTTTTTCTGGAGGAGAGACTGGAAAATGAAGAGTTGAAGAAGGGTTTTGAAGAACTGGAGGTGGAGCAGAGGTGGAGTATATAGACTCGCACCACAACATAGTAAAAGTGTATGAGTATATCTTGTTGGGCAATTAAGACAACAAAGCTTACCATGTCCTTAAGTATGCAAAATGAATGAGTGCTTAGCTTTACATTTTTCTAACATATTTGTCAAATACACAATCAACTATAGTTTTCACCCCCTCCTGATTTTTTTTCCTTTGTGTACTGCAGATTCATGCTTATGTAATTCATGAGTCTAGGAGACCAGAAAACCAGGCTTTTTGTTCAACAACAGCAGACTAAATCACAGCCTTGTCTTGTCATGGCATACACTCTGAGCTTGTTCAGATAACATCAGCTGGCATTGCGCTGCAGGACCAACAGTTCATCCTCCAAAATGCTCAAGTCAAAACACGAGTGGACAATCATGTGGAGACAAGACCTGATGCTTGATAAAGACTGGTGTACTCCAAGTCAAAAGGTAATGGCAAGTGAAAATAGCTGAGGAAAATTAGTAATGTCTTGAGAGTCTCAATTGGGCTAAAAGCTATTTGAGCTCACTGCTAACTCTTTTGTTTATTTTTACAACAGGCTATCTGGCAAAAATAATGCTGTATGCATGAGTCAGAGTGACTCAGAGTAATGGTGACTCAATATCATGTATGTACCAAAGGGCCCAATTGGCTGGATATGACATTATAAGTTCAGAATTGTTATTAAAGAGCACACATAGAACATAGTGTCATGGTGAGAGCAGAAAAGTCATTGGAAATGACCCACTCATAGCAATGTATTTGCTATGACTAATTTAACAATTTAAGGTTGTGGTTTAATTAAACAAACTGTGTAGCATCCCTGCTCCACAGCAAGTTGCATTTTTGAGTGTCTCAATCACTTTTTCCATTAAAAAAATGTTCCATCAAGTGGCTCAATCACCAAGTATATCTGTCATATGACTAGATAGAACGAGAGCAAGAGGCAGAGAGGAAGAGAGACTTCTAACCACCAGCTTGGGCTGTCCTCTTCACAGTCATCTTTGTATGGTGTGATTCACATCATTTCACTCACTAAAGTATGTAGTTACCTTTCAAATCTTGCCAACTCCAGCCAAACAGTGCTGGGTGCCAGTGACCTCATTGCAGGGGAAATGTTTCGGTAGAAGATATAAGCTAAACCAGACCATCCCTGTTCATCATTCTGTGCCCGTTCTTGTACAAGATTAAGACATGACCAGCATGTGAAAAAACAGAACTTATCTGGAAGAGCTGTTGTTTGTTTAAGAAGTAGTTCCTTTAAGCAACCGCATAACTTAACTGTCAGCTCTATATTAAAAACTAAGTGTTCTCTGGAGCACAAAATGTATGAATCATGAAAGGTTGTGTATTATTATAAATATTATTATTAGTAGTAGTAATAGTAGTAGTAGTAGTAGTCTCTATAGTAGTAGTAGTATTAGAATTAGCTTGGTTTTGAATGAAGGCACTGAAAAGATACAGACTTGTTGGAAGTGGCTCTTTCATCATGCTGTGAGAATGAAGGGAGTCATAGGAAAGAAGTTTAAACAATATTTTCATTTCTCCAGCCCTGGCTTTGATGTTCAGTGCCTGATTTGGAATGCTCAGACCAGGCCATCACTGTCTCTTGATAAAGGAGAACCTGTAAAACATGTTGCTTAATCTCATTTATGTATACAGGAACCTGTCTTTGTTCTGACAGAAGGGATCTCAGGAAGTGAAGCTGAATGTAAATGCCTGTGGCCACAGCTCACAGCAAGCTGCCTGCTAACCCCTGCTCTCCTGGGCGCGAGGAGAGGCCCAGGAGGAAGTGAGCTGGGAAGGGCTCACAAAGGGTCTGGGCAGGAGCCAGGGGGTCGGTGTTGTCGGGGGATCGGTGTTGTCGGGGGCGTGGATAGTGGGCGGGGCATGGAGGAGGCAGGCTGGCGATTGACCTTTACAACAAGGCCAGAGGAGCAGTGTTTTTTCATTCTGGGCCTGTCACAGTGAGTGGCAGGGGAAACTCATTGTTGTCTAGCCAGGAGGGTTTAAAGCTAAACACACCAACAAACCAAGCAACCAAGGAAAATACAAAAACAAATGGCAGTGATGGTTTTTGGGCCTATAATCTAGAATTTTTGTTTGGTGACAACTAAGGTTTAAGTAATATATCTGCTCCATTTGCCAAAAAATGCACCTGTTTTTAATTAATGTTTGTTCTTTACCATCTCAAGTAAATGCATGTCTTTATATTTATCATGACAAAATGGTAAGGTAGTTGTATTTGCCAAACAGTGGTGATAAAACATTAAGGAGAAAGTTAATTTAGTCCTGTGATTACCTACATTCTGCAGCCAAAGAATCAGGTACTACCAGAGCACAGTGACATTTTGAAACCTGAGGTACAGGGCTAGGCTGGGATGGACCCACTCAAACTATCCCAGTTCTGTGCTGGTATAAGGTCTACAGACTGCAATGATAAGTAACACAGCACAAACAAGTGCAGGCGGGCTGAGATTGAGCTGACAGGATGCTGAGTAATCTGTGGCATTTCTGGGAGCTCTGTGCAGTGTCTTTTCTCCGACATGTAGCTGCACTTGGAGAAAAACAAATCCAAGATGAGAAATGAGAAGAAAGCCTGGGCCTTAGGAGTCAAGCATCAAGTACAGTACGCCACACCCTGGTACACTGTGCAATTTTTTTCAAGTTTTTTTTTTTTTTCATTTTACCATGTTTATACTAAAAATAAATCTTTATTAAGGCACAGGCAGGCTCACTCATGGGATCCGTCCCTACAGTTATGAAAGACTCCAGAAGAATAACACTGGACATAGATCTTCACAAATTAAACAGGCTGGCTTACGTTACTTAACCTTTCATTGTTTTCCCTCCTATTCCACATTGTCTTTCACATGAAGCATTTAATTCTTGTTGTGTCTCTCATGTTCACTCAGTCTTACTCTATCTTACCCTCTTTCCCAGCATATGTTGGCTACTTGGATGGCTAGCAGTGCTAGTCCTGATACAGACTTGTGTTTTTGGTGGTTCTGTGCTCATCAGGGTTGTGATGTTCTCTCTCTTATTTTACTACTGGCATTTGTCATAAGCAGTGTCGTGCAGCCCCCTCTGAGACTGAGACATCACTTAATCTTAACCTCTTAAATCCAAGGATTCCTTAATTTTTAAAACATATGTATGCATTTATATGTGCCATGCATCTCCCCATATATTATAACAAATGAAAATTTTTGCTGAAATGAACCGTGTATTTATTTTGTGATCCCAGGCAAATATGGTGCCTTGTGACTCTTTTCTAGTTTTATATTTTCACAAGTTGGTAGTTCAGCTGATGAATTGTCTTCTATGTCTGCATGGTTTTGGAACATCATACTATTGAGTTGTGCAGTACAATCAAGGATTAGGAAATTTGAGTGATACTTGGCAAATATTCCCTGAAAGTGGTGTGCATGTGTGCGCATGTATGTGCGTGCATGTGTGTATGCTTGAATTTTTGTTTTTCTGAGCATTTGCATGTGGTTTATTTGTGGATAGGTGTGTGTGTGTGTGTGTGTGTGTGTGTGTGTGTGTGTGTGTGTGTGTGTGTGTGTGTGTGTGTGTGTGTGTGTGTGTGTGTGTGTGTGTGCGAGCGCGCGAACAAATGTGTCAGTGCATATGCATGTGCGTCTGTGTGTGTTTGTTGTGCGTGTGTGTGTGTGTGTGTGAGAGAGAATGTATATATGTAGGTTTGCAAGCATGTGTATGTGACAGTATGCTTGCATGCTCCAGTCTATTATATTTTGTTTGATGTAGTGATGACACTGGAAGGCCTGTGTAATCAGCTTGATGATTGACGGAGCACCTGAGGCATGTGTGTGTTTTCCCCCATTTCAATCACTCTGAGAAGAAAGACCAAACTGTCTGAGACCTGTCCATGTTTAAAGTGCAGTAGAAGTGGACTAACGCAAGGAGTGGCACAGTGGAAGTGTCATATTTTATGAGGGTGGACGTGGTCTTGTGGTTCAGAGGAGGAAAAAGCTGTTTCCTGACTTATCCACACTGTAGCACAAATTAAGTTAGTATACATTATGTTTGACTAGAAACCATATGAAATGTTTTTGTACAGAACTGTGATGTTAGGTTTCTTACTATGTCTTTAATCAGTGGGGTTTTGTACTGATATTCTTTGTGATAAAACTGTATCTGAATCTAAAACCTCAATCTGCTGATGCTTTCCAGCTGCTCGGCATTGACCGTGTTGTCGTTTGGTCGCAGGTTATTGACCGTGACTCCTTATATGGCATATATGGATGAAATAAGCTCCTGTGCTGTATATAAGCTATCTATAAATGGTACATAATCTGAGACTTTGTGAAGCATTTCATAAGCATAAAAGAGCATCACTTAATCTTTCCAGTCCCCAGACTGTAACAAGTAATTATCCATACCAAAGCAATACTTTGTTTGGGTCATTAAAAAAAGTTGGAGTGTCTTATTCACCCAGCAATCTCAGATGAGTCTTAGATCCCTTTCTACTTCCAAGATTTTTTTTTTTTTTTAATTAACCTTTTTACAGGCTGAACTACTGAACAACTAAATCATAATTGACAGAAATCAAGTACATATTTATATCTACCATAAGCTGGTATTGCATTTTAAATGTTTAAATCATTAAGTGTGAATATTAATGATTAGTAGTAAGTACTATAAGCAAGATGTATATCCAAAGGACTTTAAATAAGTAAATGGCTAAGCAGTTATGTCTGATGAAGTGGATGTTTCCATATTGTCTTTATGAAAAAAAAAAAAGCAGAGCTAACTGGCAATTAAAATGTACACTTGACTCGAAAACCAAAAATTTCCAGAAGTGGAGGGTGTGAACCAGTGATGAGGATATATAAAAACAGGGCAAGAACAATATCTGTATTGTAAGGAGAAACAGATAGGGACTCGGAATGTCTTTCACGCGCCTGGGAGGACAGTTTTCTTTGGCCTCTGCAAGCGTTTCCTCTGTGGTCATAATGGACACCCAGCACTGTACGCTCTTCCTGTCTCCCCCCCGGCCCCCTTCTTTCTCTCTGTTTTATTTTCTCTCAGACGAGCGTCCCGTTCGGGGGTCTTTTATCCGTGCTGTAAGGCACACAGGAAGAGATACGCTCTCTTTCCTCTTGGCAGCGCTGGCTCCCCCGGGAGGCCAGCCTTGCGTGAGAGCTGAGCCGAGGGGCTGTCAGCAGAGCGAGACTGCTCAAGGTCTCCAATATTAGCTCACAGATCCTTCCCCCCACCCCTTGCCCCCAGGACACACTGCCCTTGTCTGTCAGCACGGTTTTTGGGTGTTAGTGTCGGAATCCAGGGGGCCTATCAGGTGGCTTACAGGCAGTGGAGGGGGCATGTTCTCCAGGTCCCAGCACACTTATGGCAGTGTGCAGCAAGGCTGAGGCCTACTATCGCTTCCCTGTCACGCAAAGCTCCTTAAACCAGCAGCTGATCATGGAGATGAGGTGTTGATGAATCAAAGCTTCATTAATGCAGATTTTGGGGTAGATTTAGGATGCATTTTTCATATGTAGTGTGGTGTGATGCAAAGAGAGCTTTATCACATGACAAGAGTACCCGGCATGGTTACTTTGACAGTGTAGGAGTGGCATCACTGACCTCATTGTTAAGAGCTGTTGCTGCATCTTTAGTGTTTAGCTGAGCTTCATCCTTGTCATTTTCTGCAAAGCCATTTGTTTATTTGTGGATTCTGTAATAAAAGAATAAAAGATAACTCTGAAAGGGTAAAGCAGAAGGTAATAACATATGAAGACACCTGAATAGGTTAATACCATGCAAGGATGTCATAGAACAGCTGTAGACATACAGCATTACCATACCAGCAGTCTGTATGTGTGTGTGTGTGTGTGTGTGTGTGTGTGTGTGTGTGTGTGTGTGTGTGTGTGTGTGTGTGTGTGTGTGTGTGTGTGTGTGTGTGTGTGTGTGTGTGTGTGTGTGTGTGTTAGTGTTTTTGTTTTTGTCTTTTTGATGTGTATGTGTGTAAATGAAGGCATGTGCCTGTATATGTGAGAGTGACTTTTTATGCATTTGTTTTATGTGCTGTTGTGGTATGGCTGGGACAGGGAAGTTGAGTGCTTCACTATGTTTGTCCCGTTTCCCCCTGTGGTTGACTTTGGGGGCTCCCTACTCAGCCCCATGTGGAAGTGGTTTTACTCATGTGGTTGCACCCCAGCCCCCTACATGGCGATGAATAACGCAGTGCTTGTTCAGGCTTTTCCCAGGGGACAGCTGTACCCCAACCTCCCACCCCTTTAAGCAAAACACAGCCCTTGCCAACCAATACTAGAGCCCTATACAGCAAGTCTGGATGATCAAAAAATTATTTTTTATGAATGAATAGAAACATGCTGGCATAGGAGTAGACCAATGGTGTTCACAGTATTATTAAGCACAAATTTACCCATTGGTGGTGATTAAGTTTCCCCACCCATCCCCTTTCACTGTAAAGCATTTTGGAGATGAAAGGAGCTATGTGAATGCAATCCATTATCAATCAACCATTCCATTTATGATACTACAACAGCAGTCTTTCTCTCTCACACAACCCCCCACACATACACATACACACACACACACACACACACACACTTTAAATTTTTTTTAAGGAGCTATAAGGAGCTGCCTTGGCTGGATATGGCAAGCCAGCAGAGTGTGGTCACATAGCAAAATAATATAACCGAGGCTGGCTGAAAGTGGGCCAGCGTGGCACTTTGCTTCCATTTCCAGGATCTCATTTTGCAAGAACGCTCTTCAAGCAACTTAAAAAAGTGTATATACTTCAGCCTCTAACTATTTCTTAGCGGGAGTGTCAGGCATTGTTCCCTGCTAAGCTGATGAAACCTACACTACTGCTTGACCCAGTGCATGCAGATCCTGTAGACTCGAGGCAATCTATATTTTTTCATTAAACTACATTTCAGGCTTTCTGTTTATATGGTGTTGCCCTTCAGAAATTGTCCATGAAGAAGATTTTTATGGTACGCTGCCAGTGAGCAGTACCAGTGCAGTCTGTAGTTACCAAACAGACTTGCAGTCGGCTGTCAGGTACTGTTTGGGTTCTTGACATCTGGAAGTAGTTAAAAACTCCATGCTTACTTTGTGCTTTTCCAAATGAACTCATCGACATTTTTTCCCCACAGTGTGTGAGATGCTGGTGCTTCATAACTGGAAATGTATGAAAGCTCAGACTGGCCCACTGTCCTTTCTAAATTACTTACAGAACCTTTTTCTTGAAGCCAGAATGTTCCCTTAGAATGGAGTGGTGCCACTGAAGTCTTGCACCATGATTCTCTGTGTGTATGTGTGTGGCAAATCTGGACAATGGGTCCTTAGGACTGAACACCAGCCACATCTTTTTGCTCCCACCAGAGCACAAACAAGACTTTCAATTAAAATGTTTTTCATGCAACCAAGGGGATTGAGCTTGTAACTTAAAACACTGTTTTACTCTTTAAACTAACATTTAAAAATCTAACAGTTGAAAATCTTATTGCAATCACTTTAGCACACATATCTGGTACCAAGAAACAGATTATTGAGTGAGCAATATGCCTTAGATATCACAAATGAAGTACATAGTAAGTGTATACACAGTAACTAATGTGGAACATAAGATGATGTGTGTGCTAGATATCTCTGATCCAAATCCAGTCCTTGCCCTGCCTCACCACATTCCAACCCTTATACTTTATGTAATTACGTCTCTTCTGCATGTACTTTCATAGCAGTTTCTAAGTACTTATTTATGTTGTTACTAATGTACTTATGGGCTTACTGACCACTTTCTTTAAAATGTAATTTTGTTGTTTGGTGTCTATACCAAGACATGGGCTGCTTGATTCAATATTTCACAGTTCAGATTTACTTTAAAAAGAGAGTGTTTTCACTTGAGAAAAAAGCATTTAACTTTGTAAATCGCATGAATGTGGGGTCTTGGAAAGAAAGGGCTCAGCGACTCCTTTAATACTCAGCACATTTCCCCTGTTTGTGTCTGTGCAACCAACATTGCAACAGTTTTTTACCACACCACACACAATTTATACCTTGACCTTTTTTTGCAGTTTCCCATCATAGTATGATTTCAGTTTTTTTTTTTTTTTTTTTTCTAGCAGGAATCCATTAAGTAGCCATGTGCACCAGTCAGTCAACTCAACACGAGATCAAACCAGAACTGCAACTCTGATGTGAAACTGTGGAGAAAAAAACCAAAGTTATCATAAATATGTCAATAAGTGTTAAGTAGTAATAATGACTTGGAAGATGTGTATATCTCAACTGTATTTGTGTGCCTTATGCAGATTTTTCTCACCTCACATATAAAAATAGAGCCAGAAAACATCCATATTTAGAGACCTCAGACAGGTGCGTTCTCCGCCGTCTCCTTGTCTACCGGAAAGGGTTAAGAGGCTCTCCATTGTGTGTGGAGATTACACAACCCCCGCCATTGTTTTGATGTTTTTGCCCAGGGCGAGACGGGCCTGTACGAGCAGTTTCCCTACATGTCTGCGCAGTTCGGAATAGAGTCTGTGTGCTGGGGATCCTGCTTTCAAGTGCTGGCCCGAGTATGTAAACAGGATACTCAGCTCAGCGCGAAAAGAAAGGACGACATGCAGTAATTAAAACTTGAAAGACAAAACGGAGGCCTCTTTTACCGGACGCCTTGTTTCTCCACACCACTAGATGCATTGTTCATCCCACATTATGCATTTTGGCCAAGATGAAGGCCATCATTGAGCATACGCTTTTGTTTTTCCAATCAGCAGGCAGGGTTGATGCCAGCTGAATGGCTTCAAGTGTATCTTTAGTGTGTATGTTTCACATTTTATTCTTTCTCCTTGTGTGGTAAACAGGGATTCCTCTGATGTGCGTTTCTTGGCGGTAAACTGTGGCCACAAATGAATTATGTCGGTTATGCCACGTCATAACAAGAACTCGGGTACATGTAAAACAGAGAAAAACAAACATGGCGTGGAGAAGAGCTCAGAGATATGAATCAGGCTGACTTTACTGAGGGTTGGTTCCCCTTCTCGTCACTCTGGAAGAGGAGGGTCCCTTGCTGTTTTATGAGGAGCCTGGGGATGGAATGGGGGAGTGGAGTAGCGAGGGCTCTGAGAAATTCTCCAGGCCCCAGCTCATTGGCTGCCTTTATCTTCCATGGTACAGTGTATATACACTGCTTCCCAAGGCCCTGCGTGCAAGCAAAGATCTGTGGGCTGGATCTACTGGAACTAAATGTTTTCAGATTAAGATAATATCCCCTTGCATAGCTTGCATGTTTTAATTTCTCTCTCACTCCTAATTTCTCTTTCTCTCCCTCTCTCGTGTTCTCTTGTTCTCTCTCTCGTCTGTACACCCCTCTCTCATTCACTTGCTCTCCCCCCACCTTTCACCAGACTGAAATAAACATGTTTCTTTGATAGTCTTTGGCAGGGACTGGGTTTGGAGATTCGGCTGTGTCAAAGTAATCTTGCTGTACCAGATGTGCTGTGTAAGACTCTTGTTTCAATTGTTAATTCAAAGTGGTCCACTGTTTTTTCCTCTCTCCTTTCTGTTGCATTTTCTCTATTTTTGCATTTCTTACTAAATGACATTACTGAAAAACTGACAGTCCTTTTGTAGTATATCAGGCCTTCTTTTGAATGACAACGAAGCTTGCTAAAATGAATCCATAGGATAAATACAGCATATTTATTGCAGTGAAGTAGACTGCAGTAAGAGTGTAATTTTAGTTAAGGAGATATGTTTTAGCTGGGCCTCACATGCACTCCCACTGGAGGGTATTTCCTGTAACTGAGGTTCACTTTATTTGGATCCTGTGTCTCATGTCCTGGTCTGTCCCATGACTCCAGTTAAAATGTTGCATACTTTGCCATACAGTAAGACATCCAATAATGCTTTTAGTCTTAAATAATGAAATTTGATAATATGTGGAATTCTGGAATGTTTAATCAAGGTTTATTAGTTGATCACACAGTGTAATTCTGCAATATTTCATTCTATAATCCACTATAATACACAAGTACATAACAGATTATTATAACATATTACTTAAGTTTAAGGTGGTAGCAAAATACAGTCCATTTGCATGTCATTATGAACTCTTATTTCATGGAGATTATGTAGCTATGTAAACTCCATCTTTATTTGTGTTGTGCCACACATTTGTTCATAACATAAGGTTTTTTTGTCTGCTTTAGAAATTATTTATAAAATCAAACCCATCTTTATCCAATATTAACAGTTTACATTTCCTTTGACTGAGTTATGTTTTATTTTCATGTGGTCTCTTAAACACATCCAGAATTTTTGTTTTTGTTGTAATTTATAACCAAGGAAACCAAACAACATTTCAACTCCAAATTTAAGAATTTAAAGAAAGAAGCATGGAACATAATACAGTAATTGATCTTAGATATGCTTTTCAATGACCCCTTTGAATTGAATTGATGACATTTGATACAGCATGCACAATATGTTTATACACACCCACCAGCATGCACATATCCATCATACACAGCTTTCGCTTGAAAACTAGCTCTGTCCACAAAGGGGGATTTCTGTCAGCACAAAATAACATTTGTTTATCATAGATGTCAATTCCTGCATACTCTGAAGAAGAGTGGGACAGCAGAGCCTACCCAAGGAACACAGTATGCTTTGTGGAGGCCTTTGCTATGCACTGGGAAATGGGGAATTTTAGACACAAACTCATATTAGATTAATCTTTGGAAACTGATGTAGCTGTACATTATCTCAGCTGTCACTGCAGGCAGCAAGATGCTTCACTTTAGCTATTTTTGTTTGCTGATATATCTTTATTACTGTGTTATTAAATTTTAAAGTTGTCTGGTTCAACAAAAACATCATTACACCACTGAGACTGTCAGCCCACTTTAATTAAGTTTACAATATGCTAGCTACAATGTGCTAGCTGTTTACAATATTTTCCATTTAAAATTCATGCCTTGGAGTGCATTGAGCAGCAACCCAATCAACATTTATGAAATATGGAGTAAAATTGGCAGGGCACCATGAGTAAATGTCTATGTAATGTCTGTAGAATACACTACAGTACATCTGTAGACTGTATTGTTTTTTCTGCTGCTGCTGTTCATGTCCTGTAATTATGACTGTTGCAACACTATTTGAGGGTGGACAGAGCAGTGACAGCTTGGGAAGCACTACCAGCCCGTCACGCCACTCACAACTGAAGTGACAATAATCACCTGTGTGCACGAGCAGCAGTAATTATACTGTAGACAGACATGGCTGAATCACACCAAGTTTGTTGGGTCAGTCGCTCTGGTTGCTGCCTCTGTGGGAGTCATCTGTAGTGCAGTTTATTTTGTTACTTTTAGTCTTTCTGATGAGACATGGGTTTTTGAGAAGGGCCAGAAAGCTGGCCTGTTTTCTCTGTACTGGACTGAAAACAGAGTGTACAAAACACATTGAGGTGTGAAATAGTTTAGGGCTTTGAAGAGAGAAAGTTGAGGACATTGTGGCATTTTTATCCTGTCATGGCCTGGGAAATCATTTTCCCTGCAAGCAATTATTTCTGAAGAGATGAGTCTCCTAAAACAATAACAGCTGGGCCTTCTTTTAGCTTTGACTGTGTTCACCGTGCCAATGGACAAGCTGTCATCTTTCTTTTAGGCCAGGGAGGCAAGCACCATTTGCTTCCTAAGGGCATTGAGCAGATAATTCAATGGTCATGCTCTCAATACACTGTATTTAAGCACCAGTAGTGGACTCACTTGGCAGTTGGCAGAGATTTACCCTAATGGGACTGGGAAAAAGGGTGAGAGGGAGAAGGCTTTGACACTGAGGGGCCTTACCGATAGAAATACAACATATAGAGAAAGATATTTACAGTATATTTGTTCCCCTCACTGTATATTTTTTCATCATTTCTACAAGTGTGTTGAACATTGTTGACAATGTTCACAATGATTTTCAATGTCTATCATTTGCTTAGTCACGATACCATGTCCTTTACCATTATCCGTAGTGGTTCCCATAGCTTACACTTAGCTCATGGATCCAGCAGAAGTCAGAAAGTCTCTGCTGTTATCACTTGTATCATTCGGCCGCTGAGCTGTAGCCTCAAATGGAAAAGAGAAAGTCAGTGGGGTTAGGTAAGTGTAAAACACTGACATAAGTACCATGTGGTTACCTCTCCTGATGTTGCCATTGTACAACCCCTGGGCCTCGTGTGCACAGATGCTGAAAGCACAAGACCTCAGGATCATTGACAATGACACAGTTTATCCTCAGCATCACATGGGGGCAGGAGGTGGGCTGTGGGCTCTGACGCACATAACCATCACTGAGCGTGAATTTATCTTCAGCATGTCGTAAGAGCTGCCACAGGGGACCCCCCCTACTCTCCTCTTGCCCCTCCCCATCCCCACAGTTACCCCTGACCTCTCTCATAGAGGAAATTCTCTCTTTACCACAGGATTTGCTGTAATCCACTGCTCTGTCTTTAGCATAGCATGAAGGCACTTACACATTCTACCAGATAGCAGGGTGCCGCCAATAAACGCTTTTTTTCCCTCTCAGGGGACAAGCAGGCAACCTTTGTGTTTCATTGTAAAAATAATACTATCGTGAAAAGGAGGTACCAATATGCCTGAGTGACCATATTGCATAATGAAATTTATTATCTGAATTCAGTCAACCTTTATGAGTTTCTCAGCTTGAAATTCTGACAAACCACAACATAGAAGCTAGAGCCTTGTAATCAGATGGTGTAATAATGAGTAAGACTGGGGGCTTTCTAATGAATAATTGGCTAGAAATAGAAAGTGCACTCAGACAGGTGAAGGGGAAGATGTTAATGACAAATATGGTGATGAAGATGAGGTAATCAGAGAAGGGTGCATGCTTTGTAGCCAGAGGGTGTGGGAGAAACACAGAGAATGGGGGTTTAAGCTGTCCACTTGTTCCTATGATCCCCAAGGCCTGTGGTAATGCAAGTCAAGCTCAATCGGAAGCCAGTGTATTTTCAAAGAGTAAATAGGTCAAGTCAAACTGAGATAACAGCAGAAAGGCTAGGAAACAACATTATCCATCAAGTATGGATGTATTTGGAAAGCACCCAATGTGTTGTAGGGCATGCAGAAATCCATTATAATCTCTGTACCTAAGCGTGAAAACATAGTGCAAGTGGAACAATGACAATACTTCAGGCATGACGCCGAGTGATTCAGCTGTTACAGTATTTTGTGTATAATATACAAACACCTAACCATGCATGACAGCCTCTGAGGAAGAAAAAAACTGAGGAAGCAGGCCTGTGTGATTGATTACCCTGCTAGGTTAGCAAAAAATAACATACCTGGCTATATAAACCGAGAGGAGATGAATGATAAACATGGAGCAATGCTTCCAAAAAGCAGAACCTGAGCAGTGAGCAAACTTCTTCCACTTCCCTAGTATTTTTGCACCACCATTTTGCAATATAAAGGCCTGATAATGCAATATTTGAAACCATGAACCTTGTAGTTTCAAAACTTGTTTTTGTATTTCAACCATTTAATTTTTTGATCCTGTTTCTGTTGTGTAATATCCAGAGTAGATGGACCAATGAAGTTGTCTTACCTCTACTTCCCATGTCACAAAAATAAATAACTTACACCAGGGCTGGAAGTTGGGTATGAGAATAATTCAGAGATAACTTCAACCTTCATTAAAAATGAGTATAGCAAGAGTATATAAGGATAAAATATAAAATTTGAGAGATTTCTTTCTTGTCACTTCAGGTGGAGGATCATGACACAATATCAAAATGAGTTTAACTAGGGTGGAAAAAAATGAATGCTTATTTTGTCACAATCACCCCTGTGAAATCTAATTGATCGTTTTAGATATCTAGGTGGCAGGACCTGTCCAACCCACCCCCCGTCCCCAAAACTGGCCGTGCAACATTTTTTTAAAGTATTTTTAGTTCAAAGTAGAACTATACTGGGTTGATGTTACCATAAGCCCTATGATTTTCATACACTAAAATGAAGCACCTTCCTAGGCAAATTTTCAATTTTACATCCACATCATTTCATCCCCTGGCTGGTAATTCTAATCAGTCATATATGCTTCCGCAGTTCAAATAAGAAAATGGGGTGGCAGCACACACTTTCCTCAAACAGTGCCCTCTCCGTGAGTTCAAGAGGGAGGGCATGATGGCAGGGCAGTGCATGCTTCACTCATGCTGGTCCTGTCCCTCCACCAACCTCAGCACAAATGACAAAACCCAGCCCAGAGCCCTCGCAACAAACACAGCCTTTAATTTTCTCTTTTTCATTCCAAACTCATTTTTAATCTAATTTCACTCCAATTTTAGCTGACCAGCCAGGCCATTGTCCTAGCCAGGGATAGGGTGGGGGTTGGGGAGTGCAGCTAGGGGAGGGGACTCGCTCAACAAGCTTCCAAAACAGTCGAAGTCATTGACTGACAGTAATTGGTAGACATTGTGGGGAAATGACTGCCTAGCCAGTGGCATTGCGTGTAAAGAGTTTATTTAGCAAGAGAGAGAGGGGTGGGGTACTAGTGGGGAAGTGACAGTGAGTGCAAGAGTATAAGAGTGTAAGAGTGTGTGCATGTGTATGTAATGTGTATGTCTGTTTTATGTGTTATATAGGTGTGTTGTTTGTGTGTGTGGTGGGGTTTGCATGTGTAATGTTGGGAGTGTATGTGTGTTTTGTGTTTTCAGGACTGTAAGTTGTGTTGTGTGGGGGTTTTATTCCTGGTAAATGGGAATAGGGAAGGGAAGGAGAGCAGAGAGGTTGTTTATCCTGTGTGAAGTCGTGAAGATCACAAGTCCATCCAGGAAAAGCTGAGTTCTCCAACACAAACAGTTCAGGCCCTCGGGGCACTGTGTCCCATGGTGCAGTCAGTAATCGCTGTGTGCACCAATGTGCTTGACCAAATCCCCCCTCCATGTTGACATTCATATCCCTTGGAGGGTTCCTTTTATTTCCAGATCAGTCTCCAGTTTTCACTCCTCCTGCAGGCACCCCTGGAGAGCAAGGCATATCCATCAGCAACACCCTCACTCACAGTACACTCACGTTAAAAGTAGGAGTATCATTTAATGGTGCAGTAGTAGAGTATACCTACTTCTGAAATGTAAGACAGTTGTTTCTGTCTCTGGTCTCCCACCACTGTAATCAATGCAAGGAAGGTCCAAAAAAACATAAATTCTGACATTGTTTAGTGAAATGCACTATATACATACATGCATTTGAGTCCTGTATGTGTGAATTAGGTGCATGCAAACCTGTGTGTGTTTGTGTGTATCTGTGGGCATGTGTGTGACAGCATATGTGTCCCTGCATGTGTTTGTGTATTGGATACATGTAAACATGTGGTTGTTTTGTGTGTATGTGTGTATATGTGTGTGTGAATTGAGTGCATGCACGTGTGTGTGTTTGTGTGTGTGCGCATTTGGTGCATGCAAGTGTATGTGTATGTTTGCATGTGTGTTCGTGCATTCTAGGGTGTGTGCATATATGTTTATGTGCATGATCATGCTTAGGTTTGTGTGTTTTCTGTCTGGCTGCTTTGTTTTGCTCAGTTTTTTTTTTTTTGTTTTTGTTTTTTTTTTTTTGGCCTGTACCATTTTCTCTTTGCTATCATGTAACACTGTAATTGTGATTCCTGTCTCCACGTGCATTTGCTTTATTAATGTGGTTGATTAATTCAAATGAGTTTTGCCACAGAACTGGTTATTCAGAAGACACCAATGTCTTTTATAAACTACAGTGTTCCTGGCAGGCTGACAGCCATTCTTTAAGCGTTAAAGTATGTTTTATTTGTGAATGGTGCAAAACAGCTGGCTGTGGTTTTAGGGCTTATTCCATTAAATAGACTGGCTTTTCAATACTGAAATCCTCCCATCTAGATAACTCACATTTGAAGAACTTCATAATGCCGTTTTAATTTTCAGCAACATTTTCTTCAGCAAATATTTCCTGATGTCATTTCTACAGATGTTGAATATATAAATAGATATAAGCTTTCAGAACCAAGGCTTGTCTCAGTGTATCTCATAAGACAGTATCTTCTACGATCATTAAAGATACACTCTACTGTCCTATGTGTGTGTAAAATGTATGGCCGGGTCATGGTAGGTGGGATTGATACTACCTCATAGTGTAAGCAGATGTATGTGCACATGTGTGTCCATTCCCATGTATATCCATTTGTGCACGTTTGGAGTGTGTGCACAAATGTGTGCGTTTGACTACTTTTATTTGTGAATGTTTTCCTGACTGTGTGTGTGTGTGTGTGTGTGTGTGTGTGTGTGTGTGTGTGTGTGTGTGTGTGTGTGTGTGTGTGTGTGTGTGTGTGCGTGCGTGCGTGTGCGTGCGTGTGTGCGCGCGCGCTCTGTTTGGCAGCATGTGTGTCCTTCATGCTGCAGAGGGTCAGCTGGGGCTTTGAAGTGTCTCAGCTTGGGTGCCCTCCTACAGCTGGTCTTCTCAGTGGGGGTTCATCGTGTAAAACACACAGTGGGGAAGGCCATGGTGAGCTGCAGCCAAGCCGGCTGCTGGCACACATCTGCTGTGTGCCTGTACATGAACATAACTGGCATGAAGTTAGTGCAGTCAGTCAGTGAACTGAGCTGTGTTTACCTTCACTTTGTACCCAGAGGGGGGATCTTTAATCTGCTGTCCATAGGGAACCTCCTTTCATGTTTTACAGAGAGAGAACTGACTATTTATTTGTATCTTGAATGAAAGTTTTACTTGTCCGGCTTTCCCAGGTTAAGTCGAGATTGAAATGTTTGGCTTTGACTTTGGTTTCAGAATATGGAACAAATGCTGCATTTAACAACAACTGAAATTCTCTGATGTGTTTGCCTAGTTGATCACATGTGTAGCATTATTCCCAGAAATAATATTATAGGCTAGCTCATCCAAAGTGCTTTCAGCCTCAGACACCAGGTGTTTCCTTAGGAGGAGTGGTCATTTTGGGTTGATCTGGAGAAGAAAAAGTCTTAATGGAAATAAGGTAGGAGGGCTTGAGCACATTGTCTAGACACAATCACATACAATGGTCTGCAAGGTGTGGATGGGTATGACAAGGGCGGGTGTGACCAGTATGACTCATCGTCTTTCTCTCTGTCCCTCAGTGAGGTCCAGCTTCTTCTTTTCAGTTAATTTCAGTTATTTTCCATCAATTTAATGCTCTCTCTGTGTCTGTCTTTCTGTCTGTCTGTCTGTCTGTCTGTCTCTCTCTCTCTCTCTCTCCCTTTCACTCTCTCTCTCTTTCTTCCCCTCCCCCTCCCCACCCCCACACCCCCAATTTGTCTTGTCTCTCTTTCCACGGCTTTATTAAACTGTAAAGTATGAGAGCCCAGGCCCCAGCCAACTCTACAACAATGAGCAGCTTTGTGTCTACCTGTTCCTGCTTGGCTGGCGGCTGCCTCCTTGGAGGGTGTGGGGGATGGGGGGGGGGGGTTAGCAAGCTGCAGAGGGGCGAGAGGGGAGTCTGAGCGTGTGCAGAGCCAGAGCTGCCCAGCCCTCTCCTTGCGTGAGGAGAAAGCGTGTGAACTTTCAACCCTGGCAGCTGACGGCAAAGCTTTGGGAAAGGGAGAACCGAGAGGAGGAGGAAGGCGGAGGGTTGAGGGGGTTTGGGGTAAGGGGGGTCACTGAGAAGTGTTTTGTTACACAAGGATATGGAGTTTGGTAATTAAGATCAGCAGGGAACCAAACTGAGCAGTGACTCGCCAAGAAAAAGAGAGCACCCTACTTATTTCAAGCTGTACCTACTTCAGCCTGTGGTCTGGAAAGAGAGCGAGAGAGAAAAAGAGAGAGAGTGGCTTGAGCTCAGAGTTTTGCACTGTCGTGCCATGAAGTGATTTAGAGTAGGAAATGACCCACTAGTTGCCTCAACGGGTGCCAGGAATGCGACATTACAGTTGAAAAATGCTGCTCTGGCTTATCAAAAGTGTTAAAAGTAAACATGGGATATTAATAGCTATTTGTGGATTAAATAAAATAATTATGATAATTGAAGAAATCTGTGTCCTAAACAGGGTGGGTGGGAATGACAGTAAGGAGAGCCATTCCACACCTTTGTTTCGCATCCACCAAAATTTTGTATTACTGTTAGCACATGCAAAAGCTGTGGTCTGTGCTGCAGGTATGATTCAGATGCAAGGGACAGGTGTCAGTGAATGGTACCAGGAACACAGCAGGAAAGAGGTTAGTCTCAGGGCTGAGAAGGTCACTGGAGGAATGTAGGAGAGGTCTGGATGCCTCGAGCCCCCTTCTCATGTAATATGAAGTGGTACATGTATGACTATCTCTCCACTTGTGCTATCTCAACTCCCAACTGCCTAAGCTCTGCTGTGCTGTCTCACAGACACCAGCTACAGCTTGTTTATTTCACCAGGCTTTCTCTCCTGCACTGTTGGGGTTGGCTTAGTAAACTAATTATTGTATGGCTGTTAATTTAGTGCCCATCAATAGAGTAAACAGACCTCCAGCAATGCTGATTCATGCAGACATTTGTCTCTGAGGTTTGTTATCTTTTGCTGATGAAACAAAAGCTTTCTTGAGCTTTTATCTCTTCAACTCTTTTGTTGTCATGTAACA
The DNA here is from genome assembly GCA_022829145.1 of Albula goreensis. Taxonomy (NCBI): domain Eukaryota; kingdom Metazoa; phylum Chordata; class Actinopteri; order Albuliformes; family Albulidae; genus Albula; species Albula goreensis. Next base: position 20,510,454 of record CM040745.1, read on the forward strand.
CCCAAGCGATATAGTTAGTATGTAAAGCACTAAAAAATTATCTGTTTATTAAAAGGAGGTCATATGTTGAGACTATCTGCCTGATATCCTGCAAAACATAACCAATGTTGAATAGTGACAAAGAGTACAGCAGAAAACTAGGATTAAGCACAGCGTGTTCTCGTCATGTTTGCAAATGAATAGATAAATTATGCCTATGCAGATGTTTAGATTGTTAAATGACATTAGGTATCAGACTTATATGATGTGTGTATTTAAGTTTAGCATGAACTGATACATACAACAAACAAACACCACCTGGCAGCTGAAGGTGATTTTACCATTTTACTATTTTTTAATTACTTTCCATTGAATAGAAGAAGTTGGGTCTCTCTTTCCTAATATATACCAAAAATTTGTCCCTTTATCTTGGGTTTTTTTTCTTTACTTCTTAAATGAAGAAATAACCATTTGCCTGTATACAGGCTTCTTTAAATCTTTTTATCCTGCTAAGTAGAAGTGAGTAGACTGTGAATGCTCTGTATGAGACCGAAATTCCCCTGGTGAAATACAAGGGGGGAGGGAATGGTGAGCACCCAGGGACGAAACAGCAAGGCCCATAACACAAGCTGGAATTCAGCACCTCACAGAGAGGCCTGGTTTGCTTTTCCAGACATCCAGCTTCAACAAAACAACAACAGCCAGGATCTCTGACACAGGCAGTTTCTGAGGGAGGCCTGGACAGAAGGTTGGCTCTGCTTGGGTTTTTATTTTTATTTTGAGAACACAAAAAACAAACACAGTACAAGTGAATAAACCCTGCTGGTTTGGTTGTCCAAAGGAGGTACGCCCCAGTTGGGAGTGGTGATTGTCTGGTTGTGTGAAGCGTTGATACCCTGCCAATGGTCCTGGTCCAGTCTGCTGTATCTAGGACAGGCTACTGCCACCACGTGTCCCCAGGGCTTTTGTGAGCCTTGACATTTGGCTGCATCATTATCCCTGCATCTTCATCGGCCTTGCTGCTGAACCCACAGGATGTAGCGTCTGGCTACATAGATTTGTCTGGCTACATGTACCTTTGTCATCCAATCTCCTGAAATATTTCTTTTCAAGTAGTTCTCAAGTTACCTGAGCGTCTTTGGGATGGTGCTGATTGGTAAAGTCCATTGAAAACATTTTTTTCATCACATTTTCCTAACTTTGTTTTCATGTGTGATGGTCTTTCATAGATCTGTTTTTATTTCTGCTATGCTTTCTCTTAAATGTACATTTCACATTGTTTGCTACGTTATCCATTAACGTCTCAAACACTATGTTATCATGCCATGCAGTCCATGTTATCTCTTCCTTCTTGTCCCTGTGCCAAATGCAGCCCTGCCATGAAATCTAGTAAAGTTGAGCTTATTGAGAGCAGAAAAGTACAAGCAGGGTGTAGTGTGTCTAGCTTCTTACCAGCTGAATGGACGAGCCTGTGAGGACTAAAAATAGTACTGTCCTTAACTTGTGCAAAAAAGGACTTTCAGAGTAAGGTAGTTAATTTAGTATCAGGTTTCCCCTGTCTATATCGTAACACTATGCACTGTGGGCTAAAAGGCCATCCTAATTCAAGGTTAGAAATCCTATTAGAAATGTTTTACAAATGTGGTTGCTTGTCTGCTTTTTTCTTCTTCCTTGTTTACTTACATTTACACAAATACTTTAAAATAATTCATATTTTGTTTTTTTTATAATTTTACTTTATTCTTTTATATGTTTTTGGAAATGCTCTGCTGCTTTGGCATTGGGAGTTAGTAACTGACATTCCCCACTCCCACCCCTCTTTATTAGGTCTTCTGCCCTGACCTAAGACTGTGTTTTGCTTTTAAAAAGTATAGTCTACAGAAAATGAGTCATGCAAACCCCTATAAATTAATTCTTAGTAAAAGAAAAAAAAAGAAAAGAAACAGGGCCATACCTCTGCAGAACCTCCCCAGTGCAGTGTTCAACAGCTCACTAGTCAACACCGGTTGAAAACTGCTTATCAGTTGAGCTGTATGGAAGCAGGAAAATGTACAAAACAAACACTGGCCCCTATGTGACATTGAACTGAGACAGGAGAATGTAAACACTGTGATAGCTCTTCCAGGCACTGCCCTACTTTCATTTTTGCACCCAAACCTCACTGCACAAGTAGACACGGATTTAGAACCATATAGCATCAGTTACAGGGATCAGGAGTTTTAAGGGGTCCGTTGTACCCTATAATTAAACAGATCAAGCTGCAACTGCAAAAGGGAGATTATTTCTCTACTTTTCTTCCTTGTTCTTTCAGCAAGCCTTCTCCTGCTAAGAGTGTGGAAACTGGAAAAACGTCACAACTTAGTTTTATATATTTCCTCTGACAGGAAGCATTGTAAACAGTGTCAGTGTCCCTCAGAAAGTTCTGTATCTTGCTTCTTTTGGGCAGTTTTCTTTATTTTCCATCCATTTTTCATCCCAAAAAAAAAACACCTTTTTGGGAGAATATCCTTGGCTCATGTCTCCTGGGGGTTGCATTGTTAGCTGCCTTTAAACAAAAAAATCCCACACTGTACTGCATAGCTGAAAAATACAAAGCTGAAAAAGATGGTTATGCTGTATCAATAGTCTGTCCACCTTTGTTTACAGTAATGAAGTATGAAATGTTTCAGCTGATGGTTTCAGGCGAGATTATGCCATTCTGTATGAGACATTGTTATATTCATATCCAACCAAAGTCAAAAACATTCCTTTCTATAAAAAGATCTGGCAATGTTATGCCTTGCTTGTCAGGAATGTGCCATAACTCAGACCTAGAATAGGATTGCAGTACTTATAACGACCCTATTACCCTAGATAGGAATTATTTATTTTATACATTTGTACTTCTGACCACTGAAATATATTATTCTACATGTATATGGTATTGCATTCCCCTTATTCTGATTCATTGACAATTAGAAGTTTTAATTGTATATCATTATAATATAGCATTACATTTTTTTATGGAAATGAATATGGCTTAACTATCATCTTCTATTGCTTTAGAAAATGCAGACAGAGAACAAAGAAAGAAGACTGCATTGTCTCTCTTATATAAAGGCCTAGAGCCTGTCACACCTGCTCTGTCCCTGCACTCCAGAAAAATGTTTGCATCTCATTAATACAGACCACACTCAAGAGCCAGGGCTTATTGAAAGAAAAGTACAGAGAATTGAGTGGATTAATGTAAGGCTGTGTACCTGTTCTGTTATAATTAATTACACTACAAATGACATAAGGTAAAATTAAATAAAAAAGACCTCCCCAGCCATGGACAGAAAGCTCTGAGGGGTGAGGGTGATTTTGTAGTTAGCATTGCACATCACTTGTGGAGGTCCTTCCTGGGAAGGGACAGCTTACTGTACAAGGATTTCTGAATGGAGCTAGGGAAACTCTGACCAGCTGTCAATTTATTGATCCGCTCCAGGCGTTTAACAGCACACCTGGTGCACTACGTGTCTGGATAATAATAACAGAACATGCCCTCTGGTCTGCTTGTACACATTGGAGGGGGAAGGGGAGGGTCTTAAATGATTATATCTAAATGAAATTAGAGAATTTTCTAGAAGATTTAAGGTTTAAGATTTTCCAGGAACAATGCAACCTGAAGAGAAATAGCTTCCATGAGAATCCCATTAGGATAGGCATAATGACTTTTTTCTTTCATTAAGCTAAACAGTGGGTTTATCACAGTTTATCTTAGCCAGTTACCTGATACCATTGGTTCTGGAATTTCAGTCTTCAGTCCTGGTGTCTTTAGACCACAACTGACTCCTATGTCACGCTGGGCTATGTCTGTGTTGCTACCACCACAGAGGTAATATGGGCAAGAGAAGCAGTTTGAGGAAAGTGTTGATCTGAATACACCGACAGGTCACTCCCCTCTTTCAGTGGAGAGTCTGCAAGTCAGAGCGTGCTCTGCAATGGGGAGAGTATGGATGATGTGGTATTGCCCGGATTGGGGGAGGAACAATGGCTTCATTCAGCTCTGGGGTTTCAAAGGCAAAATCCTGTTGGCTGGGCCAAAGGTAGGGGCTTTTTTGGGTTGGAGGGAAATGAAGGGTCTGAAGGATTGGGGCAAAGGAATGCATTTTTGGGGCACGAGGGAGGAGGCAGGTTTAGGAACAAGGGGATAGTTGGAAGGCAAGAAGCCTTTTTACTGTGTGGTATACTCCAAGTCCAACAGATCGAGCAAGAATATATTGGCAATAGACCCAAGGGGAACCCCTAGTGGCTGAAGCAGATTAATCTCAAAACAGAACACACACACAGGGGGTGTCTCATTTTATATGGGGACTAGGGATTGCCACAGCTGTTCCTGATTAAAGTCTTAAGGTGGGCAGTGTGAGATTAAAGTCCCATCTTGCTACATCAGAATGTTAACTGTTGGAGATCCCAGGATACCTAGAAACATTTTATTACTTTTTACTTTGTTTTTCCTTGGTACTAGTTTTGGTCAGTATTTTTTTTTAAACATGAAGTATTAATTCAGATGGAAAACAGCACATGGAGACCACATTCAGAACAAGAGTACAACCTTCAAAATGAGCTCCCCTGACTCTGGTCCTGCTGCTCTCCTGGATGTAACAACAGCACTACTGTGGCAAGGCAAGCCAGGCCCAGCTCAAGGGGGCATTAATGTGGTTTAAACTCTGGCTAGGGGCATGGGCATTTGAACAACATAGTCACAAAAGCAGAGGTACAGACTCAGAAAAAATTCAGAATTCTGCATGGATAAGAAGGATATAAATACATTGTCTTCATAAATGATTGATAGATGTGTTAGAATATGTACCATTAGTGCCCTGAAACCTATTTATGTATTACTTTTTGCAAGTGTGTTTTCTGTATGTGTGTATATATATATATATATATATATATATATATATATATATATATATATATATATACACACACACACACACACACACACACAGACATCCTGTACATTCGCAGCTTTACTGACATGAAGGAAAGCTGATCCAAGGCCACAGAATGATGCAAGTGTAATGTGAGCCTGCTGAGCAATACCTCTGAGTGTTCGATTTTGCCGTAAATCATGTTAAACACTGAGCAGTGCACACCATGAGAGAGCCATAAAAAGTTTGGCACACCTCAGAAAATTCCCATACTGAGAAGCAGCAGGATAGTGTATGATTAAGCAGTGTGAGGAATGCTGGTGCATGACATTGCTGCTTAACTATTACATTTACACATCCCGAGAATCATTTGTTTGTAGTATTATTTTAATAACACACTAGCATTTCCAAGAAATGAGTCGTGCTAATCAGAGTAGTTTAAAGACCACCTAAACACTTACAATAGTATTTTTTCAGCTTGTAGTTTTTATTTTTTTAACTCATGAACTCATTTTCCATTATTTTTTCTCAGACAAAGTTTGAAATTGTCGCTTTCAAGTCCTCACTGTGCCACCTGTATGGAGCTGTGCAGCTGCAGCATGCGCTCTGCTCTGTAGCACTTCCCCACCTGCCAGTGGCTATTTTCCACGCCACAGGCCACACAGATTGAAAGAGAAGCACACACAACATTGATGGGTACTGATAGCCTGTGGGCACTTGGCTTTTCATTCAGAAGAACTAATGCAGCAGTAACTCACTGAATGCTGGAGGGGTGCAGCAATATGTGTGCCAGTTCCCACCTCCAATTACTGTCGCCCAATGAAATGTCCTAGGCTTTTGCCTGTGAGGACCAAATGCTGCAAGGCCCTGGCTGCTTTTGTTCCTATTGGTTTTACCATGGAGCCACTTACAAAAGTGTATTTTATATTGAACTGATGCATTTATGGTAGTCTCTGCTTCGTTCTTCAACTTGGTTGTCTTGGGTTGTGTACTCTCAGAGTTTGCCAAGTGCAGTGTCATATTTTTATACTGTGAGATTTATTGACTGAATTACATTTAGAAGTAAGGGGGAGCAATTATCACTGAGCACCATTTATAAATATGTGTAAAAAAGGGAAAGCTCTGGGCAGTGGTCCAGTTTGTTAGCTAATGGGCTTCAGGTGCTGTCAAGGATGCAGACTTGTTCTGCACGCGATGGTCATTAAGCAACAGGCTGAATGAGAGCAGAGTACAGCCCCCTCCTTACTTGCTGGTGAGCAAGGGTGAATCACAGACCCCTGTCAGTGTCTGGGATACATCAGCAGATCAGAGCTTGGGAGGGTTGCATGGCAGGGAGAAGAGGCTGCATCACTGAGACAGAGTGGGAGAGTAACTCATGTATGAGCTGTGGACCATCAATGGTATAGCTCATGGGTTCTGTCTGCAGAGGCCTAGAGCTTAATCATGCATGCACACGGATCCAGAGATGCTTTGGATCGTAAATGGACAAGATTAACTGCAAGGAAACTGAAATTGTATAGGATATAAAGAAATGAAGAGATAAATCTCATTACAGACAGGTTGGTGTCCATGTTCTTGCCAGTGTCTCCATTATGAGAAAGCAGAGGTAGAGATATAGCCCACATAGAAAGATCTCTCCATTCACTTTTTGCAGCTGCAGGCTATGTTATAACTTTTGCTGTAAAGCTCTCAACCTGAAGATGAGCTAATTAAAAAGGCTAGTTATAAACCATGCACTCATTGCGACAACCTCACTGGAACAGGGAGCAAACATCCATATTGTTGCCTCTGAATCACATAATATTAAGCCACTGCGTCTTTGGTCTCAGCAGCCACCAGTATAACTCACACGAGCACATTAAGCTGTAACTTGTGCCGTGAAACTCTGAGCATCTAATTCATGATGGGAAACATGAATCCTGATGACTGAGATCCTTCCCTCCCTGGGTAACGTTGAGGCCAGTTATTTGCCTCGTTGTTATTTGCTCCGAATGTGGGGCCTATCCTCACAGTAGAACTGTGCTTAATGAGCCAAGTCACCCATAAACACTATGATAAATTTAAGACTAGTTTCATTTCTAAGATCATAGAATTTCAATTTTCGGTGTAGATTTTAACAAGCATCTGTATTGTCCTGGCAGTGATATACTACACTGGTTTTATTTCACATTTATTGATATGCTCTAGTTGTTATCAGACTGTGGCCCACGTTTTAAGAGCAAGTGCAGTCCATTGACAAATATTCACAGAAATATAACTACGTAGAGATGTACAATGTTAGTCATACCTGCCTACAGGTTATTTTAACATCAGGCGATATGCAAGATCTTCCAGGCAAGTTCTTTGCTGATATTAATTAAATACCTGTCATGTGTGTAATCTGAAACCCTGTGTCTTGAGCACCAGAGTGCTTTGAAGTGCTCTGCAGGTAGAATGTAAAATTATGCCTGTAGCAATCCTAATATACAGGCTGTGAGAAATGAAACACTACAGAGGTGAGACTTATGTTGTGTCAGTCCACATCCACATGCTCATTACAGGATTTTCAAAGCTTTCTTCCCTTGCTCACAACACAAAGTTCTTCCATCTAGTGTAGCCAAAGGCATGAGCTGGCCCCAACCTCAGCCTCGGCAGTCCTTTCAAGAGTTTTCATGAAAACAGTGCTTCGTTTTATGGCTGATTATGTTTATTGGCTGTCAGATTTCTATCTGCATTGTATTCCTGGGAGTTTTGATAAGTTTTATTTTTTCCGTGAGAAAAGTTGACCCCCTTAGACAGCTTATTCATGGCAGGATATGTTCATTTTGTTTTTAAATTATATCTATTTTTATCCTGCCCTGCACATGTTGATCCTTGACAGAGTGTGATAGAAGTGGCCTTTTCTTGTGTGGAGGCTGTGGCCGGGTGGATTTTCCTAAAACAGCTGTGATGCAGATTGAGCCTGGATCTCCCGTCAAGCATGCCACGACAAGGCCACCATTTTCTTCAACATGGTGCTCGACAGCTGGCTGGACCCTCTCTTTGATTAGGTTTGTCTGTTGAGGGCTGATGTCATTATACAATGAGGCCGGCTCACCAAAGACAGAAAGCAGGGTTGTTTCACCAACAGCCATGTGCTTTGGATTACAGAGACCCTGAGATGAGGAATAAAAAGGCCGTAATTGACCAGAGGCTAAAGTCCTTCGATCTTTGGGTAATTCCAGTATCAGTGCCTGTTAGTTCAATGGACTTTATTGACACCCAAGATATCATCTGACCTTTTCCTTTGTTGTCAAGAGAAGCATACAGTACATGTATTGAGCTCCTGTCTATACACTGGTGGGGGTTAGATGTCAGAACATACTATACCTGTATGTACAGCCAAATAAACTATGAGATTAATCAATTTAACATGCTTTCATAATCTGCTACTTACCTCTTTGGTTCTCCATGTATAATTCAATGTAAGTGTCTCACCCCCTCTGTCTTTTCAGGAATTTTAGAGATCAAAGGAGAGTTGTTTTTTTTCCTCTTGCATATCTGAAATGTCCCATCTTCAGATTTTGGTACAACATTGATGCATTACACTTCTCAGAGATATTACAGTTTATTCACAGGCATAGTCCTCTCTTTATAAATACGCCATGTTGGAGAATTGAGCTTAAAAGAAAAGAAGTAAAGGGATATGTACAGTGAGTTGAGCAGGATTGCTATAAATATGAAGGTCAACAACAGGCTTTGGAGCTAAAAATAATCACTTAAGCACAGACAGACTGACAACCTCTAAGTAGCTGATGAAATAAGGAAATATGGTTAAAACTGGGTTTAGTGGGTAAGCAAGACACAATGCCTGCATGACTGTGATAAGAGTACAGCACAGTGTAGACTTGGTGACTGCCTAAAGGGAAGTCTGTGTTAGAGTTCAAATGCAGTTGGTCTTTGAGGTCTGCCCCACCAGCCGATGGATCTTTTCTTATCCATTGGCAAGTCTGGTTTGCTACTTAGTCTTCACCACTAAAGCCCTATCAAAGCCAATCCTTTTGTAGTTCCTTTTCTGTGGTTACAAGGCCTCATGTCAGAGTCGAGGTTAACCTTACCAGTCAACAGAGAGGACCATAGATGCCAAGACACAGAGAAACGTGTAACCCTTGCCAGCTGTTTGAGAACTCCACTCCTCACAACTCTAGAATAGTGCACAGTGGAATCTCCTAGATTGGGAATGTAAGGGTAGATTATATACAATTGGTTATTTTAGGCTCTTGTTTCTTACCAGGGTCATCAGGGACATTTCAAACTGCTGTGTTGGGAATATCAGTATTCTCTGGGAGAGACATGTTTTCTTTTAATACTATTTTAAACAATTTCTTTCAAACCAGGCTTTCCTTTGAATATTGACTGTGACCCTGAAAATAATTATCTCCTCAACAAGATGGCAAAAACATTACTATTTTGTTTCCCCTCTGTGATCATAGGAGTAAACATGGGAATATAGCTGCACCACATCTGTGTCTTGAAATTGATATATTTTCCATCCATCTATGCTCCCTTTGACAGACATGGGAAAAGACATGACAATTTAAAAGTACATAGTAACAGCTAGCCTTCTTTTATAGTTATCTTTGGGTTTGCAGTACCCCAAAATTATCATGAAGCATCTGTCATGTGGGAGGATATTTTTGTTTTCAAGCAAGAATTTTTTAGGTTTTTTATTTTTTTTTTTCTAGTTTGTGCTTTGTACCATGAGCTCAATTTGCAGTCTGGGCTCCAGTGTTCATGTCCGTACATGTGAGAGAGAACATCAGCATGTCTGTCCTTCCAAGTAAAACCTTTAAACCATGTGGGTGCTAATGCTAATTATACTGCCTATAATGATATTGCACAGTAGCACACTGGACTCTTGGAAGAAAGATGTAGATCAAACCAAGGAGGCCATCACCGCAGCATTCATGATGACACCCATGAGACACAGTCTGTAGGACTTGTGTCTACAAGGCTCAACTGCTGCTCTCAATCTCTGCCTGCTTGTAGAGCTCCCCACTTTTTTCTCTGACTAGCCCCACCCCAACATAAAAACATGCTGCATTGATTTACGATCCAACTCGAAGACCTTCTCTTCAGAAGTGACTGCGTACAGTGGACGTTTGTTCGCCTTGGTCCATCTGAAACAGGGGGTTGCTTGTTCTCTGTACTCGTGTGGATATAGTGCAAAGGATTGGGTCTCCTGTCTGGGAGAATGAGTCTACTTTCCTCCACTTTGGCTTTCTGTGCTCTCTCTGTGATGCTTGGCCCAAGGGCTCAGAGGTGAGCTGCTTCCCACTGTCTGACAAATTGCTGTGGAAACCTATCAGGACAAGCATGTAAATGTGGAGATACCCTGCAATCAATGGGCATGCATATGTGGGACTATTACAGAATCAATGATCTCAGGACCGTGTGGGTAGCTGTAGACATCCCTGGATATACATAGTGACACTCTTGCAAAAATATTTTGATATCACAGTCTGGCATAGGACATTTCTTCAGATATAAATATTCCTACTACTCACAGGCCCAGTACTTAGTCAAATGAATGCTGTATCTCTGCTACAGTCATGCTTGGTGTTACCAGGAACAGGCCCAGGCCAGGTACCAAACATGCAAAATTGAAGAATGATGAAGTGGACTTTAATTTGTGTGTCATCAATAAACCTACTAAAACATCACAAAACATGTTTTGGATATGTACACAATCTTTAATAAAGATAAAATGAAGAATATTGGCTTTTTTCCAATTTTTGCATGTTCATCAACCACCTGTTCCAGACTAAATAGCATACATGTGCCGTTTATGTTATAAATCTTTTAACACACAACAAAATTCCCTTCTATTGCTGCAGTACCCCTTGCATATTTACACAACCTCATACCCTTGATAAAAAGAAATGTTTATACCTGAAAGATGGTAAAGAAGTGGACACTGGTTAGCATGTGCACTTAGCTCTGGCACATATTTAATTCTCCCTTAGCTGTGAAATTGCTGACACGTCCAATCCAGATTGCTCGCCACCTATGAATATGAATAACTTTACAGTAGATTGGCTATGATTGTTATTATTTATACAAAAAGTAAGGGTAGCCTGTTATCAACTAATGATGAGACCATTTTGTAAACCCTCTACATTGGCATCAGATGCTGTTTTTGTGCACATCACCTTCAAGGAGACCACACACTCAGGATCAAACAGCAGTATTGTTGGAATGAGTATTAAATCTCTGTTGTGATTGTGACTACAGTTTTATTTTTCCTCTACCTGCTAAGGGGCAGAGCAGAAAATAGAACTACAACTTTAAACATCTGGAGTAAGAAAATTATGTCCGCAGTTTTGCTGTGTCAAGTACTCATATGCATGCAGTTGTTTTTACTTAGCCTCTCTTAATCCCAATCTGTTTCTCCTCAGGAGAGAAATAAATAAACAATTCAAAAAAAGGGGAATTTAATCAGATTATCCTGTTCTTGTCCTTAAATATCTGGCCATGTTAAGCGCGTGGCTGTATCTGTAGTCTCAGCTGAAGTTGGAGGCTTAAGGGGGTGGGGTTGCAGGGGCTGAGGGTGGAGGTTGATGTTGGAGAAGTGGGTTTGTGGGTTCAGAAAAACAGAAGAATTTCAGAAGTTGGCAGAGAGTGTATAAACAATGTACGAAGGCACAGCTCACTCCAGATTTCTGTGCATTTTTTTTTTTACTTGCGTGCCGGTGTGAAGTTGTTTCTTTTCTCTTCTGCAGCGACCATGAAGAAGGGTGCTGTGGGCTGGCTGGGGGAGCGGACTGCATCTTTTGGGGGGAACGGACACAATGTTACCACCATTGATGGCGTCTCCTTCTCAGAAGGGGAACTCCTGCTCCAAGTAGGTGACAGGAGTTCTGTATATATTTTTGAATATGTAATTTTTTAGGTTTTGCTACTCGCTTTCTTTATTTAATCTTTTTTTTTATCTTTTCAGTTTGTTTATTTTTGTTTGGAGGTACACTCACACAAGACAATTAGTCAGTTTTTAAAACTCAGTTTTTAAATAAAGAGGAAAGAATTTGTCCTGCCTCCTCTTCTCTGTGCTAGATTGACCAAAACCACTCAAGAGCTGAGCATGTGTCAGCTTGTTTCCATTCACACAGACTCAGACTGTCAATTCACCCAAGACCAGAAAATTTCCTCCCTTTACTTCTGAATATGGGTCAGGTCCAGCACCCAGTCTAATGCCCTAGGCCTTTTTTCTGACTTTGCCAAAACACCTTTGTGCAAATATTTATGGAATTACATGTCTTTGTCAGTTGTCTCTTACAGTGTACTGTTTACACATGGATGCATACCTTGAAATAAAATTACTGAAAAATGCAATAACCCTTAAGCATATATGTTGTAACACATAATTCAGTGTGCCTCAAATCCTCTGAGGCATTGTTGTAAAAACCTGCCTGGATATAGCACAAATGTTACTTAGGAATGACTTTTATATTTTGTCCAGTGAGGTAATGCTGTAAATGGTAATCATCATAAAGGACATTATAAAACACACCCAGTTCTTTGGTGTTGTCTATAATGTAGAATGGTGCTGCTTTGATTAATGGATGATTTTCTCTACATGATTACTAGGTTGTGGTGTACAGGGTACTCATTTGGAGAATGGGGAGAATTGGTAGAACTGCAGTCCTATTAAGACCACAGTTTAGAATGAACTGTAGATTGTGTGGTGCCTTTCACATCACACACCCACCCCCACTTAAGGTTTGCAGCTCTCTCCTGTAGAGCTGGCAAATAAAGTTAGTATACTTTACATGCTGGAAAACACAATCCAATAAAACCAACTTGAACAAAGCTTGGTATTGTTTTAACATCTTAAATGCTCACTGGTTCAGCCAGCTCTGTAAAGGGAAAAAATTAAGGAAGTAAGCACATTTACCAAATATGCTAACTGCCAGTGAAAGAAAACTGTTGTCTCGATAATACAAAAAACAATGTGATCCATGGTTCTGCCTTGGTCTTATGATTCTATCTTTAATGTGGACATTTTGACAGCCAAAGCGTTTTTCCCAGTTGTTTCTGCCAAGCATAGTCACAGTTAGTGATGCTGAACAAAGCCGGTGCTCTTCGAGTGCCTTGCTCTTGAGCAATATTTACTTACCAGTGCAAACAAGTGTCAGAGACTTTTCAATACCCAAAAACAGTTGGTGTGGTAGTTCACCTTCAAGGAAGGGATGGTGTGTTTATTTGGCAGGTTTGTTTCCTGATTCTTAGTGGTGCACTGTAATAGATATATGTAACCAACTTGAATCTGTCAGCAGCAATTAAAAAAGCATTTCTACATATTTATCCAGAAAACACATACTCTACCATGCTTTCAACATGGATTTGCTTTTTCTTTTTGTAACAGTTTTTCCTCCCACTAGAAATTTTTCTATGTAGTTGTTCATTTTGGTCCATTAAGCTTCATATCCCCTCCTTTCTGTCTGTCGTTTTCTCTCTTGCTCACTCCTGATCTCTCTCTCCCTTTCTCTTATGGAGGGGGAGTGTTCTGACTGCCTATTGTTTATAAGCAATAGGATCCTGTGCGTGACTAGAAGCCATATTCCCCCCCTTCTGTTGACATTTTTAACACCTGAACAAAGAGGTCACTAATTGTGTGGGATGTTTACCCAAACTAGCTCTCTCTCTTGTTCATTCTTTCATTCTCTCTTCTCTCTCTCTCTCTCTCTCTCTCTCTCTCTCTCTCTCTCATTCTCTCTCTCCCTTCCTTTCCCCTTCCCTCCTTCCCTGCCACCTATCAGCTTATTTTTTCTTCTTTCTGCAGCATGACTTCTGGTTTTAAATGAATTTTTCTGACTTTGACATGGGGCAACAGGACTTTTGTCTTAAAAAAGAGTAAAAGGTAAACTATGGGGGCATCTCGCTCTTCTTAAGGCAAACAACAATTTAATCTACCGGTGCTGAATCTAGATGATTGAGTGCAGAATGTGTTTACCTTGACTTGCGCAAATGCAATATGGACAGCATACGTTCAGACAGATGTGAATTAGTTCCTCAGTAAACACAGTCCAATCTTGAATCCTGTGCATTGACATAAACACAGATTGACTAGATGGCCTGTTTAAAGGAGTCAGTTAGAGAATTTCAGTGGAGTTTTCATTGGAGTTTAATGCTCTTTTTTCAAGAATGCCTTGGAACAAGGACCATGGAGAGTCAGAACCTCCAGTTTCAGTCTCATCTGGTAGATACCAACAGCCAAAAGCCCCATATCCCTATTAGCACATGAAGACATTGCCTTTTACAGTTACTTCAGAAAGAAGGGCCCCAAACTTCTATATACCACAGAGGGAAAAATGGACTGTTATGTCAATGTATTTTTGGCTTGGTCAATGTTTGCACCAAGGTATAAACTCACTGCTGTTCATAACATGTAATGATTTAGGTTAATCAAGCTTTATGGCAAGCATTTGTTAGAATATTAGTGTGATTCACAAATATGAAAACTGATACAGTTAAAATCTTTATTAAAATGTAACACTATAATGTATTGGGCTTTGAAGGGCTCTATCATTAGACATTCACTGCACTCTCACAGAGTATCTGTATGCATTCATGGGCACTTGAGATTTGAACTATGCTGCATCTGTGCGTGTCTGTGTGTGCTTGAGCATGGGCATCAACATACGTTACATCTGAGCATGTGTGTTTAAACCATACCTCCTCTGTGTCTTGTTAGGCCCTCAATGGCTTTGTCCTAGTGGTTACCGCAGAGGGGTATGTCTTCTATGCATCTCCAACCATACAGGACTACCTGGGCTTCCATCAGGTAAGCTGTAAAGCATATTTCGATTCCATCACTGAGCACATTTTTTTACATGTGTTTAGTCTTATTTAGTATTAAGTACATCAAGTATCATGTGAGAACAATATTAGTTACATTGATAGACATGAAATAAATGCCAAAATGTGAACCATTAAACACATGGTGAATAAAATTGAGGATACCTATGTATATTTTCATGATGCTCCACAAAGCAACATTTTAGAGTGTTTTTTTTTTAAATAATTTTTTAATTGAACAATTCATACTTCATTTCAGTCAACTAAAATGACAAACACAAGAAAGTTAAGAAAAGATTTGAGGGTGACTCTTTCTGAAAGGTGGCAGTTTAAATGCATACCACCAACAGTATAGTGTTGGATTTTTGCAGCTCAGTGATTTTAAAAATGTAACAGTGAAGGTGAATTCTGAACACACAAGAATTGTAAATTCTCTGCATTTACCCTGAAGGCAGACATTGTGATATCTTCCTCACTTGTCATTCAGTTATGTTTTTCATGAAATATGTCCAGACTGCAGTCATTTCCTTTCTTTCTGTGTATTGTATTGGTATACACAGGCAAGCAAACTTCAAGCCACACCATGCTATAAACATGTGGTCTGTGTTTTAACCTTACCGCATTTATTCCAAGCAAGAGGAGAATCTGTATATTAAAGTTGGTTAATACACTGTGCAGGTGTCATAATATCAACATTCTCACATTTTGAAATGAGGCCATGCAGACAGGCCCACAGAAATTGAGAATCTCTGTTTGTTTGTTTGTTTGTTTGTTTGTTTGTTTGTTTGTTTGTTTGTTTGTTTGTTTGTTTGTTTGTTTGTTTTGAAGACTTATTTTGTAAAAAAAAAAAAATTAAGTGAATTTTACATTACACATGTTACCTCAGAATCCTATTTTCGGAGGTTTTATTCCTGGTGATTATGTTTAAATATGACTAATCAAAGCCTGTGTTTACTTGTAAGTTGAAGAAAATTATATAGCAATATTGTCTTTCAGGACATTACTCAGGTAGTGATATTTGTAAGATCACTATCACTGATTTTCTTTTTCTGTTTGGAGTCTTGTTCATCTAATGGTCTCCATTATAGATGTTCAGCTGTCAATCCAGGATTACCCTTGGTGCAGATTTGAAAGCAAGTAGCACAGAGAGTTGAAACAGTCACACCAGTGAAGGGGCTCAATACATTAGCCGTGTTATGGATCAGTGATTGCAAACCTGTAACACCTAGTGCACTTAGTGCTACTTCAGTGACACCTGTCTTGTTGACCAAATCAGAAGACACGTATCAATTAAATTAACTTTATTTTTCCCTCTTCAGTCTGATGTGGTCCACCAGAGCGTGTTTGAACTCATACACACAGATGACCGTGCCATGTTCAGACGCCAGCTTCATTTTGCACTCAACCCCAGACAGTTTAGCTCTGAGCAAGGTGGAGATGGTGAGTGCCATAGGTGGTGGTTAATTTTCTTATGGGAAGTCCTGTACTGCATGCTTCAAAACAGTAGCACTGCACTATAGGAATACAGTGTTTTGGCTTTAATGTTGACTGAATCAGGGAAAAATCACAAGACCGCACACACTAAACAATACTATATACTAAATAATAATATACTAAATACACTGCTCAGGTTTGTTGGTGAAAGGACTCTGTTTCATTACTATTGTAGGTTTGAGTCACACTTCACACCTTTTTACCATAATTATCTTCCAGGTATGCAAAATAGCAGTGACATTACCAACAACATTGTGAGCTATGACCCCCAACACATCCCCCCTGAAAACTCATCCTTCCTTGAGAGGAGCTTCTGCTGTCGTTTCCGATGTCTGCTAGACAACTCCTCTGGCTTCCTGGTAAAAACGAGATAACTTATTTCTGACAAATTATCAACATAGTCTTGGTTTAGAACTGAGACTACTTTGACCTTACTTTTTGGAATGATAAAGTATTATTTCCTTCAGTAAAGGATCCTTTGTAGCACTTGGGAACCACTGAATGGTTTTTACAGGATCATGTGTATGACTATTCTTTACTTGAGTCTCTGTGCTGAGAAGTTTCCTGCTTTTGGCATGTCCAGGCCCTTAACTTCCAGGGACGACTGAAGTACCTCCATGGACAGAACAGAATGTCTGAGGATGGAACCATGACCCACCCTCAGCTGGCCCTATTTGTCATTGCCATGCCTGTACAACCTCCATCCATCCTGGAGATCAGAACAAAGACACTTATCTTCCAGACAAAACATAAGCTGGACTTCACTCCCATGGGCATTGACACCAGGTAGCTACCCCGATAAAAAGCAATTACCTCTGGGCTCAGCAGTTGAGAAGTTCATAAATGAAGACGCATATCTCATTATTATCAGTTTCACCCATATAGAGATAAAATCAGAATGAAATGTCAGTTGTTGGTCTTCAGTATCCAGTTTGTTGTTGAAATCAGTATTCCTGTATATGATGTTGTACATTCCTTGCAGAGGAAAAGTGGTTCTGGGATATACTGAAATGGAACTATGTCAGAGAGGTTCTGGATACCAGTTTATTCATGCAGCAGATATGATGCACTGCGCCGACAACCATGTCCGAAGTGAGCTTTTGCATCTTTGTTTCATTCTGTTATTTATGTACATAAAAAAATAACTTTGCTACTATATTGTCTATTATGAAAATGTATCAAAGCATGACTCTTGTATTTTTTTATTTAAGATGGCTTATTTCATGTTGGCAGAATACTGGGACACACTGCTGATTTTATTCATTTTTTTCTTTCTACAGTGATAAAAACAGGTGAAAGTGGTTTCACAGTCTTTAGGCTCTTGACTAAGGTCGGAATTTGGGTCTGGGTTCAAGCAAACGCCAGACTTGTGTACAAGGGAGGAAGACCTGATTTCATCATTGCACGCCAGAGAGCCTTGACGTAAGTATTCATTAAAAACACCAACTTGCCATTGCAGCTGATCTATGCCATTTATGTTCGACTGACAATCATGTATCTTAATGACTGTGACACTGTTTGTTTCTCTAGAAATGAAGAGGGAGAGGAACATTTGCGTCAGAGGAAGATGCAGCTACCCTTCAACTTTGCTACTGGAGAAGGTGTCCTGTATGATACCACTCCCACTCTGGATATACCTGAGATGTCAGGCAATGGAAAAGCCTCTAAGATGAGGAAGATGCCTGACCAGAAGATGCTGGATCCCAATTCTCTACTTGGCTCCATATTAAAGCAGGACAAGTCAGTCTACATCCAGCCCACTGAGTCTGATGTCCAGTTAGCCTTTGACAATGCCTTCATAGACAGCCATGCACTTGTCAATGTCCCTAGTGATGTTTGGCCGCAGGGATCCCCAAAGTCTAACTGCAGAATCAAGGAGGAGACCACCGTTATGGCCATGATGGACTCTCTGGAGCAGATCATAAGCAATGGTTCCCTTGAGGACCTGGATGTGGACGCCATGGAGCTAAAAGAGTGGGAGAATGCCTTGCTGAGGATGAACATTGAAGACAGTGATATGTCCGATGAGTTCAGCAACATAATCACTAACGACATCCTCTCTTATGTGGAGGATGCCCTGTTCAGTGGTAATGGCTCTGAACAGCTCAATCCCCTTGGGTCTGTCCCATCCAGCAGTTTCTTTGCAAACACTCTCACAAACCAGAACACCTTTTTAGAGGTACCAGAGAGCCTGCGAGAAGTAGAGTTACAGAATTCCATGTTGCCTGTCAACCAGAGCTTCAGCCACCAAAGTACATTGCTTAGTGACCCCCAGAAGCAAGTGACTGTGGACAACCCCCAGCCTAACTACCTTGGAATAGTAGGGCAAAGCCTTCCAGTCACAGGAGAAACTGTCAATGGCTTTCAGCAGCTCCCTGAAGTCGGCCTACAAGTTCCCATGGAACTGAGCAGCCCCGCACAGATACAGCCTCCACTCCAGCTGCAGTCAGGTGACATGTTCAGTCAGTCAGGGGGCCTAACAGAACCCATTTCAAAGAATGTTTTGGGTCAAAACAACCAACTATCCCTGAATGCTACCTTGGCTGGGCCTTGTGTGCAGAATCAAGTGAGACATAGTCTGCCTGGTGCACAGACTATGTTCAGTCCTACCAAGCTGAATGACTTTGGCCATTTGCCGCAAAAACAGATGCAGACAGCTTCACAGGGCATGGCAGGAACTGTCCATCCTAACCCGATGGCTGTGCCTTTCCAAAATCAGCATCGGGCTGGACTTACAGCCCAGCAAATGAACTTTCAGCAGCAGACATCTGTCAACCAATCAAACCAAATGGTTTCAGGCCAGGACAATGGCTGGAACCCCTCTATCCCCAATGTTAACTTTGCAGACAACTTACTGGAAGCCTGTACCCCGAATGTTTTGGTTCAGCAAGACCGGGAGCGGGCACCAGGTGCTTGCCTTCAAGGACATTTTTCAGTTCAAACACAAAATAATAAAAGGCTGCAGACATGGCAGCAGCCTCCCACTGTCCTACCAAATGGTCATCAACATCACCCAAACTGTTACAGCCAGTCTCCAGAATTTTCAAGAGATCCACTTGCAGGTGTGTTGCTTCAGGACTCACAAAACTGTAGTACTGGCTATCGACCTCAAAACACCCCCAATGGTATTTACTCTCTACAGGTAATGCAGATGGATAACACTCCTCCACCAAACAACAGCTGCATGTTTGAAAGCAGTTCATCCACCCCTGTCAATGGGATGCAGTTTAACAGAGCTGGCCTGCCTGCCTCTGTCTCCTCATGTGAGAATGGAAAGATAATCCATAGCCAGAACCAAAATCAGCCATCCTGCTACTTCCAGAGGAACTCCAGTGAGCCCATCATTGGAAACTCAGCCATCCACCAGGAAGAGCCAGGATTAAATCCTTTGTTATGCAAAATGGCACCCGGCCTCTCTCCAGAGGGTCTGATGGCCCCGCATCAGTATCTTAATTACAATGGTCAAACACAGGTAATCAAGCCACTGTTCACCACCCAAAAAATGCCCTGTACCTTTGTCATGGATATCCTCCCACTGTATTTCTTCTTTATCTGATGAGTATCATAAGTGTAGAACTTGGATTCCCCAGCCCTAGTCATAGAGAGCCACAGGGTCTCCTGGTACTCCTTGAAACTTAGCTAATCTCATACCTAAATAGTCACATTCAAATATCCACATTCACACTAATTACAAACTTTCACATGAAAACATGAATCTGAAACAAGATTGTCACTATCTAGGTCTACCCCTGGTAAAGCTTCATGAGTGGCAGACCAGTCTGATTTTGTGTGATCAGTGTGATTTTGATAGTGAAATTCAGCATGTTAATAAAACAACTGATACTGTAGCAATAAACAAGCTTTAGACAAAATGTGTACCATAAAAAAGTGTAGACTGTAGACAAATCAATATTGCACTGCTTTTTCCATATGATACAGCCACAGTCTAATACACTCTCCTCTCAACACGTAATGCTGATTTTGCTGTTTTATTTCCGACACAGATACCCAGCTGTATGTTAGAAGAAAACACAGCTCTCTCCATCCCTCCGTTCGCTAATGGAACCACATTTTTTTCTGAAAGTAATCAAACCAACTGTTGTGACTTCTGAAAGTCCTTGCTCTTGGAGATACAAGTACTGACTGAGAGAGACTGAAGCACTTAAAATGGAAAAACACAATCCACATCATTGGGGCCTTATAAGTGCCTGTGGAACTTCACTCTATTAGCCCGTCCTTGGAGATGTGAAAACCTTGTCTCTTGCAGCTTGAACCCAGCAAACACATGGGCCTCCAGTGCTCTCACCAGGCTCTGGGACTAGGAAAGAGAATACCTTGGGAAGAGATGATTGGCCAGGATGCTTCATATATGATTTGCCTCAAGTCCCAAAAGAAGATTCTGTGGAAAATATTTATTTGTTTATTTTACAGTTATTCCTGTTGCAAATGCAAGAGCAGTGGACATTAATGGAATTACATATGGCTGGTTAGGTTATCAACAATGAGACAGCAAATGAAGTAATGAAGGGGCACCATGCCATCCTTTAGAGTTGAATTTCTGGGAATTGAGTGGAACGGGAAAAATATCACTGACAATCTGTTGGAATACCACGGACTCCAAGATGGAAAGATTTTTCTATTAAAGTAAATGGAATGATGCCACCTGTGTGCACTTAAGGGAAAGGGGAAGGTGAAAGGTGACACCAGGACAAACTGTTCAGACAATTTTTTTGATTGGTGGAGAGAGAAAGAGGTGGGGAAGAGAGAGAGAGCGACAGAGAGAGGGGGAATCTATACACTGAGGACATGACACCATCTGTAATTTAAAGATAAGAACACTGGTTTTGCAGATATGAAAGACTATGCATACAGTAACATGTCATGCAAAAGGTCACAACAGCACAGTCCTCCACAGGCCTTCTTTTTCTTTTAATCTTTCCCTTTTTCCCGATCCAGATTAACTAAGACACCAGCCCAATCCACCATAAACCGTCTCCTTTTTTTTACAATTCAACCTGACATTATCAATACTATCCAGTTTCAGTTTTATTTGTATAGTATAATAACAATAACAATATAGTATGTTAATCTGAATGTTATGATGACTTTATAAAAGAATGTTTATAAAGAGTATCATTTATTCATCTAGCATTGTATTGATGAAAAATGCATCTTTTATATTTTTTATGCATTTAATTGAAATAATGAACATGTCATTGAGCCATTCTTATCCATTTTTGTCTTTGCTTATTGTTGTATATAGAAGTGGTGTTCTTGCTTTTATATTAGCTTTGCTTCTATTTGTAAAACACTCAAGAAGGAAGTGACTTGGTTTGACCTTACTGAAAATGTAGTCCCCATTTGTATTATAAGATGGCATGATCCATGCACAGAATGAGTGTATAGAATCCTGGGAAAAGATATACTAACAGCTGAATCTAATGTGTCTAAGATAATCTTTTATCTGTTCATTTAATCACCATTAACTATGCAAGCACCACTGACTGTGCAGACTTGCTGCACTATAACCAACCAGTGCCTTATTAACTCATTATCGTTTATTTTGAGGTTTATAATTGTGTGTGTGTGTGTGTGAGAGAGAGAGAGAGAGTGTGTGTGTGTTGTGAGTACTGAATATACAGTACTTAATTTAAGAGTGGATTTTTTAATGCATTTGGACTTTTGTTGGCTTAAATATAGGTAAGATGTGCAATTGTATAAAACTTTGTTAAATAGCCACCAGTTTGTGAACAGAGCAAGAAGTTTCCAAAATATTCACTATTTCTAACTTCTTATTTTTTTGTTTCACAGAAATCTCCAAATAGTAAAAGTTACTACACATACAAGTATGCAACATGGTTTTTTATTGTTATTTTTATACCACAGTTATATCATGTTGCAACTGTCTCCAAATGAATATTTTATAAATATATCAGAGTTAAAGATCTTGATATCTAATAAAAGAAAAATACACCTTAAAAACATACAACTTTCTCTAGAACTAAATAATTAGTCCTTGATGCATAGAATGTATTTTGAGTAACCATTGCATATTGTAATGGATTTAAAAATGTATACAGGATATATTGAGTCAAAGTAATGGAAAAGTTTCTTCAAGTGAAATTTAGTTGGTGCTGAAATAATGGACTTGCCATGGGAACTGCATTTTTCCAAGCAACCCACAGTCTCCTTCAAATCTTAAACCAAAGCAGAACTGTTTCACTCTGTTTTTCACCTTTATCGCTAATTTATTGAGATATGTTTTGAAGGGACGTGCATTGTGCCTTGCAGTGAAGACAAGGAAGTAAGGGCAGCTATGTTTAATTAAGAGCGTGTCAGTGACGGACTCCATCACACTATGTACCAAGACAATACATGCAGCTCTGTGTTTTCAAATGAACAAATATGGCATTACTATAACAGATATGTTAAAACACTTAAAAAACTGTTTTAAACAAATTCATTTCACCAAATGCCTTAACACGGTAATATGTTGGTCTGTATCTCTGTGAAGGGTTTGAAATGAACAGAGAGTGTGTGTGTGTGTGTGTGTGTGTGTGTGTGTGTGTGTGTGTGTATACGTGTATACACACACACACTAATATATTAAATAACTAATAACGGAAACTCAGTGTGAGTTATTAGTGTAAGCTGCTTTTCAAAATATTATTTTTAAATATTATTATTATTATTATTATTATTATTATTATTATTATTATTATTGCAATCCTTAAAGTTTTTTGGTTTTCAAAACTAAAGATCCGTTATTAGTTATTTAATACTTGCAGTTGTGGCTCATATTATGTGCGATATGGATGTTCACTCATCTATCTAGTCTAAGCCATTGTATACATTCATGTGATGTTTTGGAGTGGTAATGACTGACTAGTCTTGGACAATAGGAAATGTATAATAGGTGGAGAAACTGTTCATAGGTAATTTCACGATAAATTCAGCTAAAATCAATTTGAATAAAGGTGATGGAAAGTGTTAAAATGAGGGAAATCATACGAATGCACACAGACTGCCAATCACATAATTTGCTATTTTACTTCACATTTGAAGTAGCTGTTTGTACTAATTGTTTTAACATTACTTCCAAATCCTAAATGTTGAGGCTGGACAAGAGATTATGAAGCAAGTGCCTTTGAGTTTTAGGCTACATTGAGGCTGGATAAGAGATTTTGACGCTTCTTCGTGTTAGAGGCTACAGTCTGCACATTATTTTAGAATTATGATCTGCTCAACAGGGCATAAGTTATGGTCAGTCCTAACCTCAAGCTTTTGGAGTTTTCTGCTTGATTCATAGAAATGGAAGCACTAGTTTTTTGCATATGCTTTTTTAATTTTACCTATTCTTTTATTTGATTCTACCTAAGGCTTACATTCTATTTGAAATGCAGTATCACAGTGTATTATGTATAGTCTGCTTTTCACATTGTGTGTTTTGTTTTTCATGCCACGTAATTTTTATGCCCTCACGTATCATATATGTTTTTTTTTGTTTTTTTAATTTATATTTTTTCCTGATTTGCTCCCCCAATTCTCCCACCTCGAACATAACCGAATTTGTTGACTGCACCACAGCTCCCGCTCTGCCGGCTTTGGGAGAGGAGAAGCCGAGCACGTGACCTCTCCAATTCACATGACGATAAATCTCGCTTCCATACACACTGCAGTTGCACCACTAATCGCACACTGCTTATGATGTCAGAGGATGACATAGTCAGCATGCCCTCATTTCGTGCCGATGCAGGTGCCCATCATTACCAGAGATGGCGCTATGACGATGAGACCAACAAACATGGCTGGCTTACCCCCATCATACCCAGCGAGGCTGGGCCAATTGTTTCCTTGCCAATGTGGACCTCCGATAATTGCCGGTAACGGCGAGACCGGATTTCAAACCTCCGATCTCAGGATTCCCAGGCAAACGTTTTATCCTGTGAGCCATTTTTTTGTAAAATTTCCATTGTTAATATGTTTATTCTGTAAACCTGTATTGACAAAAATATTCATAAAATGTTTTTGTTTTTTTTCATACAATATATCATGTAGATTTTTAATTGCTCCTTACCGTGTATTAACAATGACCCATTGTGCTGCTTCTCAATGTTATGTTTCAACTTTATTTCATTATTAAAAAGGCTTTTAATTACTTATTTGTGTTTAATATTTGTGTTCTGTGTCTTTTGTGCAGTTACCACAGATGTGGTGACAAATGTAACACGTGAAATGGAGTAATCCCGTGAGAGAGTAATTCCAGCGATAGCAACAGAAATTGCGTACTGTTAAAAAAGAAATAGTTTTTATTAGTTTTAATTAATGAATTTAATGCATTAATGACCATAAATTATAGCTCAACAGCTAATCTTACATTTGTTCCTACATTTAAAAAGCATTTACAGTCTCATAATGTAACAACGTTGGGTAATTTATTTTTGTTACCAGAAGATGGTGCCAATCTTCACTGTGAAAAACTGAAATGCCCATATTTACAGTTCAGTAGAATACAGAATATGTAGTTTCAAGAACTATTCCACAGTTGTATCTGAAGTGTCATTTCTTCTTCTTCTTCTTTTCTTTTTATTAGTGTTATTATTCACCCAACTCACCATTCTTTTTTTATTTATTTAGATTCAAATCAAAACAATTCTCAAGACTCAGGATGCTCAACTGGTAAGCTTCTTGATTTGCATTAACATGTACACACTCCATTCCATACAACAGACTAAATTTACAAAGTCCAAATCATAGATTGATATGGAGTGTTATTTCTCAGTTTTCCTCCAAAACAGTTTGGTTTTCCCCAGGCAACAAATTGGTAATCCTGTTCTAGAATTATACAATCATAATATAAATATTAGGACCTGACATAAAGTGTTCAAAATAATGTGATTTCTATGTTTTCAGGTCCACACAAAGTGCCAGAAAAGGTTGTGTGATCATATTTACATTCAAATTGGTAATCTGCTGTATTAAATTTCTGTCTGATAAATTAATGTCAGAAACACAGTTTCCAGAATGACAGGTACAGCTGTGTTTTTGCCCCCCTTATTGTGTGATATGTAAGGGCTTTAGTGACTAGTTAATGTCATGTCAAAACAAGCAGTGAATCTCCCTCAAAAGCCTTGTTTTAAAGATCTATATTAAAGATCACTTTACCCAGCTATCATAACATGATATTGTAACTTAACAATACTGGAGTTGAATGTAGTTATGAGTCATTGCATAATTTTTAAATGTACTTTAATGTTCAAGTTATATAGTAAATACATCAAGATCAAACATACTTTTGTCCATAATACAATCATTGAAGACCATGAACCCAAATAATCCCCTATTAAAATAGCTAATAGCATGTTGACATGCAAACGCATTTTCAGTGTATGGTTTAGGGTACATCTCTTCTTTACCTCTCCTCTTCTCCATGTACATGGACTCTGCCTCCAACTACACAACCTTCATATTGAGAGAAAAATGCTGGATAAAACCCCTCACCATTTTTTTTTTTAGAGAGACTACAGTCTACAAACTCTAGTCTCTTCACCTGATTTTTCCAAATTGGCTCAGCCAGAAAAATAAAGGTAAACAGGGGAAGGTAGAGACAACTGACTAAAAAATTTCAGAAAAAAACTTCAATAAATATATTTACATAAATGTGAGAGGGATTCCAGTTTCTTTCATGAAGACAACATGCAGCCTGAAAAGGAATTACCTTGCTCTAGAATTTGTTTTACAACTAGGCTTTCCTAATATCAATTATAAGAAGCTTTATTTAGCAAACATAAATATGCTTAAAACTCACAGTTGTATTCTGCAATGTATCCATGCTTTGGAATAGGCTCAACCCAGAAAGTGCAAATCACAACTTCAAATTTCATTTAAATACAATATGTTAGCTGTAAAAGAAAATATACTCTGTTAAATAGAATGTGTTGAAGAGTTGTTACTGTGCATGAATGTAACTGCTAAAGTCAAAGCAAGAAAGTGAAGGTAAATAAAAGCAGCAAGCTGTTCATGATATGATATTTTACATACAGGAAAACTGACTTTTACCAAATTATCTTACATACAAATCAAGCACCAGTAAGGGGCAAATGTCCACATGCAAATGTACATATGAACTCAAATTCACTTGAAATTTTTACAAATATGGGTGATGAAACTTAACTATCTATAACAATAATAATAACTACATCAACAACAATAATAAAAATAATAATAATATTTACTACATGTTATGTGAAACATGAAACTAAAATAAATAAATAAATCTTCTTGATCGGCAACTTATTCAATACAACTATTAACAATTCCCCTATGAACAATCAGTGCTACATACAAGATTCGACAATGTTATTAATTTTATTCATGTATGTCCTTAATGTGCCTTGGATGACTTGTACAGCTTCAGATTTGACTTGCACAGCTTGACTGTATATATTACTGGCTATGTACTATAATATGCATGGAATCCTTGGGTAACTTTGTGGTGGCAAGTTGGTCAGCTCCATACTTTATGGTATAGCATTTATATTCATTTTTGAGAGCAGAGGCTCTCTCTCTGTTGACATCCCATATAGGTGAAATTGTAACAGTCTCTATTTAACAGCGGACCCATGCACAATGACTGCCACAGATGTGTATAGATCCCATGATGTTAACGCTGAGTTCTCAGAGACAACTTTGAACATCTTTTGGACAGATCGTGGGTTATATTTGGTTGGAAAGCCTGGTCTTCATAGATTTCCAGTGGTCTAGAAAATAATCTACCATTTGTAGATTATTTTCCAAACAGTAGAATGTTTGCCTAAAAAGGCTTTAAAAAACAACACAGACTCATGAACATCAACAGTCTTTCCTCTGAGGGCCTCAATTACTTCTTTTGCATGACACTACCACTCACCTCAATGAATAAAACAAAATCTGACCAGGTTTCCAATGTTTACATAAGGCAGTGCCCTACAAGTTGCTTTACAATAATGCTGTAATCATATGCATATTTCTGTGCACATTGAGAGTGTGATTTTTTTATCTTTATTTTACACAAATAAAAGTTATTCCTTGTGATTATCAACTCTTTCATTTTGTATGCATTTATGACAAGGGAACTGTTCGAACAGTAGCTGAGCAATTTGCCAGTATGATTAAAGTATGCTGACTCCCTTCCCATGTGTCCTTCTTGGCACAAACCAGCCAAAGCAATATCATAAGAATTGTTAAATAGATAGGAAGTGAACCTGCATCTCATTAGTGTAGATGGCAAACAGTACTGGTGATAAAAGATAGCCCTTGGGTGCACCTGTATTTATATCAGTTTCCAGTGAGGGAAGAGGGGGTGTGGTGTGGGCACAGCTACAGACACAGCTGCAGACACTGACCCAGAACTCCATACTTGAATATTGCACAGTTTTAATAATTTCATAAATTAATATTCTTTATGTTTTGGAGATACCCCCATGTCTGTTCAGTTGCACTGTGCAAGATCTGACCCCACGTACAAGCTCTATGAGAATTAATCAGTGTGATCATGTCTGCTGTGAATAACATTTCAAAAATTCATACTCGTTATGGGTAGATAAATATTATTCGACCAAATTAAATCTTTTTACTTCATCCAACAAAATATCAAGAGACATAAAATACATTTCCGATAAATTATGATAAACTACAATTCCAAGGCAAATGAATGGTCTTATTAGCAATATTACAGAACGAATTTAACAGCGGCATGTCATATCTACATACTGTGTTAGTCGGTAAATTAACAACCAAATAATAGCCTCCGACCTAAATACAGCTAAGGCCGTTCGGCTCAGTGAAAACCCCCTACCTCTTAGCTGTCTCGCGATTGGACAAATGAGGTTACTCGAGACCGCGCAATCACTGACGCGCTTGGTAGTGTTTCCA
This sequence comes from Albula goreensis, assembly GCA_022829145.1. Taxonomy (NCBI): domain Eukaryota; kingdom Metazoa; phylum Chordata; class Actinopteri; order Albuliformes; family Albulidae; genus Albula; species Albula goreensis. Next base: position 20,538,554 of record CM040745.1, read on the forward strand.
GGAGATTTTTTCCTATGCCCCTGTAAACCTCTCAGGGCTTCTGCTATTTGCGCGCTCTCGCACAAATCTGAGCGGATCGCCCGCTCGCCTGTATAGTTGAATGCGTGTACCCGAATCTGACATGACATGGTCGTTGTGGGTTGCGGAGGTCGGGTGCGCGCTATCTTCGTTTCATCAAACTAGCTTTTCAAAGATGCATTAAATAGCTTGCATACATTGTTTTCTTGCAGACATTGGTTAAGAAAGCTTTATTTTTTGGTTTAAATTGGCGCATGCATATTGTTTTTAAAGGATACAGTAGATTAGACTATTTAAACAACTGTAGGTCAGCACGCAGAAGAGGAGGGCTTGCTTATTCCGGTGTTTTATTTATTGTCATTACTAAAAATAATAATAATACAAAAAAAATGCGCGTCACCAGTGCTTTAACGGCTGACTGGATTACTATATCGGTGTAGTGACTTTTTGCACTTTTCAAACGGTACAACTGATGTAGCGACACAGGGATTCTGGGGAACCAGCAAATGGTCCATTTCGTTAGAATGAAATAGTAAATAATAGCATTTTCCCTTTAAACTTTGTACCGTCGAAGCTTTTAACACTACCCGATTTATCTCCACTTTGCACCTGTACATATTTTGCCGCTTCTTCGTTTCGTGCATTTGTCCTTGATTCGGAATTAAATGAGTGGCTTTTCCATGTCGGTTTTATGTAGGTCGAGGGATATTGACTTTTTGGATCATTTGTAGGCTTTTGGTTAAGACCCAACATGTATGCTGGACGTAAAAGAAGAAAACCTGTGCAGAGAACGTAAGTGAAAATTATTCTACCGTGTGTTTAATCATCCATTTGTATCCGTTGCATAGATTTCCCCCGCTACACAACCCCTTTCCCATTTGCGTGCACTCTGTTCTTCAACTTAGTTCAGTGTTCATATGGCAATTATTAATGCTTTGTCACAAACGTGTTACCAAATTATAAATGTACAATGTATGAATTATAACCGAGTTCACTAGCTCACAGGCTTTATTACGCAGTCGAATCCCATCCAACAACATTGTAGCAAGTTTCTGGATCTATTTGTAGGCCCCCCACATTTACTATTGTATGACTGTACACATTTTTCTGCATTGTCTCACACGTTGTACTGTTCTATCATACGTTGCCACAGTTTGCAATGTGCTGTAATGTATTTATAGCTAATGGCTAGAATGAGTTCATCCCCCATCCCCCAACACAGATAATACCACCTTGCGTTGTACTTAAATCCGCTGTCTTTGAGCTGCAGGCAGTGCTAATCAACCTACTTTTACCCATAATGAGAGACACTCCAAAAATGCATTATTGTGAGTGCAGCAAGACGACTGTTACATTCCAAGGATGATGCAAATTCAGTTAGGCAACAGCATGTAGCCTACGTAATTTTCAGTTGAGGGTGATTAACAGTAACTGGACAGTACGCAATGTAGCATTTCGTTTTTGCTGAAATGGAACAGGACTGCACGCTTTTGGTTGTTAGGGGTGCAGATGCAAGGGGAAACATATTTATCACCCAATGACCCGTAGTCATCCTATGTCCACAGTCGTCACACTTTAAGTCGTACTGAATTGCAATCATTTGCCCCTGCTGATTTAGACCTTTATGTGAATTATTGTAACATTTTTGCGTGTTGCTAAATCTTTTGTCCATCACACTAAATCTTTTGTCCAGTAAATAATAAGACTTTGTTTTCAACAAAGCTTTCAATGCAATAGAAAATTCATCTTTGTTTAATGTGTTGAAAATATGTCAATAATAGCAATATATAATAATAGTAATAACAACCGTAATTCAATTTCATATTTTCTATTACTTTTATTGATATTATTATTAATTTGCTAAATTAGCTGTTGCCATATTTAGAGAAATAAGTGAAGAGAGACATTAAACCATTTATCCCGGCTCAGTTCATTTTGCCCAGGTGGAAATAAATGTGTTGTGATTTTGCTGTATTTATTTGGTAATTTATATATTTTGGGGCTCAGGGTGAAACAGCCACCTGCAGAAGGGATAAAGTCAAATCCATCAAAACGTCATCGGGATCGGCTAAATTCTGAGCTTGACCGCTTGGCCAGTCTGTTGCCATTCCCTGAGGAAGTCACATCCAGCCTAGATAAACTGTCTATCTTGCGTCTGAGCGTCAGCTATCTGCGGACCAAGAACTTCTTCACCGGTGAGTACACCTCTCTGGTTATGCCAACTCCCATGATACACTGTGGTGGATGTGTTCCCATATCACTAAACATCTTAGGTGATTAGTATTGCAATTCTCCAGGAACATTCAGTCAAGTCTGACTCTAGCTATTAAGTCAGAGGAGTTTTCCTTAGTGGTTTTTACTTTGCAAATTAATGGCTGATTTTTTGTGTCTGTGAGCTGTGAAGTAAGCGGCAGACACCAGTCAGGAAATGGCATGTGAATCAAGCCAGTGAAGATTAAATTCCCAATTGCTAGTTTAGGTAAAGGTAAGAGGTAAAGTTAAGTAGGGAGTATTAGGTAAATTCTTGTGTTTAATTAATGTGTTTAATGTTTGTGTTCTATATTGAAAGCTTTTGACAGAGGCGGTATTCTTTTTTATCTCTTTGTATACTAAAGAACAATATTCATCCACCTGTTAGTGATATTTTTTAAATTTTAAAATAGCTCAGCTTCAGGGTGGACAGGTTGACTTGAGGAATGCATTTGGACATTGAAAACCAAAAGTTTTTTCTAAAATAATTTCTCAAATCTCTTGATAATGATGTTATGTATGCATATGTAAAACGCTTCTCACCCAGAATATGTAAAACCCTCTCTCCCATTAAATAATATTACTAGTATTTGGTTGTGTTTGGTCCAGGAGAGGTGATGTAAGAATGGTATATACCACTCATGTCCTTGGTGTGACCCATGTGAAAACTTGAAAACTTTTACAACCACTCTTCATGACTCTTCAGCTGCTATTCAATCAATTTACTTCAGAAATATATAATGCTTTCAGTATCTAATGAGCACAGATGATGTTGCTGAAATTATTACTCAGCATCAGTGAGCCTGCCACAGTTAAATTGAATAGAGGTCCTTAAAGAGGCAGTCCAAAAAAGTGTTTTTTTTTTTTTTTTTTAATAGATACATTGATAATAGCTTAATAGGTAACTCAAATAATTTCATGCTACATCTGTTTTATATATCTTAGAAATGTTATCTTGCCCAATATCAGACAATTGCTGGATGAAAAAACTGTGATGAGATCGCTGATACGTATCTGCAGTTTTAAGAAAGCTTAATTATTTTTTCGGCTTTCATAAAACATTGAGGACCACAGTTTCTTAACCAAGCACTGAGATATGAATGCAAAATAGAATTCTTAGTATACTGTATGGATACTGTACTTTACAATCTAATATGCTATTAGAATGTAAAAGAGCGCATACTATTCACAAAATACACATTTAACATCAAAAGCATGGTTGTAGACGTATACTTTCTGAATCTATTGTATTTAAATACAAATACATATCTAAAATATGGCAAGTTAAAAATATGACCTCTGGCCTCAATTTTCATTATGAATGCAGTTGTTTTAAAACATCAAAACAATGGATATTTCCCACTCAACTCAGACTGCTTTGTAAGATACATTCAAAGTATATTTAATAATTTGTGATCTAGAAAGGACTCTCTTAAGAGCTGCTAGAAACGTGCATGCCTTCACATCATTTTATTCTTGAGAAACATACTAAATATTTGATAGAGGCTGCAACATCAGCAGTATTTTAGAGATTTAAAGAGAAAGCATTGTTGTTTCTTTGAAATGTGTCCTTCTAAGTAACAAAAAAATATATTTTAAACTCACTCAACATAGGATGCAATGGTCACAGGTTTTTCCCATTCTCTCTTTTAGAAAGCACCTTAAATTTGGCCATTTTTCCCCAAAAAAGTGCTGCAGTGTGGGAATTTGATTCTCTAGGAGCATCAATAATTTAAAATACAAGCTTAAAGTATTCATAACATGGAGGGGGAGCAATGTTTGTTTAAGGCTGTGGGTTTTATAATGGCTGTTTATGCGATAAGGACAGAGATATTGTTGAGACAGGTGTGTTTTGGTAAACCTCTTGGAGTGGATTCTGATAAAAGCTTTTCTGTAAATACATGTAAATTTTTGGAATTACTTTGACCCACTCTAACTGCTATATAGGTAACTTCAGGATATGAAAGTGCAATATTGGACCTGCTGTGCTGAGTGTATAATTTCAAAGAATGATTACACCAGTGTTTTTCATCAGATGGAACTACAAAAAATCTTTATGAAAGCATTTCAACAATAACTACATATGTGGATGATCAGACATATGGCTATAAATTATACACATTTCTGGCCACTGGCAGTTTCCTTCATACATTTAGGAAATTGCTGCTGCATGTTTAATGCCATGGTTATTGAGCGGGAAAGGAAAACAAAAGCAAATCGTATTTGCGAAGGATATCAAGAAGTGAGATAAGCTGCCTCTAGTTATAGTTATTGATTAGGAGAAGCTATGGTATCAGTGCTGTACACTCCTATACAGAGCCAGTCACTCTGTAGACAGGGCAGAAAAGACAGAGTGGCAATGGTGTTAGATCGACCTTTCCACATGTGTGCTTTTGTGCTTTTGCCCCACTCCATTCACCCAGTCTCTCTGCTGTCACAGAGTAAAATAGGCCCAATTAGATAAGTTCCTTTTGTCCAGCAGCACAGCACGGACTGCATGCAAAGTCATATTCCAGTCACTCTTACCCAAGCTCATGTGAACCTTTCACATACGCTGCCTTTGCCGCAAAGCATAATTTGTGATGCGTAAACATCACAAATGCTGTTTGACATACAGAGGTTAGATATGTTTTGCAGGCCTTTAGTGAATTACTTGTGTGATTTGTTACCAGAGTAGAGCTCTATTGGTGCTTTCTGTGCCAGAGTAGTGATACATGTTCAGGTGACTGAATGAAAAACCTCTCTGCCCTACACAGTGGAATTGTAAATGCAGTCTCTGTAGTCAATAATTGTGAATGTACTCTCAATTAATTCACAGACAATCAGTACCCAATCTGAAGTTTTTTTTATTTTTCCCATAATGGTCATCTATATGGAATTTAAGTCATAAAAGGTGTATGTGGGAAAACAACATGCCTTTAATCTTTGCATTTATGGGGCACTTGATGCCCAGAACCATAGTGAATGATGAACATATGAGACTTAATAGGAGGGGGGCCTGTGTTCGAGGATGACCTTTTCACCAACAGGAAGCTGTTTGTGGCAGCAGAAAGCTTTAACAGGCAGGGATCTTGGGAGCCCCTCTCAGACAGCACCACAAAAGCTGAAAGCCTGCTGCTAATGGTGCTCTTTGGTCTGTGCTTTGACAAAAATGGCTGTAGACAACCAAATTGAATTGCCTAGTATAGTAGTAACATATTAAATGCAATACTGTGGGTCATTTCAAACAAGTACTTTCTTTCTATTTATGTCTAAAAGAGACATATCATTTCTCTTTCTGTGGTGTATGTGTAGGTGTCTGTCCTCCTTTTTAATATTATTTGTGATGTAATATAAATAAATGGTTTAGTATCCTTTTTCTCACAGAGACAATTTGAGATTTACATGTTGTATATGCAAAACTATTTTGTAGGTGCAAAAAGACTAAGAAAGAATTAAATGGGTTGAAGTCGTTTGTGCCAGTCACAAATCATGTAAAAAAAATAGCATATGGAGCAATGAGTAGTTTATATTTTACAAGCGACTACTACATGAGTTTAGCTGAAACCACCACATTGCCCCTGGAAACAGTATCTCTGTGACACAACTGCAGCTTCTCATCTTTATATTGATTAGTGAGTCACAGGACTTATGACAAAGGCATACAGTATTTAGTTAATGTGGTATACTGAAGTTACAATTGACATTTATTATTTGGGAAGGGCTGATTCACAAAGATCCCTGCAAATATTTATATTGTTAGCTATTACTTAAGGAAAAAATGATATACAACTAACATGATTTCATTATGCATCCATGCTGTTATAATGCTACACTAATTGCAGCTCAGATTTAATCACTGTCTTGGCATTCTGTCTTTTCAAAACTGGATTGTTTATTCTTGGGTTTTGGCTGCACTGCTTCCAACTACATCAAATGAAGTGTCCCTATGAAATGAAAAATACCAAATGCTGAATGTAACAGCTACAGAGAAAAGCAAATATTTTTGCAATATCAGATGTTCATTAGAGCAATTACAACATGACTTACACTTCCAGTTGCACCAATAGTTTCATCAACCTGCTGAATGGAAAAAAATTAGTGTGAAATCCTGAATCCTGCTAGCAATTTGGCACCCATTTGCATTGTTTTTCATAGAATCTGAATGTCAGTCTTGTCAATGGTGCCTTTTTGTCAAGGACAGTACTGTTCAGGGTATCAGTATATAATCCATAATAATAGTAAGAGGAAGAACAAGAAAAAGATAGTAAACATCAATAATACAGGTATTCAAAAAATACAAGCAGCAAATGCACAAAGGAAAATAAAAATAATAGAATCTTAAAGGATAAAATAGGTAAGACTCATATAATAATAACAATTGTTAATAACAATAATAATAAATTACTTATAAAAATAACCATAGAATATAAAAAGCATTACAAGTATAAAAATATCAAATATAATAATTGTAGTAACAATTATTTTACAAAGAATAATAATAAGGTGGAATGAATTGAAAATATGATGATGAAAATGGGTTTTGAGCTGTTCTGTAAAACAATAAATATTGGTTGCTTGTAATGGGATTTTTTTTTCAAACCTTTGATGCATAAAAACAGGAGGCATACCTCTCCTTTCTTTTGATAAAACTGCATTTTACAGAAAGAAAAAAAAACATATTAATAAGCATATTAGGTGATAAAAACATGTTTGAATGGTAACATAAAATGTTCTCCCAACAGAGGGCCAACAAAAAAATAAATGTCAACAGATACTTGTAGTGTGTCTTTTCATGGCCTTATGTTTAAAGTAAGGTAATGTTCATGAATTTGATTAGTCTTCCCTTTAAACATTAAGCTGTTTCACTAATTTGTCATTTTAGACCTTTGTTACATCATTGGCATCTTACCCAGATGAGGTATTTTTAGGGAGTGTAGTGGTAAACTGTGCCCATGATGACTGCCTGGGAGACCTGGTGCACACCGTTTGTGTTTGGTTCAGCTGTGGCACCTCAGCAGATGGGTTGCAAAGTGAAAAGAGGTACAGTAGCTAGTGTATGGCACTCACAAATGTTTTCATTGTCTGGACAGGCCTTCTTCTTTCCAAACTGGGGAGGAAAAGTAATGCAATTGAAAAAAAATAAAAATTATAACAAACTATTTTGTTTGCCTCCCTCCCAAATAAGGATTTTGAAAACAGTCATAATGTCATACTATAGCAAGTGCAGTCAAACTGCTCAGTGCGTGTCTTCCCTAATTCCTTTAAATCGAGTGTATGCTACATGCATTCTGAAACAAGCCCATTCTTCTCTGCCTTTTGTGAGCTTAAGGTAAAGGGTGCCAAGGCTCTTTTTCCTGACAATCATTGGATCTTTCAGCTGCACTGCATGACAAATTTACTTTTCAGGCCAAGATTTCATAAATGCCTGAGCTTTTGTATTGTGAGGCCAGGCTGAACAACCGTGCTGAGGGAAGACCTGTTTGTGTGTGTGTGTGTGTGTACATGGGTGGGCGAATGTCTTATTCTTTGCATGAGCGACAGAGATCCTACTTCTAGCTGGCATAATCTGCTCCCCAGGAGTTACACTAGGCTGGTTCTGCATCATTTACTAAAGCAACAACTTCAAACCAATTAGATAGGGCCCTCTCCTCTGTTCAAATGAAAAGAAACCATTCCCTTGTTCAGATATGAAGGGATGGATACATTGCAGAGGAATGGGGGCACTGCTAGAGCCTTAAACTTGTTTCTGTCTCCTCAGATATCCCATAGACAACTGAATGCCAGCAGCTTGCTGAATCCCACAAATTAAACCATCCCATTGTGTCTGCCAGTGTCCTTATTAATTACAGCCAACCAATGCCAAAGCAGAAACTTAAATCTCCCTCTCACAGGAAATAAAGGGCTTGCTCTCACCACATGTGCAATGACAGCAGCAAACAGGAATGAAGAAACCTAAACAAACATTTATTTCATGAATTGAGTTAGTCATGTTGGTTTGTTTTATTCAAGGAATGCACCATATTTGTGTGTTTCATTTTTCATATTAGTTGTTCAAATAACAGTATTCAGGAAAAGAAAAGAAAAAACCACTTAACTTTGTAATTCCACTGAATGTCAAACTGTGTTTTCAACCCAAAAACTATGATGTCTCTAAACTGTCAAAATTAGTTCGAATCACCAATTTAAAAAAATGGACTAATGCAATGAAATACATATTTTAGGGCATACACTGTTTGTCTCTTTAAAATATTTTTACAGCCTACTGTTACTAAGAATTGCAAAGGACTAATGTAGTTGATAACAAGTACTTCTCATATAATTTACTGTTCTTAACATTACTTAACATTTGAATGTTGACCAATCTTTTCAGACCGTAAAACCAGACAACAAACTTTATTGTGGAAGGCAGAAACATAGATCTTTTTTGGCAACTAAACATGTTGAAATACTGCAGTTTCAGTGTTTCCAGTAGAAGTTTTAATACTCTTGCTCATAGATCAGGATGTCCTGCAGACCCTTTCAGATATGACCTGTACCAGTAATGCAGACCAAATATCTGCATAAGTGAAAATGACTTTTTTGGTATAAGCCACTGTTAATGTCTTGTTCAATGAGAAAGCACAACCAGGTGGTTTTTTAAACAAACTCATGTTACTTAAGTGACCACAGCTGAGTGTGTCTGGAGAGTTTCCAATGTGCTATTGGTATGCACCATAATTACACAACCCCCCACCTCCATACCTCCCTCCAGTTATGGGCTTCTCACATTTTCACAACAATACTCTCATTTATTTTGGCTGATTCCAGCCTGTTGTTCCCCCATGTGAGGAAATTAGCCACTGCTATTAGATTGGGGTTTCAGTGCAAAGCAGTGTGGTCTTGCGTGAGTAGGACCAGCAGAGACTCCTCTGCCAAGAAAGATTATGAGCCTTAATTGCTTTGCCAGAATTTGTGTAAACTTTGAAAAAGGATGACAATGTTAGCCAGGGAGAGGCTTAAGTTTGAAATCGAGACATAACACCTTTTTTCCTACCATTTTTTAACCTGATAACTTGGGGTTTTATAAACTGTTCCTTTTGGGATCCTGAACTTGGATGAAGTGAATAGAGGGGAGGGGTTTATATAAACAGTATTTCCAGCCACCCCACCACAAAGGTTAAGAATTATCTATCATTGTGTCACACTACTTTTGTGTGTAAAGTACCAATTACTGTTAATTAGAATCAGAGGGAAGGTTGCCCTCGAGTACAAAGGCCCTGCTTTGGTTCATAGTTGTCAGAGGATATTGGTGTCTAGTGATATCCATTACTTTCTGACAGCTCCAATAAAAGCAAATGGGTAAAGAATGTTTTTCTTGGAAAAGGAAAGGAAAAAAAACATGAAATAATGAAAAACTGGTGAAAGGAGGGTCATTTTTCTTCTTGTTCATTGCTCACTGTAAATTTTGCTTTCAAGGGGCTCAGAAATGTTTTAGTGTTTTTATTCAGCTGCCATTTCATTTGACCTATTTAGTCACATGTATATTACGTGCCTTATTCTGCAATATTTCAAAGGCATTTAAAATCATGTCAGTTTATGTTTGTGGGATTGTTCATTGAATGCTCTCTCGCTAAGCATGAGTATATGTTATTGCATGTATATTATAGCTGCCCAAGAAAGTCAACATGTAATAGTTTCTAAGTGTACCAATTGTCAAAACAATGAATGACAAAGTCATAATCAAGTCATTGCTTAATTTTTCAGGTCTGTGACTATTGCACGCTTTTAATTATGGAAGCTTCATCCAATTTTGGCTCTAATATTGCCTTATATGGTACAGCTTTACTCTCTCAATCAGGAGTGTTTGCCATTTAAACATTTATTCCCAGGAATTAACAAAATCTCATGGTTTGTTTCCGTAGCTTTATTTTAGTGATTCCACCCAAATTGTTATTTCTGGCAGCACTGGTATATCACATTGTTAAAGATATTTTAATTTTTGTGTCCAAATCCTTCATTTCCAATTGGCTTGGGGACTCAGCTTGTGTAATTTGACATATGTTGTGAAGCAAGGTGACAGATTCAGTCATAGGAAAACTGTGGTCACTCACTCTAGGATGAATGTATATGATTAGTGAATCCTGGCCTGCTTCTTGTTGAAGTAGACCACACATCAAAGGGCACATCAAGTGGCACCTGCCACTGCAGCCTGTTATGTCAGCTTTTACAACTGCATTGTAGAAGTATCTTAATTCAGCTCCTCAGATCTCAGAATCAGTTTCAGTGTCTGTGCAAGGAAACAGTGGGGATTTTACAACCACCGCCCTTGGGAAGCTTCTCTGACATCCACATAAAGACCGGTCTGTGGGTGGAGCGGCCATGTTTAAATACCACCATTACTGTCTTCGTGCTTATAGAGCAGTTTTTGCTCACAGCATTTCTTGCATTACTTCACATTTTAATTAGTCTTCATGTCCAACCTATGTTTTCCTCTTGTTTATGTTTTAGGTTTTTTGCATTGTTTTATTATGCTCTCCTTAACAGCCTGATGAATGTTGTTAAATTGTGAGGAGAGCATCAACTATTTTTACATTTCAGAAATCCTGGCACATCTGGATTGATTTTGCATCTGTTCTCTTTTTCTGCTTAGTTTGATCGGCAAGATAGAGCACAATAGCTTTCCCTCAGACTTACAGCACAGAGCAAAGCTAGGCCTGGCAGTGACACCACAGCAGAGAGGTTAAATTAGTGCTGTTTACAGCCTGTTTCCATAACACTGTGATTAGGGCATCATTAATGAACTCTAAACTACCTTAAAGGAATGAGCGTGTTTTCTCTAGAGCATGGCAAAGTTTTACAGTTCTCTCATCATTGTTTGGATATTTTATTAGTCTGTGTGGATTGAGAGTAAGTTCAGTGACCTGGCTTTTTTCTTATTTTTAGCCAGGGGCCTTATCTGTTTTCAGGCTGTGGTTGTACATCATGAAATTGCAACAGCCTCAAGTTCTGTGTTTTATTTGGGTAGTTTCTTAATTTTATTTGTTGCAAATGCATGTTCAAATATATCAAAACTGGATGTTGTTCTTCTTTAATGTTTATCGCCTTTATTACTTGAGTCATGCCACACATCATTATGGCCAGTAAGAGGGGTTTAGGATAAACAGCTTTGTTTTAATCAAATGAGTATTGATGTTTTTCTCTTTTGCAATTACTGTGCAATAACACACGCATAAGATCAACACAGAAAATCCATAATTCTCTGCAGTGCAAGGCCTCACTTACAGCTGAGAAACTGGTTTCCTCTCTTCTGTGCATTCATTATGCAATGGAATAAACAGTACATCACAAAAGATTTTTTTTTTTATTTTGCTTTTTCATTCCACCCACAGGCTAAAATGGTATCAGGTATTTCTGGCGAGGTCAGGTGACCTTCCCAGGGTAATTGCAGAGGAAGCAAATCCTGTTCACGTGATGTCATACCAACTGTGACTTCAGCTGGCAGTGTTGTGGTGCTTTCAGTTCGAGGCAGATGTTCTAGCCATTCCAGCCCTGTTGCAAGCCTCTCACCCATCCCCATCGCCGAATCCCAGCTGGACTACTGACAGCTGTCACACAAAGGCAATCTCACTCATCATGTTTGCTGAATAAAGCTTACTTAGCTCTTTTAATGAGGTGGGAATTATCGTAACATTGTGTACATTTACTCTGTAATTATTGACTGGGAAGTCACAGCTCTTTGTTGTTCGAAGTCAATTTTAAAAACTGAAAGTTGAAGGTGCTGTGATGTGACGTCGTGAGCCTGTGAGGCAGATAGCCAATGGCCAGGTCATGAGCTACCAAGGGAGTGCTTAGCAAACTAAACTAAGCCAATTAGCAGCTCAGTGCCACATCATATGTTCAGGATTGCAAGTAGACCAGACTAGGTTTCTCCTTTGTGTCTGAAGCGTTTTATTAGTCTTGGATATGATTGACTTGCTTACAATTTGTTGGTTAATTTATGCTCCTCACAGCCTCTGTAATGAAACTGAAAAGGCCTTGGTAGTCTTTTTTTAATCATATTTGTGTTTAGTAGTTGCTTTTATCAAGGCAAGTCTACACAGCTTATACTTGAAGGCTATCCTTCTACACAGCATGGTTTGAATGGAAACAATTTTGGTTAAATACAGGACTATGCAAAAAACTGATTAAGTGGTCTGGGGGTGTGTGCTAGAGATGCCATTCAAATCTATTTCTCTCTTCATTTTTGCAACCCTGAAGTAGAGGACAAGAAATAGATTGTAGAGGTCTCTGGCTACACATGACTGTGCTTCAGTAGTATAAGACTTATTTGAATGCTAGCTTGCCAGCCAGTTATCAAGGCCCTTAAAAATCCTAACGTATATGATTCAGAATGAATCCAACATTACGAAGCTATGGCTACCATCAGTTGCTAGCAAGGTAATGTACCTCTTGTCATTCTCCAGCTCGAAAGTACAAATCAGTTAGCTTGTCAAGTTTTCAATTGGACGTTTATGTTATTTTGTGTTTTGGTCCATTCAGAAACATTATTTAGTGATTTTGTTTGTGGGGAAAAAAAAGATTAGGGCTGAGGGACCGCTACAGGAAGGACTTTCTAGCATTTATGTAAAGGAACATTGATCTTCCCATGCACATTATTTCAGCGCAGCGTTGAATATCCAATGATGTTTAAGTGAACAGATCTTCAGACAACAATGCATTTTAAAATAAAACTTTTTCCAGCTGGGTAATTAATTTCATCTTTGCAAAAGAATTCAGAACAAAATTAGAAATCTTGAGGTAGCAGAACATGCTGAAGCTAAGATTTAAGTTAAATGTAATCAGTTCCCTACTCTCCTTCACTTACAACTAATTACTGTAGCAATCACATGTTTCCCACACTTACAGCTAACAGTCTTTAATGTAGGTGTGTTAAGGATACAAAAGTAATTTTATACGTTGTTGAGGCATCCACTCAAGTCTTGTCTTGTCTGCTGGTTTTTGCTTGAAAGGTATAATTTGTGACCAGTACTCTGGGTGGCATAGATTGTTTGTGTTCCCCTGACGGCATGAACTATGTGACTGGTGTCACATCTATAGTATAAAAAATAGTACAGGTTAGTCACTATGTGAATATGATTTCTCACACAAGTGGCCACTTCCTCCTGAGCTTTGCTGTGGATGGGACTGGGAACATTAAGCTGCTTGGCACTGGACTCTAATGTCTAACACCAACTGTCTAAATGTAAACTAACGCTTTCAGAGTACACCAATCACAGTGCGCTACAAACTCAAAGTGAATCATGTGATCAGTCTCATCCACCACCCAACATTGACACCCTCTGTATTGTACACACTGTAGATGTGACACCAAATGTGCAGTTTAGGATTATTAATACAATCCAGCATATAATTTTACACAAAGCCTTTACGAGCATAACTACTGAAAAATGTATGTCAATCTGTTGGTCTCTCAATCACAGTGTACACTGAAACAGTCTGGATTTAATGTGGGTGAATCTTTGGGCTATTGATCCCATCACCAGCACCTCAATGGTATGTCTGTTTTGAGGGCACACTGGTATTCCAGATGACTCTGGGCACAGACCTAGCTGCATGCACTTGCTGTCATTTCTGGTTGTAAATTATTCTAATTCAGCTTACTTATTGTAACGTAACAAACTGATTTCTTTTTCGGCCTTACTTTAATATCCATACTTTTGATTGACTCTGATAAGATTTCTTTTGCATAAAACCTTTTTCTTTTGTGGCTTCCCGAAAGAGGATATAAATGGGCTGCTGCTGGCAGCTAGAAGTTCTGTAACATATTACTGTTGGTGTTGTTGAACAATGAGTAGGGATGGGCAAGGAGGACGCCCCCCTTCCCCACAGTAAAAGCTCTGGGAGCTGTCACAGGAACCTTTCAATTAGCAACTGATTAGGTCCCCCAGAAAAAAATGTGATCCAAATTTGGACCACATCAACCACCTCCGTTCAGACACAGAGAGACGGCTCTGATGAGAAGCAGCATGCATAAGAGAGAGGCTAGCTGTAATAAGACACAACCTGCTCCATGGGAGTCATAAATACAGAAGCGAAGAAAAAGTCATTTTGATGCAGTGTTAGGCATGGGTCTTTGCAGTATACTTGAACATTTAGCTAATGGGACTGTACGGTGGCTGATTAAGAGTACTGCCCTATGATTTCCTGTTCATTCACCCAAAACCACTGGGCACAGAGCAAGGTCTGTCAGGCCAAAACAGTTTTGAAGGACTTAGAGGTGAAGTACATTCTAAACTGCATCTGTCCTGGAGATAGTAATAGCCCTGCCGTGCGTACCTCTGTACACAAAGTTCCCTCCTGTCCAAACCTCAGTGGCTCATTTGAAGTTCATTCAAGTGTTTTCAAATACACTGTTGCACTGTTCAGCAGTGTATAGAATAGCCTGTCTTGTGATGCCTGCTCCCTGTAATGAGCTATCTTTTTCCCTGTCCTCTCCTTGTACATGCAGCCAAAATCTTCTAATATGTTTGTTTGGAGTTAAGTATAAGTGTGTTTCAAGTGCACTTAATGGTGGGTGAATGGTCCCCACTCTTGCACGCCCCCCTCAAAATTCCTGCCACAAATGTATCTTTCTATTCTTTGTACCCTTTCCAATGGTTTTAACAAGGTTTTGTTATGTTTCTCCTGTCATCTGTCCCTTTTCCGTTCTCCCTCTAAACCCAGCCGTCTCTGCCCAATTTTCTGGGTGAATGACTGAGGGTTGAATAGGCCCTCACTGTTCCCAATGGCTATTTATCTGGGGAAAGAAAACAGAGGGTTTGTTTAAGGACTTTTCATTATTTTTCACTATTACATATTTGGAATACATTTGGAGAATTTTAAACCACTATGTCCTTAACTTTGAATTTAAATTTCAGTAGCCTCTGACTTGAGAAGTGAAAGATACTAAAAAAGTATTAAACATTTGATTGAATTTGAGTTACTAGTGTTACTCTTTTCATATTTTTATATACATTTTTTTATATACAAGATACTTCTGAATGTTTTCACGAAAATGTAATAAACCTAATTTCAGCTGAATTAATTTTGTGCCCTATTAAAGATGGGTTGAGAATTTAGAAGTATTCTGAACAGACTATGTGCCAATTGATGTCTAGCAGGCCAGTATTTTCCCTGTTGTGCTACATTCCAGTGTGTACACTGCTTACTGCACGCTCACTGCCTGTGCCATGTTAGTTTCCAAGATCAGCTGTCTGCTTTATTAAATGTAGATTAAGGGTTATGTAATGGTTAGTGGATTGCGTGATGTTATGTTTTTTTTTTTTTTTTTAACTTGGTGATGACATTCATTTTGTTGCTTTTTGCATTATGGTGTATTCTACTTTGCACACTCTATTTTTGGAGCCTCATTCTTGTCTGTGGCCTGGTTGGGGACACCTCCATGTCGCTGGGGGCTGAACTCTCTGTGGAATGCAGTAAGCAGGAGCCCTGTCTCAGTCAGCTTCAGCAGAGTGCTGTGTCCCTTGCTGGGCCTGCGCAGCCACTCGAAAAAATCAGAGGTCATGTGAACAGAAGGCATCAGGGTGTGTGTGTGTGTGTGTGTGTGTGTGTGTGTGTGTGTGTGTGTGTGTGTGTGTGTGTGTGTGTGTGTGTGTGTGTGTGTGTGTGTGTGTTTATGCCATCCAGTTTGCGTGTATGCATGTGTGTGGGTGAGAGTGTCTATGCATGGGTATGTGCATGCATGTGTGTGTGTGTGTGTGTGTGTGTGTGTGTGTGTGTGTGTGTGTGTGTGTGTGTGTGTGTTTGCATGCGTTTGTGAGTGCATGTGAGCATGCATGTGCATGTGCATACTACAGCTGCCATACTTCGTATTTGTTGTGTGTTGAGTGCATGTGTGTTGGGTGGGTGGGCATTTGTGTTTGTAGTGATTTGTGTGAGCTAGGTGAGCACTATTGTGTTATTTTTATTCCCTGCTTAACAGACAAGGCCACTGCTGCACGACAGCTTAATTAACACATGACTAACCTGCTTCTTTCAGGACTGACTTAAAGCACCGAGGTAATTCAGTGCACTCCACTGCTAGACTGCTTGTCCAATGAGGGCTCAGCAGTGCATGGCAACATCATCACAAGAGAGCAGCCTATGAGCGATTCGTACCTGTAAACCATAAAGGGGTTATCTCATCACTGTTTCCCTTTGAAACCCTATGCAATTCTGGTACCTTTCTTTGGTAATTATTCTTACTGTGGGATAAGACAGAGGCCCTATACTTTGTAATTATCCTATGCTTTTCTGGTTAACTGAATTCCTACTTCCATATACACAGAAGAAATCAAAGGACATACAGTATTAAAAATTATTTTTTAGGAAATGCATAATGTTTTAGTCATGTTGAGACCCAAATAATTTACCTTTTAACTAGGCATATGAACTCTGCATAAACGGTTTGAACCGCACATGTAAAAAAAAATGTAAAGCATTGCAGCTGTAGTATGTACATGCGTGTGTGCACACACAATTACACACACACACAGATATGAAACCAACAAACACATCTTTTTGTGTATGCTTGTCTCGTGTGTGTGTGTGTGTGTGTGTGTGTGTGTGTGTGTGTGTGTGTGTGTGTGTGTGTGTGTGTGTGTGTGTGTGTGTGTGTGCGCGCACATATTTGTTGATATATGCCAGATGTGCATGTGGAGATGAAGGGGGCAATCAGAGGGTTGATCCACTAGTATGCAATCATAGAATGAACTGCAGCTGAAAATATTTTATTATATAGATGTTTTTAATCCTGAAACAGCTGGTCCTCCAGTTGCCTATTAATATTGCTATCTGTAAAATAAAACTGAAAGCCTACTAAATGCTTGACCTGTTTTCTCAGAAGCACCTACACCCAATGGCCGATGTACTGTTCTAAACTGTGCACTGTACCCTGTCATTAGACATGGTTATTGAGGACCATTAGCAACATGAATATTTTATGTCATGTCCCTTGGAGCCATGGGGTCCCACCCTGCACATGCTACTGTAACCCAGGAACACCCCCTGTTTTTGAAAGAATAATTACCACATAGAGTTCAGTAGTCATGTGGCCCGAATGGCACCCCTTGCAAGCTGTCTGATTTACTGGGTCACCTGTTTTGTCAGACATAATTAAATTCTCAGATGAACTCTATGTGGGATTATATTAGTGGGGGTGGGAGTGAAGGTAGCTGGGAAGTATGGGTGTATTTTGGGAGAGTCTAGTGTAAGCCTTGCCTTTGTGTCGGTTGGCCTCTTAAAACAAATTTTGTAAGGCAAGACAGTAATAAGTATTCCTTGAGTTATGGGCTGCAGTCTGCTTCCTTGTCATACTGCAGTGGTACAGAGAATCACAGTACTGAGACTTTGCAGTACTGAGATTTTGCACTCTCCTGCATTCGCCTAGCATCTGTATGAAATGTTTCCTTCTGCAGACACTGAAAGATGCAGCAGGTTACAAAAGCAGTGGCCTGGTGAAACAGGTCATCTGTGTGCCAGTGTAGGCTGGGGGTGGGGGTGGATGGGGGTTGAATATTTTGTTGTTGTTATTGCTTGCTGGCTGCTGCTATGTGGTCTGTTATGTTAAGAGATGTGTACTGTAACCAGTGCCGCTCTCTTTCAGCTGAGCCAAAAGCACTTTCCCTTCTTAGATGCCCCCGGCACTGTGTCGTTGTCGGCATCTGAGGTCATGACGTCACCAGCACGTGATATGGCACAAATAGATCTCAGGCTGAATATTTAATGCCAAACATGCTTCTGCCAACTGCAGCCTACAGTTCCACTACACTGCACATCCCAGGGTGCTCTCAGACCGCTGTTATTCATTCATTTAGACAAGCGTGATGGCCCTCCACATTGAGATCATTTTTTAAGTGTGCTCCTGTGAATTGTAACCACATAGATGAGCAGCCAGAGTGACAGACAAAGGAGAGCATCAGTTTAATTTTGATCATATGTTGCCTTCAAAATGTAAATGCACTTAAGTTTAACAGACACTGATAACTGCATTATGTCTAATCATGTTAAGACATTTGTGTTTCCAGCTCCCATATATTTTTTATTAATCAATTTGATCTACCATTGTCTGCTTATGTTTTTAATGCTAGTAATGTATTTATACATATTTTTATACATATTTTGTAAAACTGTGAGTGAAATTAAATTGTGTTAGCAAAGTAAGTTTTTCTAGCTTGCTTAGCTCCTTAATTATCCATGCATTCATGAGCAGAGAATGCTGATACCTTAAACACAAATATCAAGAGATCTTTAAAAACCAAATATCAGCTGATATATTTGTGATACTGACCAATCAGCTTAGCTCAAAATATGTCATATGCATAATAGTAATAATAATTATTATTATTATTAGTAGTAGTAGTAGTATATTATTAGTTTTATTCTTATTAGTTTTGTATTACCTGCTATAAGTTAAGCACATGGTCACCTATCATATACCATATACCCAGATTGCTAAACCTATTTTAGAGAAGTAGCCAAGTGCAGGCCAGTAATGTAATAGCCTTCATTATTTAGTCAGAGTATCTCACAAGCTACTTAAGTAGCTTTTGGAGTATGAATTAAAGTAACTGAAGTGTCTTGACTAAAAAGGCATGCCATATGCCACTAACAATGCAGAGTCAGAATGCAAAAATGAAGTGGCTACATAACTTTACAGCCATTAGTCACTGGCTTTGGTCCCTGAGGCAGTTATTTGCTCATCAAATTAACAAATGCAGAATCAGAGAGGAGGGGACTGGAGAGAAAAAGGAAGTCTAATTAGTTCAGTGTACAAATGGCAAATGGAGAGATGCCATTGATTCTGTAGCTGGAGGAATTTTCAAGCATACAGAACCTTCAATAAACACTTTTTAGGTGATGTGTTTCATTCATGTTTGTCTGTGAATATGTTTACTGAGTTGAGAACCTGCACCTGCTCCACATTCTCTCCACCACTAAGTGCACTGACCTGCAAGCCAAGAGACTGACAGTCATAGGCATGTGTTATAGTTGATTGAATCTACACCTCAGTGTACAACATATTACATGTAAGGGACCAACGGATAGCTTGTTATTCAATTTATGTCAAAGTGGTGAAGGTAAACATTAACAAATAATGGTTCTCTGAATAATGGTAATCTTTCATTTTTCTTGCTTTCTCTCTTCATGGTCTGCTAATTATTGTACTTTTCATGTTTTGAATTTGGGATGTTTTTAATGTTTACACTCATAGAAAATGTAGTTTTACTGACAGTCTCTATGTTAAGTGAAATCCCATTGCATAAACAGGCTTATGGATTTCTTTGGATAGGAGAGGTTTTTGTTTATTCTGTGCCCTTTATCATTTTCTGTGCTCTGTCTGACACCAAGTTCATGGGATTTGGGCTTTTGTGCTAATACTCTAAAATCACAGGAAAGGTATTATTTCATTTTGGTCTTTGGTAACCTTTCATAGCAACTCAGGATTATCATTAAATGTCCATGGTTACCATAACAGCCCATAGATCTTAAAATGACATGACAGAAATGATAATACTCAGTAAGAGTGGCAGCACCACTGAAAAGAATTGGTCGGCTTTACATATTCCCTCACATTCCTGCGGACTTATCTGGAAAATGGAGACCCAGGGCAAAGGAAAGGGGGCCAGCAATGTCGACATTTTGAACATACTATTCAGAGTCACATTTACACTCACAATGAATATAGTGTGTACAGAAAATATGGACTACAAGCATGTTAATTCAAGACAGTTCTGTATATAAAGGTATACATGTATTGGATGTTAAGACTGTCAAGTTTATGTCATGTGTATAAGGATGTTGTGTATGTCAGTATTAGGCTGATAGGTAAAAAAGGTACAGTAAGTGTTAAATAACAGTAAGAACAGCCCAGATATCTGTGTGCCAAGAGAGAGACGCTGGGTGTGGCATGTGCCAGCCCCTTCCCTGCATCTGTGTGGGAATCGGATGCAGGATATTAGAGGGGGCAGCATGGAAATAGGGGAATGCCATTATCAGTAGGGCAGCCTGTCTCGCTCCGTCACCCTGATCCGCCCTGACAGCGCCGCTGATGTGCTGGCCTTATGGGCCAGTCTGGCTGGTATTTATAGTCTGTCCAAAGAGAAAGAGGAAGTGGGGGAAAGGGACCCAGAGACACTGAGGGGAAGGGGGACCAGGGGAGGACAGTGACGGAATGAAGTGGATGGAAAATAGAAAAAAGGTGAAGAAGGAGAGAAAGAACAAACTACAGAAAGGCCAGGAATAGTCTGGGTAGGGGTAAGATGTGTCAGAAGGAGAGGGGGATTATTGATGTGTACAACATCATTCCATATAGTAATAAGCACACATTTACATTTAATTAGGTGCTGACTAACGGTGCATACTAAAAGAGAAGTGAAGAAATCACACACCCTTTGAGGACTGGCATCATTTCAGTCATGGTGCTGTCATAAATTATCGGCAGTGATCATTTTTATCCGTTGTTTGTATTTTGAAGGTATTACTTGTTATGATTTTACTGAAATAAAATAGTGAATAACTGACAGTAAGAATGTATGACCAGACATCATGATAAATCAGATGATTTTGTTTAAATCCATACAATCATCATTTGTGTGTTGAAAGAGGAATAATGGTTGATTTTGAAGCCAATTTTTGTTTTTGTCTTTAATATTGTAATATTAGCAAACTAATAATTTAAACATTGTAGGGAATCCATCTTTTGATAGGTTCTAAACAGTAAATACTTGTGTGGTCTTTGGTATATAAAATAATGACAGATACACATGCAACTGGAGGAGTGTAAAAGCTTCAGCTGCTTTGCCCCAGGTGTGGCTCAGTGGTGATTGGTGGGATATTGTTGGAGATAAAGAAATAGCAAAACACTGTAGAGAACAGCGATACCTGACCAGCAATAAGAGGCCATTTTCCCACAGTGTCCCAATGTTGCCCTGGAATTAGGCAACATTGTGCCATCTGACGAATATTTTTATTTGGTGTATGACATACAGTAGTGTGCTGTCAATTTTTATTGCACCTAAATAATACAGGCACATCTCAGACAGCGATACTCTGGCTGTCTTTTCACAAGACTGTTGGATTATATGGGTCTTTTGAAGGATATTTGTTAGAAAAAAGACCAACTGTGTAGATAACAAGAACTATTGGAACCTTTATTCTTTCAATTAGATTAAAACCCAGATGATGTACAAAGGGCTTTCTCTCTGAATCATAAATGGGTTCTTTGAAAGATTAAATATAACGTCAATAGAAGTGTTATCAAGGCACCTTTAATTCAATTTGTCATTAAACGAAACCCATTCTCCATTATCTATCATTTTCTTGCTGAATATACATAGCTTTATGGGGGTGCTGAGAATTTGTTTCAGTTCTATGTGCATGCTTTGCCTTGGGCACTCAGGCTTTGAATGTCAGAACTCAGAGAGACCCATGCACAGACAGAGATAAATAATAAACCAAGTTTATTAAGCAGCAAATAATCACAATCCAGTAATCGGTGTCCGGAAAACAGGCAGAGGTCAAAACCAAAAGACATGGTGAAAGTACAAACACACAGGGCAAAAGAGAGGTTGAAAGCAGGCAGGCAAAATGTCAAAACCAGTAAGACACAGCAATCAGGTACAGGCAGAATCCAAAAATCTTAAAAGGGAAAACAGGCAAAGCCTAGATGGGCAGGCAGATTACAGGAATGGAAGGCTCATAGCAAAACAGGCAAAAATACACTGAGATGAGCAAAAGAACAAACAGGGTATAAATGCACAAGACTAATGAGCAAACAAGACACAGGTGAACAACAGGGCAGGTGAAACATTACATTACATTACATTATAGGCATTTGGCAGACGCTCTTATCCAGAGCGACTTACAACACAAAGTGCATTTCTTTGGGAACAAGATTATTAAAGTGCTAGGGAAGGGTACAAGTTCAAGTGCCAGTAGGGTTAGAAGGTCTGAACCCTATGGATGACCTATGAAACAAATGAGCAATCAGCTAGACAGGTAACGAGGAGAGGGTAGGACAGACGGGGAAAAAAATCACACATAAAAATACACAAAAACAACCAAACAAAACCAAAAGTAAAGTGACAGAAAAACATGATATCAAACAGCATTACTGACATTGAAGCCCCAAGCTGATGGATTTTAGCAAAAGCTTTGTAAATAGGGCTCCCAGAATACCTAAGGAAGAACAGAAAGAAGAGCAAAGAACTGTTTTTTTCTTTTTGCTTATAGAAGTTTGCTTTGTTCATTATGTCCCTACTTTGCAGCCTCTGCAATGCCTTTTCTTTTTTTTAAATGAAAATGTTCTCGCTTGCCTGCTGACTGGAAATTAGAAAAGTCAAGCCTGGTGTGCAGTTTTTATTTGTTTGTTTGTTTGTTTGTTTGTTTGTTTGTGGAATTGTCCATTATGATGGAAAAAAATGCACTTGTTTGGTTTATTTGCCCTTTACTCTATATCATTGTTGAAAAAAGTGCAATGTTTAAAGGGAGTCTGTTAGCTGCATCATTGGTCAGAGCATTGACAGGGATGAAGGTGTTGCCAGTAGACATTTTGTGTGTGGATCACCAGGGAAATGAAAGACAGAAATACACTGCAAATATTTACACACTCTGATGTCTTTACTGCAATCAGTTGGTATTGCTGTGAATGAAATTGTCACAGTCTCAGTTGATTAAACTGTTATCTTGTTTATTGTTTTGCGAGCAAATGAATCCAACTGGCTTTTTGGGCAAAACATATTTCATGGTAGCTGGAAAGTTATGAATCAGGAAATTGAGTGATGTATACATTTATTACAGTACATAAGTGCATTTATTTACATTATATTTGTTACAAAAAGATAATTTTGTGGCTCTTTATAGGTTGCAGTTACCCCACACAAGTAGTAGTTGAGCATTGGTGTATTTGTTAAGTTGCCAGTTTGGCAGACTCGTGGTACAGAATATGACAAGTGAGGAAAATAAATAATAAATATAATAATTGTTACATTTAAATAGAATGTGGAAACATATCTTCTGGTATGCACAGAACCCAGTCTCTCACTGCTTCATTGCCCCCTGCTGTTTTGGAGAGTTATTACTATTGGTTAACCTGTCTTCATTTTTTGTGCTTATAAAAAGGTTTTTTTTTTAATCCCATGACCATATAATAGTGCAGTTTCATACTTGTTTCATCTTGTATTGGCAGTGTATAACCTCACTTGAGAGGATTCAGCATACCAAAGGTAAATACTGACAGTGCATTCTGTCTGCAAAAGTGTAGCATTTTTATTCAGAATTATTTTGGCAGAAAGCTCAGTTTATTTCTGACAAGCAGCATTTCTCCTATTACCCTACCCCCAAAATAGTTAATACCTCTCAAAGGTGGTACCGTCAAATATCCAGAATATTGTGTGAGAGATGTCAGTGTTATCGCTGCTATTTCAGAAAACAGGAATTACACACATCTACTTTGGTCATTTTCATAACAACACATTAAATCAAACATTCATAATTCAGTCATTACATGCAAAATGTGGTATTTATTTATTTATTTTTATTTATTTATTTATTTATTTATTTATTTATGTTAATAGGGACAGTTGATAACTGTCCCAGAATTAGCTAAGAAGCTAAGTTTCAGCTGCAGTCCCTGGGTAAAGATAGGCAAAGACAAGTTTTACAAAGTAGTTTACAGAAAAAGTAAAAAATTGCAGTGTCCTGTCCAAGAACATTATAAAATACAACACATAAAAAAGTGTATCATGCTTGGTGTCTTGTCATTGTAGTAAATGGTCATGATTGGTTTAATTTCAGCCATGATATATATCTTATATATCTTACACCACCTGTTGTCTTGTTCTGGCATGTACATAAGTAACGGTGTGGTCCACATAAATCTGGGCCATTACCTCAGGCCATGCAGTTGGTAGATCATTAACATATGAGCTAAAGGGCAGGGGTCCCAGGACAGACCCCTGTGGGACACCAGTAGAGCAATCAAGTGCTGAAGATAACTTTGTTCCAGCTCCTGTGCATTGCTTTCTCATTGTTAAATAAGACTCTATCCATTTCATAGTATTTTCTGAGAAGTTCAAATGTGAAAGCTTGGACAGAAGGACATTGTGATTTACAGTGTCAAATGTCTTCCATAGATCTAAAAATACTGCTCCTACAACCCCATCTCTATCCAGCTTGGATTTAATTTTCTCAATGAGGTAGCAATTAGCTTTATTGAATGGTGCTTTCTAAACCCAAATTGCATTGGGTGAAGTGAGACATGTCCTATATTCAGAAAATCCACAAGTTGCTCTGTTACCATTTTTTCTATAATTTTAGAAATTATTGGCAGAATTCTTATTGGCTTATAGTTTGCCACATCTGTTGGTTCACTGGCCTTGAATATTGGAATCACAACTGCAGATTTTCAGGCATATGGGAAAATTGATTGCCTTATGGAGATATAAAACAGTGGAACCATTTAAACTAATAGTTACAGCAAGACATTCAGTTTGCTTACATTTAAAATTACCTTTGACATACAAGAGAAGCCCTCGGCCCCCAATACTTTTCTGTCTTTTCTGAAATAATTGTACGCAGACATTGTAAGGGCAGCAAAAGGTGATGAATCGGTTAACCAAGTTTCAGAAAGACACAGGAAATCCAAATTTGAGTCTGTAAACAACTTTTCAAGTTGCTCATTTTTTGAGACAGCACTTCATATATTCAAGTGTCCCCCAAGCAGACCTTTGGGTTTTTCTTGCTGATCCCATATGATTCTAAATTGGTCGACAGTTTGGAAGAAGGAGGTTTGGCACAGCAGTGGCCATTTTTAGTTTTCTCCACCCCAGATTATGCTTTAACCCCCCACACCCCCAGATGTTTCACAAACTGATGAAAAAACATGGTAAACAAGTTGAAGTGTCAGACCGTAGTCCTAGGCCTATACCTTGTGAAGACGTAAATTGTGTCTGACATCATTGACACTGGCAGAGGCATACACTGCAAACAGAGTTACGGTGCAATAGTGCAGTGCAATAGTGAATGTGGTATAAGGGCTTCAACAAACTTACCCTTTATTTCATCTGAATCTCCTTAATCCTGCTTTATCCAAAACCATTGTCACTCTGTACAACCCTCATTCATAAAGCCATGGTAAGATGTAAGTGGTCTTTTTAATTGTTTATGCACATTTAATTGCTCTAAAAATCTACCATATTTCTCAAAACTATAAGCATTGAACAGCCAGCCATTTCTCCAGAACTTGAGAGATCTTTGTAAAAAAATACAACACTGCATATAAAACCATGTACTTTCTCTTAAAGAAAACACAGTGTGACCATGTCATACACATACAACATTAGATGGGAAGACTTTACTAATTACTGATCACATGATCGGTACCGATCACCAGTATGATAACTGAATGACACTTTTAGTTTTTTTTTTTTTTTCATTTGTGTATATACTGAAACTGGTCTTCTGAATCCAGTGAGCTAAGCTTAAGTTTTATGGGGAAAAATAATTGATTTTTTCTTAATTATAATCACATTTAACTTGCTTTCAGACAAATATATGTGTCATCTCATCTCTTCCCAATATACTTCACACAGTTCTGCTTTTCAGATAGTCTTATAAAGGAGATATCTTGTGTTCACACAGAAAGCCAACGTTGATTCTGTCATGTTAGGAGATACATCTCCCACTTCTTAACCATGTATCTGAGACAACACAGACTGTTTTAAATAGGTCATAAAATTTACACCTGACTACAATTTTTCCTGCATTGTGTGTCAAACACATACCAAACCTAATGGCATTTGTTGAAAGACTACAAGTAATTTTTTCAGTCACTTTATTTTTACATCAGTTTTATCACAGACAGAATATATATATATATATATATATATATATATATATATATATATATATTCTTTTTTGATTACATTCTGATAAATATTATGACGTGATTGTAACATGTGTTTTTAAAATATGGATATCCAAGTATGCACAATATGCAAAAGCAATTCAGTCACACATGGCACATTTCAGATTTTTGGCATTCTGTATGTATGAGAGTGTTGCTTAATGCTTCACCTAATTAGGTGCACATTCTTTATTGTGCCTTTAAAATAACAACAAAATCCCTTTTAGAACACAAAGTGTTAGAAAAGGGTTTCTTGAAACCCGGATTAAAATTAAGCAAAATTGTCTGTTTATGATCATACGCTTTTAAGCATAAATGTGTCTGTAATTGTTATAGTTTTGTCGTTTTAGGACCTGATGTAAAATCTTAACAAATCATACACGCATGAAAGAGGAGAGCATAAAGGACTAAAGAGGTCTAAAGTTTCTGTTCTGCAAGTCTTTTACTATATGTAAAAACTGACAGCAGTAGAGGTGTCTTTTCTCTCACTGCACACTAATGCGTATACACATTTGCAATGCCCATCACCCGTCCTTCACTCTTAGTGATGGTAACTTCGACTGGCCTCAGTCCTCCAGCCAAGCCACTTTCCTTTTTTCTCATCCATTTATCCATTGTGCGTGAAAGTGCCTCAGATTTCTGAGCTTCATCATTGCTTCTTATCACTGTTCTTACTATTGCTGATTGCCATTATTCCTTTCAAGGAGTGCAGCCTTTTCTTCTTACCTGGGTAGACACAATATGTCTGTCAAATTTGGAAGATGAGCGCTTCACCATTGAATGCCAAAACACTGATGCTTTTTTTGAACTATACAGATTACTGGTAATGATGTAAATAGAACCTGAGTTGCTTGTTAGGAGACACAACTGCATGATATTCCTACTAATGTACGTATTGTTATTATTCAAAAGGGTCAGTGTACATTAATTAAAAACATCTGTAAATATGCCAGTACCTTCAAATTTCCTCTGCAGTCCGACGGCAGGGGTATTTTTACATACATTGATATTACATATCAAGCAATAAATGATATATAAACATGGGATGTAAAATTAAGTAGGACAAGCTGTAAGAGCACATTAAATGTCATTAAAGATAAACAATAGGATAGGGCAAGATGTAGCAGGTAATAGTATGCAAGAGATAGGGTACACCAGGCACGATTAGGAAACCAGGGACGACAGAAACCACAAATCCCACAAAAACATAAACACTGACAGGTGATATGACATCAGAAAAATAACCTATAGGCACATTTGATTTAGTTTTCATATGTATGACTGTCAATGTGGATTGACCTCAGTGTATTTGCAAAAACAGTTTAAGTTTTTGGTGTGCAGTGATATTACATCCCATTCCTGTGAGCCTCTTACAATAACTGCTAACTTTATGAAAGTGACTTTCCCTGATGTTCCAAAACATTCTTCTCTTATGCTGGCTCTGGCTACACAGGTGTATGTTCTCTCTGGCTTTTAAATTCTGAGTAGAGGATGACCCATTCAATTAAAAAATTCTAATAACACGATTTAGATTTTTATATATGATAAAAGCTGCTTGTTTGGCGCTCCATATTAGGGCCCTCAATGCTTGCCAAAACACTGAAGGGCCCCAACATGTATTTGGTAGATAGTTTCCAACATGTCAAGCCTTAGATCATGCGAAAAAGATCCTGGCATTCATGTGAAGCTATGCTGAGATCAGATCCAAAGCTCAAAGAAAGCTTGAAAGAAAGATTTCATATGCCTATGCCTATGTATCCACATCTATGTCTTGCTTTGGTTATGATGTATGTATTAACAATCGTGTGTGTGTGTGTGTGTGTGTGTGTGTGTGTGTGGTTATCTGTGTGTGTGGCATTAGTCATTCACGAGTTATAAAATGAGAAAACTACTCTCAGCTGATCTTTACAATTGATCCCTGATCTGTGTTCTTGTTTTTATGTTGCAGTCGCTCTGGATAAGGGTGTTGGCCAGGTGGCAGAAATGTAAACACATAAAACTATCATAATTTTGTCCCACACTGCAGCCTTCTCTTCCTCCTTGTCTCTCTGTCACATTCAAGATTGTAATCTGTAGGATTGGATTTAATTCAGAACAGATAAATAAAGACAAAATACTTAAAACAATTAGGAAAAATTATTATTATTGTAAGACTCAATGACACCCAAGAAAGTCTGTTAAAAATGTCTGTGCCTTTTCCTAAGTAACAAATCACTATATCTGTATAGTATAATGTCAGGTATAAATAATGCTCCATGGTTTTGATTATTCACTTAATTTATTTATCATTGAGAGTAAGCAGAGGTTTTCTCCTCTGGTTTAAGCCAAAAATGAAATGCTAACAGTGTGTCTAGAGAAAGAGAGTGTGTTTATGTTTATATGTGTGCAGTATGCATGTATGCAAGCATATTTTTATAGTGCTTAACCCTTCAATGAGCTTAAGAAGAGATTTGTTTGCCTTTTTCCTTTCCTTCTGTAGATTAAAATTGATGACAATGAGAAAAAATAATAGCCTCATAACATAAGACAAAACTGCTAAAACCATCACTAAAGAAAACAAAATAGATATAATCTATCTCTTCACTGCTAAGGGATACTATCCAATGAAAATACAATACAACCCTTGTGAAAAAGAACTACACGTTTCACACAGAACAGCTCAATCAATGCAGCGGGAGTGGGAGTGGGATGCCGGCCAAGCATTGGAGTATAAATATAGCATCGCCTCAAGGAGTTGTCACCTCAGTTCACTTCATTGTGCTTCTGAACTCCTGCTTTTCAAATCAGGAAGTATCGAACCGGCACTACCTATTGTACATTAGAAAATAAATATACAGTGTATATGATGTGCTGTCGTTGTGTTGCTGACAAATCCTGTGTGCAAGAGAAAGGGCTGACACTGGAGGTAGCAACTAACCTATGAAAAGGCATTGTTTTAACAACTGTTGTTCCACAGGTTTACCTTCAGTAATATTTCAGTAATGGATCTTTTTCAGAAAATAATTCAAATATGTTGATTCCTTTGTGATTGCAGAAATGCTGAAAACTGAATGACTCTTTTTTTCTTGAATATATGAGGCTTATCATTATAAGATGTGGCACTTAGTTGCACAGATTATTTTAAAGCAATTAATTTTTAGCTTTTATTTTAGAAAATTGTTCTTGGATGCAAAGCATGATGTAATCAAGTTGGATAAAGGATATGAGGTCAATTTCTGAATAGTGTTTTTTTTTTCAAGATGGTATTTGATGGCTAATGAGCCTGGAGCTTGTCGTGCATACTGTGTGTTTAGTGTACTACACATAAAGCATTCTGACATTCACAGCAGTGCTTTGTAAACATTATTCCAGCAACTCAAGCCTCTCTCTCTCTCTCTCTCTCTCTCTCATTCTCAGAGGAAATAAATGGTACAAATACCTTATATGAAAACAATACTGCATACTAGAAAAAATGCTAGAATGTATTGTTAAACATTAAGCATAAATCACCACCCATTTTCAAGCGGATGACACCAGGACCAGTCATAACTCTACACAGTATTCTCTCATCTCTCATCACTCATATATGTGCTGTTTCCATATGATGCATCCTAACAGTATCAGTGTCCCTGCAGCATCAGCATCCTCCCTCATATTTGCATTGGCGGGTAACTAGGTCATGCGAACAGGAATTTTTCTCCATCTCAACCATCAGTGGCTCATAAATAACAAACAGGATGACAAGAGCATACATTTAAACCTGTAATTGGCCTGACCATATTTGAAATATTTTTGTCATAATTAAGCTTTTTCTCTGCACAACCTACAGATGAATCTACGCTGGTAATGTTTCTCAGACTGAAGTGGTAAACTGTGGCAGACCTCACATATTTGTCATTGCTCTGGTTTTCATACTGAGAAGTACTGTGCAGTAATGACAACAAACATATGCAAATCAGGTCTTCCAAATAAGGGAAAAATTATACTGTGGCCTTCTTATTAGTCCTCCTGTCTGTTCCACCAAAGCACTCCAAATCATTCAGAACAGGCACTTCATTACAAATTGTGCAGTTAGTTACAGTCAGTCCATCATCAGATGTTACTCACTTGCAGAGAAAAACTTCAGTTGTCAACTTTCATTCCTCCGCCACACATCCTGGACCTTCCTTGTTCTTCAATTGGACTGCCAGTGTTGGTTCATCTACTGTCAGGTCCCAGTACTGACAAACCACTTTGGCAGAGCCACACTCAAATGTTGCCCGTGCATGAAGGGACAGCAGGGGAAACTCACTTTCTTTGGTCACGTTAAGTGACGCCAGGATGTAAACATAATTCCAGCACTGGGGCAGGTTTGTTGATACTGTAGATGTCTCTCTTCATTCTCCTGAGTGTCTGGCTCATTTTTAACATCACACTTTTTATTGCATCCATTGACTTTATGATGTTGTAAACTGTGTTTGTGTTTATGAAACAGTCATTTGGGCCAAGCAGTAAAATCAGTAAAGCTGCCAAATAATAGTTTTATTAGGGTGTATATGGTGCAAATATGATCAGATACAATGCAAGAAATGTTGATTCTTATTTAATACATTTTATGGAGAAGGCCAATATTCATTTGTTCATATTTCTACAAAATATTTTCTCAAGGATACTGTACAAATTATTATTTAGGTGGAACTTGTTTCAACCTTTGAAGAGAGGGGTCATGAAGTTCAGTCCTTAGGGAAGCACCCAGCTTTTAGGATTAAGTTGAATAGCTTGCGTAAGTCCTCTTGCAGATTAGTGCTTCCGTGTTTCAGTCCCTCCATCTGGCTTTTGAGACCAGGAATATATGTTTTATCTCTTTTCAAGTGACTAGGTTGTCCAAAGGGTTTAGTTTACCTTAAAAATCTCAGATTATTTTAATTGTTTGCATTTGACAAATGAATTGTCTTTTTATCTTATTTTTTATTAGTTTATAGGATGTTTTTTTTTCAAGCAGTGCAATGCACTGTTAATTAATGTATATCTTTTACATTTCTGTATGCTGTGGGCTGTAGTTTGAGTATTTTGGGTGAAGAAGGTATATTTTGAGAATTGTTCATTTCCCATTGTCTCCAAAGAAGAATTCTGACATTTGCTCACAAATACAAATGTGTCAATAAACCTGTCAGTTACCGAACCAAACTGTATTACTCACTCCCCATGTTTGTTCTATGCATTATCTGTGTGTTCTGAAACATTAATGCTATGTAAAAACAAGCATTTTTTGAGAAGAGATTGATGCCCCTCTGTACTGTTGCAACAGATCTGTATTAGGGTTTTGGCACTCAGATTTTCTGCACATTGTAAATGATTTATCTGAAATGTCATTTCATCGTTTTGATTTCTTTTATTTCTTATTGGATTCTTTCCCTGTTTCAATCTCATTATTCAGTTGCCCTTAAGAACCACGCATTGAAAGAAGTGACATCCAACATCAGTAACCATGACAACAACAAGGCCCCAGGAATGGTGGACATTTGGGTCCCAGAGGGGGAACTGCTGTTGCAGGTTTGTAGTTTGAGTATTTCAGGATGTAGTGTTCTTTCTGACTGTGTCTGTGGGGGAAATGGCTGCGGGCATGGCAAGCGTATGTATGCAGTCATGTATGTAATGAATTTTCTGCTAATATCTGGTCATCCATGTCCCTGAGCATTGCTATACATTAATTTCTTACTTTGTCTTGTACATAGTGTTTTCAGATATGGCATGGATGAGATTTATGTCTTCCCTCTCTCTCTTTCTTTTTCTATAATTCTTTCCAGTATGGAATATACATTTATCAAAGAAAATCAGATTAGATAGCAAAGTGTCACTACCACTTTTGTCACTTTGCGATCATTAGCACCTTAAATTGTATGCTTTAGTGCTAACAGCAATTATTATTTTACTAGAGTCCATTGTTGAAAGCACAAGTAAATTCCAGTTGAGCAGCAGCCCAACCTCAACCCAACCTTGGAGGGATGGACATGGTTTTGTAATTTTAAGACAGTGTGCCCACCTTTGTTGAGAGTGTTGGTTCAGATGGTGGGTTGTGTACTCATTACCTCATTAGTTTCATTATCATCGATGTGCTGACCAGGCATTATTTTCCTTTTTATCTTTGATCAATTTAGACACCAATACATTTCCTGAAGCAATTTGTCAGTTCAAGTTTGGAATATTAGTCAGTCATTTCTTTACCAGCAGTGTAACTCCTTGGAAATTGAACTTGGAAAGTGATCCTTGTGGTTATATGTTTTTTGGTAACAAGTACACCAATCCTCTTAAGACCCGGTCTTTAAATTAAATAAATTAAACAATTACTGCATGAGTTACAGACTTAACCATGCCTTAACCCACTTGAATTTAAAAGAATGGTGGTAGTTGATTTTGTGACATGCACCATATTTCTCTCAACCATGAAAGCATTTAGCTGACCGGACTGGTTTGCTCCGGCCCTGAATAGATCACGATCCCAGGACAAAGCACCAGTGTACAAGGGAGTTAGCTTAGACACTAACTAGTTTAATCCCCTTAAAATGTAAATTAATCATAAAAAGACCTAACAAAAGTAGAAAAAAGTAAGTGCTATTCTTTTCAGTTCCTCATCACAACCATGCCAAAGTGTTCTTAGCAAGTATTACCTACTTACATACTCATTTGGTTTGCTCGTGCACTATGTAAATTGTGTGGAATTATGTTGGGGGTTCAGCCCATTGGTGTTCCACAATCAGACTCCCAGTGTGTCTAACAGAGATGGCATCTTGCCTGTATTCTTATTTTGTGTCTAGACCTGTTCTCCAAAATGTGGCCTGGATTCAGTTAAAATTAGTCCATGAATAAATAAAAGGGCAGGGAAGCAGAGGGTGTGTAAAAAAGATCTGATTCTGCTGGGTGGCTCACTGGATCACTCTTAATTTAGAAAATAAAATTATAAATGCCTTGTAAATTAAATGCAGTTCTCAATTTAATCACTAATCATCCATTTCTTCAGCTTAGAGTTATTTTCTTCAGTATATATTATTAAATGTTTTAATGTAGATATATAGTTTAAGAAAATAAATTAGATTTGTATACACACGTGTGTATGTACGATAAATACATAATGTACTGAGAAAAACAGACATTTGGAGATTCCAGGATTCTTTTGGAAATGCCTTTCAGGGTTTTTGGTAGCACTTAATCCTGTGCTTTCATGTGTGATAGCAGCTTTGTTGAGCATAAATTTAGATGAAGGTCAAAGACTATGCCATGACCTTACCTGCCCTCTCTACTCAGTGCTGCCTGGCTGGTCTTATGTCAAAATGGGCAAGCACCAGTTCATGGGAAAATGCATCTTGTAAAGAAGGTGCTGGCTAGGCCCTGGCTGGGTCTTGACTGAGAAAGCACAAATTACTTTGGACATCTAAGATAGCACTCCCTTATCCCTGCGCATTGAGTCACCTCTAGCACTCAAAGGAACAGCCCTCTTTCGTCTCCACACTCTGTAATTATGCTGTTCTTCCTTCAACTCATCCAGAGCCCGTGTGCCAGCAAGAGAGGATGTTTGCGTCCCACAGCTCTGTCTGTTGTGCCATCAAGGAGAGTGGCACTTTGTCAAAGAGTTACCACAGCGAGAGAGTTTTCCCCTCAAGCTGGGAAAATGACATGCAAGAGGGAGACAGGGAACGAGGAAGCATTGTGTGATGACATTTCTTATGAGTGGGGAAAGAGGAAAAAATAAAAAAGCAGAGGCTATTTCTGACCAGTCTTGTCTTTCTGTGTTCCATTTCAGACACTTTCTCTATAAATTATAGAGGAGCTGAAGGACATGAATTATAGAATGGGGTAGGAAGAAGAGAAAAGTATTCACTGGCAGTGTAAATACAGTATCAAGCTTACATTGCATAAATATGTGTATGCCAATACTGTATGTATTGTGCCATGCCCATGTAGGCATTGTAGATGCTATAAGATTTTGTTAATATTTATCTGGCTTTGTACCACCAAATCATTAAATGTACTGTTTAGCTGCTTTTGCTTTAGCTGTTGATGGAAGCTTATCTATCAGAGAACAGTCTGACCATATTTGCATTTTTTGTGAATGTGCATTACTCCTTCAGAGGGCATCAAGCAGATATCAAAGAACTGCTTTAGAAATATAAACATAAAGCAGAGTAATTCAGATTTGTGTACTGTTCTGTTTTCAGCATTGTGTTTCAGCATTTTCTGCTGATACTCTGTGTTGCCTGTCATCCAGCCAAAATAACATATTGTTTATGAAAACAAACAGTCATCTGTATATGTTAGGAGCATGTTAGTGCCCCTTTTCGTTTCCTAACTCTACTTTCTCCTGTCGGGTCTCGGCTTTTATGCCTCATACATACATTCCTCTCTCTGTCTCTGTCTCTGTCTCTCTCTCTCTCTCTCTCGTGCTCTCTCTCTCTCTTGCTCTGTGTGTGTGTGTGTGTGTGTGTGTGTGTGTGTGTGTGTGTGTGTGTGTGTCCCTCTCTCACACATGCACTCTTTCTCAGTTTTTGTTGGTTTTAGCTGCAGTGGAATTCCTACAGGACAAGAGCAAGTTCATAGACCCATAAAATATCGTAAAAGTGCATTTTTCATCAGGATGTTTGGTGACTGCCTGCTTCCAGATCCCCCTGGGAGGGTGGTGTGTGCATTACTGCAGACAGAGGAATCTAAATATTTATACAGAAAAATAGACCATGACATTGGTTACATTGGTGTGAGCCTCAGTGAGCCTCAGCCCACTGTGTGTGTGTGTGTGTCTGCATGTATTTGCAAACGTGCTGAGAAATGTTGGGGTTGGGGCTGATGTGTTATAAAGACCAGAGGGTAGCTTTTATCCTTTTTGTTTGTCATGTTACTATGAAAACAAACTTCTGGCTCAGAGCCTGCAAGGCCTTAAAGGGTCTAATGGTGCATCAGGCTGTAGTTTTAAACAGGACTAGAATTCAGCATTCACTGACCAAGGGCCTTTAGTGGCAAACAAAGGAATGGGATTGGCTTCTTGAGGTTTATTGCTACATTATAGGTTATAGGACACTGACATTTGATACACTGAAGGGAGCTCTGCATGACTGATTTCATATATATTTACTAGAAGACGAAAAATTGGAGCCATCCAACCACACATTATATGGTTTGTGTTTCACTGGATGGCTCTTAAAGAGAAATGGCTTCAGATAATTATGATGTACTGAATTGGTGTAAGGGCTTCCAACTCTGCAGAGCTCTCCGTGGGTTGTCACTGAGGAAATGAGCATGAATATGTGTGGGAATGGAGAGGGGTATTTTCAGCCAAGCCACTAAGCATGGCAGTATTCATGTTAAAGAGCATTTGTTGTGGGCAAACAGAATGGACTGAGGACTCCTTGTGCCACCTGAGATACAGGTCCTTTCCTCAGCCAAACTGTGAGCTACATTGATCTCAGTAGCTCACAGTTCTGTGATCTCATAGTACTTGAATTTGAGTGATATCATCAGAGTATACTCCCTGTTTTAGGATTATTTTGTGGTCTGGATTGTGTGCCCGTATCAGATTTATTCTCCTCCACAGAATATCTTATTTTGCTCTCCCCTGTATAGTTGTGTCAATTTTATATGAGTGGTAAATGATCACAGGTACATCTAAAAGTGTATGTGCTATTTTACAAATTTTAAAGGTATAGTATGATAATACAGATACACATCTCAGAGACACGGATTGCCTGCAACCAAATATAATGTGAAATTGAGCTACACTCGTAATTACAAATTACTCGGGTGTATTTTTTTTTTATCTCTGATGCAAAAGGTATACTCTTCATTTATAGACAAGACCAGGAAAGTTTGGTTTAGCTGGACCATGGATATAGCTAAGGGGGAGTAGGCAGGTATGATATAATTTGGCCCATGCTTTTCAGTTCACTGGTACAGGATGCTCCCTCAATTGGGTTGAACCAGTTTTAACTAGTCCTAATTTTCTACCTCTGCTGTAGGCAAGACATGATCCTTTAAAATTTGAAGCACTGGGATTAGTCAGCAGTCAGTTGTAATGCCAGCATTCATTAATCTATTCTGCAGCAATTATTATTATTATTATTATTATTATTATTATTATTTGTATTATTATTTGTATTTATTTATTTTTTTAATTATTATTATTGCATGTACAATGTATCATAGTTTTTCAGTGATGTAATATCTTTAAACATTTCCTATTTATATGTTTACTTAATTAGCAACCTTAATTACATTTTATTGCATTATTTGTATTGCTAGACAATTTTGGAACATTTCTGTAAAATAACAGTGGTTTACAGTTGAAGGTTACACAATAAGTATCAACTTTGTTGGGGACTTTCATTTTGCCAATAATGGGTTTAGTGCTGCTCAATGCTGGAAGAACACAGCTCAGCAGAACGTGGGTCTTTCACTACGTCTCCTTGAAAACTAAACATCTTGACTATACAGCTACTCAGTATCTCCCGTGGGCAAACCCAACCATTTTTCTGGCTCTATGTGATATCAGATTTAATGCTTTTCAACCACAACGATACTTGCACTTGCACTTCAACTGCATTTGAGCCAGGGTTGACAGTGCTATCCTGTACACAAGTAATGGCATCCATGTTTTAAATAAGTACATTCCAGGACATACAGTATATCGGGAGAATATTGTGGTAATTATAGATATCAGCCAGTGACTAAGAGCTCATGACATAACAAATGGCAATAAACAACAACCAAAAATCCCCATGCTGCACTGTAGCAGAGGCCAGTGAGCTACAGAAGTTTTAAATCAAGAAGAAAACTGCCATGCACTCAAACACAAACAAGAGCTTCTCTTCTATATACATTTTAGTCCCTTCATTGCCTTCGAATACTTCACTGCAATTTATCAGCCTTGCCAGTTTTACTCTTATCAGGAATGACATTTTTACGATTTGGTTTGAAAGTAATGCTTTTTCTTTATATTGTGCAGTAATGTTACATTTCACCATCCCTTTTGATGGAAAATATTCAAAGTAACTGTAGGAATGTTAAAAAAGCAGGGTTGCTTTGATTTAATAGATACTAACCTCTCTATGATTTTGTGCCAGAACAGAGAAATAAAAACAAAAGGTGTACAGTAGGATCTAAATATTTCTTCATGAGCACAGACAGAAAAAAGGAAATACATAAAGTATTGCTTTTTCTGAGAAAGTTTCTGTTTGTTATTTACAGGCCCTCAATGGTTTTGTACTGGTCGTCACTGCTGAAGGTATCATATTCTACTCCTCCCACACCATCCAAGATTATCTGGGATTTCATCAAGTAAGTGGCCCTGATCACCAGATCATAGGAGATCTTTGCAGTTGAGATTAGATTTCTGTCACTATTGTGATGAATGAAAAATTCAAAAGGAATCTGAGAAAGCTATTTCTATGTGCATTTATATTTCTGTCTCTGCTCAAATCAAGCTTTAGGCCTGTCTTACTTGTCTTAGCATTTTGACTGGCTAACTGATGTTGATTAGTTAGGTGCCAGGTAATCATTTAATATATGCTGGTCACAACCATGTTGTTAGTATTGTTTGTTTTTGTGGGTGTGTTTTTTGGCCAACAGATAAAGACATTTCTGCACCTGAACTGAGATCCAATCTTGACATTCTTTGTCAGCTGAATATGGGTTTAGGGAATTATTTTCAGAAATTGTGTACTTATTTCAAGCCTTTTCAACTCTGTAGGTTGCTGGCACAGATAATGGAAGAAATTCATAGACTTTATAGGCAAATAAATGACCGTGCTGCATCAGGTCATACATGTCAGTGAAACGAATCTGTGGTCAAGATGAGCACAATGCAGTGATTGTCTGATCCATGTAAAATATTACCTGTATGGTACAGTTTAGACTAATATTGGTTTTTGACTGCCAAAATATATGTGTATATATGTATGGATTTAATCAGCATTACTACATGATGTTGATTGTGAAAGTGGTGTAGCCCTGAAACCATCTGATATGGCCAAACACGGGTGAGGTGCACAAAATGTGTCTCCATGCTCTGTGTCTCAGACGGATGTCATGCACCAAAGTGTTTTTGAGCTCATCCACACAGAGGACCAGCAGGAGTTCAGGAGGAACCTGCACTGGGCACTGAACCCTCCCTCAATGTTTGAGTCTGAAGAATCCCCCCAGGGTGAGTCATTCATCCTGTCTGTACCTGCTATCTACCCACTGAATTCCTGGTTCCTTGTATGTTATAACAAATATACTGCCATTTACATTTGCAACCTGGTTACTTCCATTTCTAAATATGGTCCGATGTAAAACTATTATATCATCAATAAATGATGGTCCATAACCTTTCAGCCGTGGAAATAGCCTCAGTTCTGCACTGTGCATTGTATGTGGGATGTCACAACCATCAAGGCTTTGTTAAGTAGACATGGATCCACTGCTAGTGATATTACAGGTACCTTCCCTGTGCTCACTCTCAGTTCTAAGGGTGAACACTGGCTGTGCAACTTTACATACACTTTACATACACTACATACCTTCATATTTAAAATAAGAAGACATCGCCTTTAATCAAAAAATTCAGGGTTGTTACGAACTGGTATAGATTGTATGTAAACTGAAGCTTATATTACACATAACTCAACAAACTTATATTACACATTACAACAAACTCAACAAAGTCACATTGAGGTGTGGTATTTTGTAAGGCTTTTACAGATAGGAAAATAGTAATGTGAGGTAAAGTGTTAAGTTTATTCTGTGTAGATAAGTTATGGGCAAATGCATTTGCATTTGGACAAAATGGCATTTTTGTATTTGTAATTTTTGTTTGACACAGTAATTTATCATCAATGAGTTGGGAAAGTCATTGATTCTGGCAAAAATGCCAGAAACCTCCCAGCAGAATGGAGCAATAATAAGAGAGGGGAGCAAAATAACCAAGGCAAAAATCATCTGACCTTTTAGAGCTGCTATGTAAGTTTGGGGGGATGGGAAAAGGGGTGAATGTTGCAGCGCACAAAGATGTCTGCTTTAATTAAAATGTGAGCTCAGTGCCATTAATCTGAACTAGATACAGGTAAGGTTGCAAAGGCTAGTGGACAAAGATGTGATACAGCAAGGAGTGGGGTGTTTGGATGTTCCGGTCAGAATCATACCATGGCAGCAGTTGCATTTGCTTTGGAGTGTATGTGGTAACAAACACTCATTTCAGGGAGAAACATTTGCATGCAGCTTCTTAATACAACTTCAGAGAGATTACAGTAATGAGTTCATGTTCAAAATAGTAATATGCTCTTATATATATTTCAGTGAAGGCTATTGTTACAACAACACTGTAA
This sequence comes from Albula goreensis, assembly GCA_022829145.1. Classification (NCBI taxonomy): domain Eukaryota; kingdom Metazoa; phylum Chordata; class Actinopteri; order Albuliformes; family Albulidae; genus Albula; species Albula goreensis. Next base: position 20,578,031 of record CM040745.1, read on the forward strand.
AACAGGTTTTCAGGAACAGTACAAAAAACAGAGGCTTCGGAAATAATGGAATTGCCCAAATAAATAGAATGCATTTCTGTAATGAGACAAGCCTGTGATATACAGTTAAATGCATGCATGTGGGAATGCTAGAGTAGGAGAAAATATCCAAATCAGGAATAAAATTTGATAGCATATTTTGAAGTGGATGGTGTTATAGCTTCAGCTTTCAGTTCCCTAAAGAGCTGAACTTCTGCACAAAAGGTATATATATGTTTCCTGGGGAGATGTTTGCAAAGCTGTTCTCCTTGATAAGTCCCTGAAATGAGTATGATATGAATTATTAGAATAAGAGAAGAGTATTGAATGTGTGACAGGGCCTAATAATTACTTTGTATGAATGGAAATTGTGATATTTGATGTTCCTCTTCCTTTAGATGGAGAGCCAGTCAATGGGTCATCCCTGGTCACCTACAAGCCTGACCAGCTGCCCCCAGAGAACTCCTCCTTCTTGGAGAGGAGCTTTGTTTGCCGTTTTCGCTGTCTCCTGGACAACTCCTCTGGCTTCCTGGTAAGAGTGCTCTCATGTTCACATATCCAATACTGGAACACTTTATAGGTTTATCATTCATGATTCGATAGGGTCCTGTGCACACATTCAATCATGCTGGAGTGGTATCAGTTTGCTTCCTTCAGTCAGACATAATTGTTTATAGTGAAGTAAATACATTTCATTTTAGCATTATATTTTATGCTTTACATCTCTATTTGTGTTTGAAAAAATTTGTGTAAAGTAACCAATGAAAGAATTCAAATTACAGTACTATATAGTTATGCCTAATGAATAAGCCTCAGTAGGACATTTCCTCAATGTGCAGTGGACACAGCAAGTGTACTTCTCCAGCCTTTACCCTCGCCTTCCTGAATGCAAGTGCGTGTCTTTTGCCAGAAAAAATCAGACATCATGATTATTGGAAAGGAGTGTTCCAATCCCCCCTTGCCACTGTGATCATGTCCCATGACCAGGCTGAGTTCCAGGAACAAAGCCCCCAGAGGGTACCCACGTTTAGCCCAACAATAAGGGTTTCCCGAAACGCTCAGGGTTCCCAGGCTACTGTTCGGCCTCTGTCCCTCCCCACTGGCCAAGAGTGCAAGCAAAGGCGAGAGGGGCAGGGTATTTTTCCTCAGCCACAGAGATTATTAGCATTGCTAATGAAGAGCCGTACCTCTTTAAACCACACCAGGATCAGCAGCCAATGTACACATAAATAATCCCTCTTAAAAGAGCGGCAAGGTCGTGGGGAAAAAGGTTTAATCTTCAGGAGAGAAGAGAATAAGGGGGAAAAATTTGGCTGGGTCAAAGAAGCAGTGTAGCTGCCACTCCTTCATCCTTCATGTTAGTGAATCCTTAAAGGCAAACCCAGTGGGAAAATCTGTTCTCCATGACTGTCAGCCATTTTTATATAAAATAACCCTTGTGTGAAACAGCTGTGAGTGTTAAATGTCATTTCATTTGAATTGTATCATTTGAACTGCATGGTCACTGCAGTAGAACAATCATACAACAGATAAATGAGGCTATGTAATAAAAGGATTGAATACATTTTATGACATAAGACATTTTTTAAGATTCCTAGATCCATATATCATTCCACAGATCTGCATCTGTATTTGCCCTTGTGAGAGCAACAGAGCTGAATTGCCATAGTGAGAAAAGGTTTTGTTAACTTGTTGATATACCAGCTTTTTGCTGTTTTGTATTTGTATGGTGTTGTATAATGGATCATATGTGTGCAAGGATTATAGAAGCATGAAGGATTGTGATTGAAGGGTATGATTATCTCAGTTACCCATCAATTTAAAGACTTAATTACACAATGCAGAAAGAAAAGGCATGGGATGTATAAAGGCTGTGTGAAAAAGCAAGCTGGTGAGTGGTGAGTGGGAGAGAAGTCAGATTCCTGGAATGGGTACATTGCTGGCTGGACTTCAAGCGAAGGCCTAGTGCTTCAGAGCAATGGATCCCAAACCATAGGTGGCAACCTATTTGGGAGGGGTTGAGGTGCATTTCAAAATGAAACAGAAAATATATTGTTTTATATATTTTATACTTTCTACTCTCAATTAATAATGACAACTGTTGCTTACACTGCAGTATTTATTGTGTACATACAAGTTACATAATGTTACAGTGTTTTTAAAAATAAGTGTAATGCTGTTCATGAGCACAACCTACATGTCATTAAAGAGAAGAGTGGGTTCTTGCAAAAATATTTGCCCAGCAACTGTGTCAACGGCACAAATATTGTTGGGAAGCTCTGCTGTAGGGGAAGAAAGGTAAATTTTAGGCAGACGTATTCCTCCATGTCTAAGTTCTGTATGGAGCATTACCAAGGGGGAAAGACCGAGGGGCTTCCCGATTCCAAGGAGGCAATTTGCGTGAGCCCTAAGCCCAGACCGCCTCGGACTAATTTCCATAGCTTTGTTTTTGTAATCCTCTTGCCATTTGAGGCTTGAATCTTGACATCATTGCCACACTGCTAAGCTCCAAAGAATCAATTTCCCACCAAGAGGAGAGGGTCGTGGGACCCATTGCACAGACACACAAAAGGAGGGGGTGGTGGGGGTGCTGGCACTAGAAGCCTCATTAATCACGGCTTTTTCTTATCACTAATGTGTCATCATATTTTATTTACATGTTTAGTATAGACTGTTGCCATATTCTGTGGCAGATGGGATGGTCAGAGGGAAGTTATCCATGAAAGAAAATGAATAAAAGGAACCACCAACTTGATTCATTACACCAGCATGCCATTGAGGAAGGCCCACTGAACACACAGGCATTCAAGCAGGCACAGCATGTTGATCAAAACAGTTCAAGACAGTTCCCATATGCTCCACGTTTCCCACCCTCTTCCAAAATATCCCTTTGTTGTTGGGCCTGTGCATGAAGAGAGTCTTTTTTCATTTAGCTCACCAATTACTGAATTTAGAAAGAAATCCATTTGATCTGCTTTCTGGACGATCCACATCCCATGCTTTTCTTAAGCAATAATGAAGAAGAAGGAGGAAGATGCAGTTACTTCAGTGTTTTTTCCGCTGCATATTCACTCATCCTTTGTGACTTCTTTCTCCCCCAAGGCCTACTTGTGCTCATAGTAATTACATCTGTGCTATGCTCTGCAGCTAGTTATCTGTGATTTCAAACTCATAATGATGTGCATCATAAACATCATGCTTCGGTTTTGTATTGTTTTGTGTTTTTTCCCTTTTCCTTTATTTCTTCTTGTAATTTTTCTTCATACTGAGTCACTGAGGTTTTAAAGTTCCTGGACATATTCCAATTTTATATTTTCTGTTATGTGATACATTTTGACTGGAATCCCTTGTTCACTTACATTTTCTCAATCATCCAAGGATCATAATGGATGTACTGACCTCCCTCTCATTCTAGTCATCCTTGGTATATGTGGTGTTATTATCAAATGTAGTTGTAGTTATATCAGAAAAACTGGAAGTACATAAAATAATTGATGCAAGGGACTCTGGGAGGCTTGGCACACAATACAATTATATTTTATTTTACCAAGATTACCTCAAATGATTTTTGCAGAAGAAAAGTAATTTGAGAAATAAGAGCCAAAGTCATGATCAAGTCAAAGATTTTTACCACTGTTCCATGTGTTCCACCACTGTTTAACCATGTGTATGGTTAAATCTCCTCTCTTGCTGCAAGCTTGACTGCAGGCTTGTTACAATATACATCATACATGTAGCAGTCAGGCAACTATAAACAAGGAAAATCAGGAAAATAAGATAGTACTGCTCTGTACATGTATATGGTAGTACTGTCTAATAAAAATGATAAAGCAGTTTTCCATTGTATTTTCTGATTTTTCAGAAAAAAAGAATTGTATGGTGGTCATATTTGGCCAAATGTTTTAGACAGTAGATTACATGGTAATGTTTTGGCATGGGATGCATTTTGTAGATTATATTTAAAATCTTTGCAAAGAGGTGGGATATGTGTCAACAATGAGCTTTGGACAAAACAGGCTGTCATGAATAACAACATTGTGGTGACATTTTAACAACATTTATTACCCCCACCCTCATAACCATATTGTGGATAGGTCCAGATCAGACTTCTCTACATACATGTTAAGAATATGGTCACAAATCTATGGTTTCAAAATAAAGAGAACACAGGACTATAGTGAACAGTCCAGTTGAAGAAGCTGCATGCCACTAGAACTCCACTAGATGGGATGGACTTAGCAAAACTGCAGTGACTGTCATGCAGAATGGAATTGAGATAAACACTGTGTTCACAACACATCAGTCCTCATCAATGTACATCAGTGCTCCAGCAGCCCAGACTGCACATCACGGTCTGATGGCGCTACAGTTTTGCTCATAATTGTCAACAGTGATAGAGGACAATGTGGTGGTTCAGACATTAGTTTTTATGAGTATATATTAATAAAAACAGTAAAAGCATTGTTATACTTCTTGGCACTTATGATTGAGTAACAAATAACTGGACAGAAAAAAATATAATTGTAGTATTTAAAGAGTAAATAATGGTCAATAATGGAAGTGATCCATAGGATCCATAGGAGGCTGAGGCACCCATTTGTTTCCAGATGTAGTGACACACTTAGTAAGGAAGTATTTGTTCTCAGTTAGTAGCCCATATCTGGGGCGTTTTTGAGTTTATCTTTGGCAACAAAACTAGTATTTTTAGCACAGCTTACCAGCCCAGTATACTCCCTTCACCTTATACAAATTACTTGCAAGCTAATTAGCAGGACGTCCGAGCATTAAACAGGGAGCAAGAGTGAGTAATTAGCTCAATGACAGTAATCACTGAGGAAAATAAGATGTCACTTTTGTGAGAGTGGGCTCAGATAACTCATTATGAGTTCTGTCAAAAAGGAGTCAAGTGAATTAATGATGTGTGTACATGTAGGTCAGTGTAGCTGGAATGAAGGCACATACTAGGAATGTATTTAAGCAGGGCTGTTTTTGCACTAATGTGTAGCTTAGGTATCCAGGTAGAGCATATTACACAACTCCATGTGTCGATGCAGGTTTTGATGGCCATTATGAAGTTTGTCCAGTTATATGCAAATGTCTTGCTAAGCTTGCATATTGGGGAAATCCACGTTAGTGATATGGCTATAGATTACAGACATGTGTATATTGTTTACTCTCCAAAATTCTGTGAGACCCAGGCTTCTTGAGGGTGCTTCGGAATGGTCATTCTGGACATATAGTCGTGTGAGTCCAGCTCCAGTAAGCCAAGTGTTTTAGGTTGGGGGAAAGTTTTGAAAACACTGTGTTCTTGTGATTCTTTTCAGGCCTTGAGCACATCTTTAAAATGTTTTCCTGTGTAACAAAAGGGTACAGGTGTGATGTGAACCTATTTACACAAATTTCCAGTTTGGAGGTGGCTAAAAAGAGACTGTTAAACTGTTGCCACGATGTTGTCATAATATTGACTGCAGTAACATTTTGTGCCAGCTGGGTAAGCAGGCTCCATGACACAGGGGAAAAAACTCCTCTGCTTCATTACAAGAGCAGGGAATTTAGGCTCTGATAACAGGCTCACTAAAAGAAAACATGATTCTGTCAATACAATGGGTTTTCAGGGTGCCTGCAGTCTGTATTGCCTGAGAGCATTTCATACATGCATACACAGCAATAAAACAAATATAATGCATAAAGGTATAAAAAAGGAATCTACACCCCACCTCAGGGCATAGATACATTTTTTATGCTTCTTCCATTTTAAAACAAGATGGAAACAAGCATAAATGCACCATTTCATGCGTAAAGTGAGAAGCCACAGCAGTTCTGTTTTTGTTCATCATTGCTTCCATAACTATGTTGTCTGAGTACTGCAGGAAGCAGATTGTTATTACAATGCTTTCATCAAAACTTTTAACATGGTGTGAAATGGAGGTCTTTTCCTTTTCACTGAGTGTGACTTTCACCTTCTCCCTCCTGCACCACCCTCCAGGCCCTCAGTCTACAGGGCAGATTAAAGTTCCTGCATGGGCAAAACCAACGGTTGGACGATGGGTGCCAGGCACCTCCCCAGCTGGCGCTTTTTGCCATTGCCACACCCCTCCAGCCTCCATCCATTCTGGAGATCAGGACCAAGAACATGATCTTCAGGACCAAGCATAAGCTGGACTTCACGCCAATGGCCTGTGATGCCAAGTACTGTCATTACCTTTATTTTCATTATTCATGTTGCCTTTTACCCTTACAGCTCAGGAGTAAATGGACTAAAGGGTAATAACATATGCAGTGAAACTGCAGTAATTAATTTATAACTAATTAAAACTGAAGTACTTAAGTAAGCAGTATCAGACCTGTAAAGTGCTACCATTGTATTTGGTTAGTATTGTATTAGTGTTAAGTTTAATGAACATCTTTTGTGTTAAATTACATAGCGCTATTATTTTATTGTATTATTGCTTTTAAAGTCAGTGCTACAGCATGTCCTTGAAGTTATTCATTGTGTATTGTAGGGGCAAAATAGTCCTGGGCTACACTGAGGCTGAGCTACGGATCCGAGGTTCTGGATACCAGTTTATCCATGCAGCCGACATGCTTCACTGCGCTGAGAATCACATCAGGAGTAAGGCTCGACTATTACTATTACTAACTCCTCCTGGAATTGCTTTGAAATATGATGTGACCCACCGCTATAAATGTTTCCGTTGAAGAGGCTAAACTGCATATGTAGAGTAATGCACCGGAAAGGCTGTCATGCCCACAGCCCTACTACTGAGGATGTGAACCCAACCTTGTGGTATAGTATAAAAAGATTTCAGCAGTGTGCCAAACAACCCTGTGTTGTTCGTTAACCACCCAGTTATGGGGCTGCTGGATAATAAACCAGACGGAATAAAGCCAGGAAATGACACATGCCTCATAGAATAGATGGGAATGTGGTTTAAGATTGATCCAGAACCAGTGCAGCTGTCCAGGACATGGAGTTCTGGGATGAAAATGGGGATGATTTCCCAGAATTCAATGGATTATGGAAGAGATTCAGCAAAGCCTCAGAACAGGAGAAGGATAGAAATATGAACCAGAGCTCCAAATCCATATCAGCAATATCAGGAACTTAATTGTGATCTGGAGTCAGCTAGAGTCTGCAAAAGGTTTAGTCACAAGATATATTGCAGTATGAGGTATTTCATAATCACTAAACAAAGGGACATTAGAAGCATTGCCAAGAGTACAACAAGAGTTTCAACATGTAGATGAAAAAAAGTCCACAAAAAAGTGATTTTTAAATCTGGCAAATTGGCAGAATTACTTAATGAATATAAATATTGCAGCTACATAAAAATGGTAAATTGAGCCATCCATCCCCTATACAAGTATAGTATCTCTGAAATGAACATTGTTTATTTGTTCAGTGCTAAATTAATGTGGGGTAAGTTTATGTTTGAAAGTATAAATGGCAGAAGGATCATTATTTGTATTATAATTTTCTTTTTTTTTTTCAATTTTATGCAGGGAAGTATTTGCTTAGTTGACCAAATATCTGAAATTTAAAAACTACTGTACCAACATGCAGAATCAGTTATTTTTATATTGTTTTTTTTTTTCATTCAGAGTACAATGTCTGTGTATGGCACAGTAAATTTAATCTCCATCCCTGGCTGTTAGTTTTGTTTGCCTTAAATGTCACCAAGTGCCATAGCACCACATGTTACCATTAAACAGTGAATGTTCCACTGGATTACAGTGCTGGATTTAAAGCCCATAGCACTGTGTTGCATTCATCATGCACCATTTCCTCTCCCTTAAAGTCAAAAACACTCAGCTTTAGAACATTGTATTGAATTACATAAATTTGCTCCTGTGCTACTGGAGAGCTCTGCGAACTGGCATCACTTATCCTTATCTGCTAATCTCATCACTGGCAAGACACCCTCTGAAAACAATGGACCCACAGTGCTTCGCACCTGTGTTCAGCCTGGGTAATCAACTTAAACGATAAGGCTGGAGCGCTGAGGCATGATTTCTGGGCCAGCAGTCTCAGCAATGGCAGCAATGACATTGGTCCAAGAACTGAAATACTGAGTGTATCTGCACTGCTGGTTGAGTGCTGAGAATAATGGATTTATGGTTAACTTTTACAGAATTTTATTTCCTTGCCACCTCTCACATGGAAAACACATTATTATGAATATTTGGACAGTTAGGCATTTTTGGCTATAATGGGTGTTGTTGAAAGATACTAACACCCACATAATACCAGTTTTTGTATTGCATCTATGTATGTCTGAATAGGCCATCTCTGGTATTTAGTCTGTTGGATATATATAAAAAAAAACATTCCCTTGTTAACAACTGAGTAAATATAAGATATTTACATTGTATATAATGTATACATTGAATTTCTCAGTGTTGACTTTAGATTTTTGATTTCAGTGATCAAGACTGGAGAGAGTGGCCTAACAGTTTTCAGACTTCTCACCAAGGATAACCGCTGGAAGTGGGTCCAGGCCAATGCCAGGCTAGTGTATAAGAATGGCAAACCTGATTATATCATAGCTACCCAGAGGCCCCTCGCGTAAGTATGCTTGCATTCCACCTCTAAAAAGATGATTATTGGTTATGATTGGTTTATGATTGACCCTTACCGAGGACAATTTATACAACATGCATTTACATGTGACATTCACAGGAATAGTGGATATCCACACTAGCCGTAGATGCATCAGCAGTATCCTTTATATGCTTTGAAACTACAGGATGAGCATCCCTAATCCGAAATCCAAAATTCTCCAAAATCCGAAACTTTTTGTGCACCAACACAATGCCACAAGTGGAAAATTCCACACCTGACTTATGCGACTTATGACCATCCGTTGGTACAACTGAAAAAAATACTGTGAAATTATTTTTAGTCGTACATTTGCCAGTGCTAATGGCTGCGTGTGTATGATAGTGATCATCAGACGATATCCCGGCATCATGTACATCTTCATCATGCTGTTTGTGTACTCCTACATGCCATGTTAACATATGTCCAACTTGCGTCCATTTTGAGATACAACCGGTCAGTCAGAACGGAATTTGGACATGTCAGGGAATGGCTGTATATGCAAATATTCCAAAATCCAAAAAAAATCCAAAATCCGAATCACTTCTGGTACCACGCATTTCAGATAAGAGATACTCAACCTGTACTACTTTTCAGTTTAGTATGCCACACTAACATTTCTTATTTAATGAACAGAAGTTTTGAATGAGGTGTTTTCTTTTCCATTTATATTTGTACTATGTATGTGAGGAACACTACCTTTAAAAATACTTATAATGTTATCTTGTTCTGGTCCCATGTTGACAGGACATGGTAAATCCCCCATGGTAGTTTAACTCAAGTCTCACTCTTTATGTATATTCATATATGGGCCATAGTCTGGGCCAGTACCCATGGATTGCCTTTGAGAAGACTGTGAGATGCTTTTTTGTGTTGTGTTGCTAGGGAGGAAGAAGGAGGGGAACATTTGAGGAAGCGCTCCATGCACCACCCCTTCACCTTTGCCACCGGAGAGGCCCTTCTGTACCAGACCAGCTACCCTATTCCAGGCTTCACAGACACCCTGCAGGGGAAGAGCAAGAGTAGCAAGTCCAAAAAGGGCAAGTCTGACAGGACCTTCAAGGATGACCTAGACCCCAACTCTTTACTGGGGGCCCTGGTGAGGCAGGATGAGTCTGTCTATGTTTGTCAGCCCGCCCTGGAACCCAAGTTGTCTTTCCACAGCAGTTTATTCAATGAGCAGGGTGAATGCAGTGAGTTTCCCATGTCCTCTGCAGGGGAGACCTGGAGCTCGGTCACAAACAGCGACATGGCACCCAAACCAGAGCCATCAAGCTTTGATCCACTCCTGGCGACACTGGACAACCTATCTCTTGACAGTGAGGAGAATTGCTCCAATAGTGAGCTCTTCAGTGCCCTGGAGAACCTGGGTCTGAATGCAGAGGACCTGGAGCTCCTATTGCTGGATGAAAGGATGATCCGTGTAGAAATGGACCCAGAGTACATCCCTTCCCTAAATGACCTGCTCACAAATAATGAGATTCTCTCCTATATTCATGACTCTCTAGACAGCAGGCCTGAGGAAGGGAGCAGCAACCGTCAGGTGTCCTGTGCCCCATGCCCCACCCCTCAAATTCAGGCCACACTTGGCACCACCACCTGTCCTGCCAGCACACCATTGCAGTACAGTCTCTGCAGACCCCATAAGCAGCCATCTATCGTGCAGCTCTCTCAGCAGATGCAGGAGCACCTGGAAACACAATTGGACCAAGAGAGGCAGGATATGTGGAGCCATCAGGGCCAGCCAGATGTATCACAGGGGTCACAGCCAGGAGCGCTTGCCCCAAACAAGAATGGTTCACCACATGTTGACCCGTTGACCAGACCCTCACAAAACGGACTGCAGCTCTGGGAGGAGCCCCCACACAATAACCACTGGGCAACCCACAATATTCAGATGAATGTGGGTCCAGAAAAGCACCAGCTGCTGTTCGATGGCAAGGCCGTAGAAAATGAACACCAGCAACAGTGGCAGCAGAATCATCTCCTGGTTCAGCTGCAGTCCCAGTACCATTTTACGCAAACTTCTCTAAATGGGGACATCAGCTCTATCAACCAGCAACCTGTGGAAGACCATCAATGGCAAGGTTTCTGTGACAGCCAGCCAGGCAATAGGCCTCCCTTTCCCATCAGGCAAGCTGGAGTAGATACATCTCAGCCCCACCCACCCACTGCACAGAACTCAGCTCTTCCACATGTGGATTACAGTATGGGTGAAACACCTGAAATTGAGTGTTTACTGAATGGAAGCGCACAAAGTAACACTGGCCATTATCAGGGGGTGGTGGCCACCACTTCAGCCTTTCAGACACTTCCTCCTAAAATGCAACAACAGCAGTCCCACACGGCCCAGATCTCACCCTCTTGTTTCACTCAATACCCATCCCAGAACACCTCTTTGGAACAGATTCTAGGCATAGGACCACCCCAACAACTGCATTCTCTGGAGTCCTATGGCATGTTCACAGCCACGCTACCGCCTGATTCTACCAACAGTAAGGTAAGAAAAGAATAAAGCACAGGTTTGGGTGGATATGGACTTTGGCATGAGGGTTGTTTAGTGTTTGACATGCTGTTCATAATTAACACTGAGATTATAAAAATATCTGTCAGCATACTGTACGTGCCTCTATATCTAAATGGGGGTATGAGGGGCTGTGTGTGAGATACTCTTTAAAGAGCTGTAGAGTGACAAATTAAAATTTGGACTCTCCATGCTCCATGAGGTGAAATATTGTGTCACTTGTTCTGCCACCTGCATCCACAAAGAATGTTAGGTGATCACAATGTTCCAGCTCCCATCACTGAGACGCATGCAGGCTGGTAGATTGTGATCACCTGAAATGCTGCTATTGCAGCAGTAACCCATGGAACCATATGACTTAAATCCACCTACACTTGGTCAAGTGTAGATTTAAATCAAACTGTCATATGACAGAGGTTTAATCTGTGCATATATGATCCAGCCTGTGCTTGTGGAAAGTGCATTTTCAAAATGAGACAAGAGTTGGGTTTATGGTTCAAATATTATATTGGTGCAGTGTACTGTAAGCATAGTAATGTGTTGTAAAATCATCTAAAAACATAAGTTCAGAAATATTAAAATAACCATATATACAATGGCTCTTTTTTATCTTAGAGCCTTGTCTAATCCCCTTAGATCACTGATTTAAGAGCAACAGAGGTACTTTAGTGAGGATGCAGTTTTTGGCCTTCACACCACTTACATACCAGCTTGACCACTTACAGGAGGGCGAGGATCCTCTGTTTGAACAGTGTGATGGAGCAGGGAGAGAAAATAGGAGGACTGCATGAGACAGAACATAGCTGTAATCCCCTCATCCTCCCACTCATACCTGCATCACAGCATGCTGCTGCTCTCCCACACAAGAGCGTGAAATCAGGGCTTAGCCCAGCTTTCCATATAAACACATGCAAGAAGATAGTATTAATCAGGCTGGATGAAGACAGACAGCCAGGCAGACAGAGATGTCATAAGCAGGCTTGGAGCATTATTACGGATGAAAGATCCCTTGTGTAGCGATATGGGCAAATAGAAAAATAGAATTTAGTTGAAGATGGAAAGCTGTTCAAGTCATCACTGCTAACTACCAGGATTGCTAAACTTAAAGTTAAATACCATAGATTTCCTGAGAAATTCTGGAAATTCTTTATTGACATTCCATGATTTTTGTTAACATACAAGCAAATACTCTAAAAAGGATACGTGAATTCTAATACTGATCAGAAGAGAGAGAAAAAATTGTACTCCAGACCATGGAAAAGCAAATGAATTGCTTTGTTATTCATATTATATTAATGTAACATCTCTTTTAGCATGTATGTCTGATAGTCTATTGAAACACTCTATTGTATGATAAAACTATTTCAAGTGATATTTTAGAACTGTTACAACAATTGATTAGCTTGTGTGGTTTTACTGAGCTGTTTTCATGACTGCCATAGTGCATAACCAAATGCCTATAGTTACATGTGATATATCAGCGTACTGAGATCAGTGCATTGCTACAATAATGGGACAATGTTATGTGAATGTTCTTTTTAGCTGGGTAAACCTTAATATCAGTGTTAAAAAAGACCATTCTTTGGTCCCTCTGTGGGTCTACTCCCTGGTCTGGCCTTGCACATTTGGATCAGTTTCTGTTTATGTGGAGGGGCCTAGATGGTGGGCCTGATCCAATTCAGCATGTTGTAATGAAGCATTGACATGTAAGTCAGCCCCAGGCTGCTCTAGCTTGTTAATGCTCCAACCTAAACTCAGGCTGTGGCCTGTAAGCCTCATCTCTGAGGACTGTGAGCTAACTCATCTTGTTATCCCATGAATGGTAGGTCAGGGTCTTACTCCCAATCACTGCTCAATGAGTTAAGGGCAGTCTCAATGCAGAGCTGTCTTAGTGCGGTATTTGAAACTACAGCACCAGTTTTATAGCTGTCTCTCTGTTTCATCACTGAAGGGGAAAAGAAAATGGGTTTGAGGAGTTCCTTACTATAGATAGAGAGAGAACCAGTGAGTGACAGACAGAGAGAGAGAGAGATGAGATTGATGAAGAGAGCAGTGCAGTTCAAACAGTAGAGGGCATGGTGAGAAGAAAGGCAATAATGAGTTTGAGGGTGAGTGAGGGTGTGTCTAAGTCCTGGCTCTAAAAAACAGGAGTGCCCTGCCATCACTGACCAGTGACAATTCAGCCTCCTGTTTTGTCTTGCCTGCATTTTTGTTAGGGGTCAGTGAGCTCCATTGAAAGGAAAATGGAGCTTAGCTAGTCATCCAAGCATGAATTTATTTCTGACCTACAATTTGTCGCTGTCATTACTTAATAAAGTCACACAGACAACTGGGCAGAGGGATTCTGGGATGTTCTCTGTGACAAACCAGAAAGACTTTGTCAGCATTTTCAATTCAGTGAATTGATCCTTTGTACTCCAGCATTAGTGAATGAGCCAGAGGAGTTGGAGAAGAGGACAGAAGGAGCCTATTGGCTTTGACCTGTAAGGGTTTAACATTCTGTCTAGCAGGGCGCACCAACCCTAGTCCACAAGCACCAAGTGCCAAGAACCTTACGAAGATCTCGTAGGATCAAAATGTAATTTTCCTTTGCTATTTCACTAAGAAAGGTGCATGATTTTAGGAGTATGCAGCCTCAACACATTCTGTCATATGAATGATGCACATAGACACGCTTTACTTTGGTTGTGCATAATTTGGAGTAAGGGGCTGATTTAATGTAATTTATTTATTACTTACAGAAACTTTCATTAATTGTAAACATTTTCCTTTTCTCCTATATTCAATAAATGTTCAGTAGCAATGGCATTTGTGATTAAAATAGGGCAGAATAGCAATCATTTCACCAGCACTGGCAGCCAATCACCTCAAGCTGAGCTTTGCAGCCATTGTCTCAGAGGGTACTTAGAGGAGGTGCAGGCAGACTAGAAGGCCTCCTCTTGAGCAAAATGTGCTGGGGGTACCCTATTGAAACTCTCCTTCAGTGCCATAAGCATGATGACAGTGATAGTACAATAATTGCATCTTCAATGTGTTTTCAATTTTCTAAACAACTTAAACGTTTAATGGAATGGGGCCATAGGTCACTCTACCCACTGAGCCATACTAAATTCTGGGGCCAAATGAGTAATATGTGAATGTGTTTTGGTTATGGCTTTCAGTTAGTTAAAGGGGGGAGAAAGAGGTGAATTACTTCACCCTGTGGTGGACAGGTTCACGTGACTAATGTATATTTTTACATTATTTTCAGATGGAAGCCAGCTTAATCCTCAATGGTACCAGTGTAGCCTACACCGGAGGCTGTGTCTTGCCCAATGGAAACAGTACAACACCTGGTGACAGGCCCCACTCATCCCCTGATGTCCTCCCCACCCTCCCAGACCCTCAGAGCTCAGGCTTTTACCTCTGAAAGGGGGCAGTTGAGTTAAGCAGCTCAGACAAGGATTACTCACTGCACCCGGATTGCTCCAACACCAACATCCTTTTCAAAACAAAAACAATGAAAGAGAGAAAAGAACTGTGCTTTTACTGTTTTGATTTTTCCCGTTTATCTGTTCCTTCATATGTAATAATGTTGGCCCTCTTCCATTGTGTACCTGTACTTTGAATGTGCTCAGGATTAAACTGTGTCTGTGACACAGTGACATTGTAGCTCTGTCCGCAGTTCCTCACTGGAGCACTGAAAAGCAGACAGACTTTGTCATGCTTGCTTTTCTTAGTCATGTTCATTTTTAATTGTATTTTATTTCATCATTTACTCTATGTTAATGAGGAGTATGTTAGTCTGAAAAAACTTCTGAACAACTCCAGAGGGTTGTAACGTGTATGCAGTCATGTAGAATGACCAGACCATTGCTGTCATTCGAGTTATTTTCTGATAAAGGTTCTGTTTGAAGTGATTGGGCCTACTTCAAATTTAGCAATTTCCTGAAATATAATGTTGAGAAATGTGTTTAGAAATCTGAAGATAGAAAAACCAGTGACAAGGAAGAATTTTAAGGACTGAAATAGTCACCCATGAATGAATTTATTGCAAGTCTCTAGCACTGTTTTTACTTTTTTATTTGAGCATTTATGTGACTCATAGCTGTAGGGACTATCCTATAAAGAGTGTGTTTAATGATCCAAACTCCTTTGTAGATTACCTTGATGTTTTTAATCTATGAAGGAGAAGGATAATGAAATGGTAGTATTGATTTGTTGCTTAATGGCTGATTGTTGGTATTGTGTTCTGAATCAGGTCACTTCAATGTAATGCACTGCAGTATCTGACAATCAGTGTTGAAAAGGCAGGTGAACTGAAATGACTGTCAGAGAGGTTTTTGTACATTCTTTACCTAAGAAGGCCATATTGGCCTTAGTCATTGGGCACTTTGTTTGTCATACTGTCTAAAGAAACATGTTGGCATTGGTCCATGTGTGTCACATGACAGTTGACACTATCTTCTGTGTCCATTGTGAAATAATAATCATAAAACAAAATTAGATCAAAATTGATTAACAGGAGCTTGTAGTTTCAGCTGAAAGGATACAGTGTTAAGTGTTGTAAGCATATTGTAATGAAGACAAAATATAATAAGTTATATTTCATCATAAAGGTGCTGAAGTGTGTTTTGTTATTGTTATGATAAAAAATGCTGTTACGATGAAATTCCACAAGTCAATAGAACTAATGTCATATTTGGAGATTCACATGTTTGTTTTATTTGTTATGCTTTTATAGAGACATTTCCTAAATACTGTACACTAAGACTGGTTTAAATCATTATCATCAAGATGAAAAATATATATGAAAAGCCAGTGACAATCAATTGAAAAAAGTTTTAAAAGTACAGATATGTAAATAGCTGATAACATTAATAAAAGATTTTTTATTACGTTTGTTGCAAGTACTATTTAAATAAAAAACACTTGCTTTACCACATCTTTTCTAGCACTAAAAGTAGGCTTGTAGAAGACATTTTAATTGGATATTGTATAAGAACTTTCAGAACAGCATTTAAATGAGTTGTTTTGAAGGTTTGACACTTTAGACTTGATGAAAATGGTGCCATACTGGTGAAAATCACTTTTGAAAATTTTAATGTTTTATGTTTAGGTCATGTTTTGTCAGTGTTAAATCTTTTTTAATCACATTACATTTATTTTAATGCACCAACAAACAGAAAGTTATTGTAGATGTCAAATGAAAGTAAAAAGATACGGTCTTATCTATATGTCTTTTGATTGCTTGTGGAAATGTATTCTTTGATCCTGTAAATAAAGGATTTGTGCAATCACCTTTGAACATGTTTCATGCAAGTATATGGTGAGGGCATGGACTTTAATAAATGGAAGTGTGCATATTATTTAAGTTCCAAAAATAAGTTATACTAATTTGACTGTTATCAGTCTGAGTAAATTCTGTCTTCAGCATTTATAGCATGTTATAAATCTTTGATCGTAATATTTATAGACATAAATACTGTAACAATTTTCTTGTGCATTCACACTGACAGTGATATGCTGAGATTTCAATTTTTGTTTTCTGAAAATTTCAATGAAACAAGCTGTATAGTTTTGGTGTGGTTGGTCCACTGACAAATTAAAATGAACTATTCTGTAGGATATTTTGTGCAGCTATGGAGCTATCTAATTATCTTACGATTTTAGACAGTAGTGGCAGGGCATACCTATAAGTAAAAGTGGATTTATTCCTTAATTCTTATGAATTAGGGTTTTGGAGGAAAGTTTCAGTATTCTACATGCTGTCTTTCTGAAGAAAGATTTAAATAGTTTTCATAAATCAGAAAAAAACATGTTGCCAAAGAATGTCATAAATCCACTGAAATATGTTTTATTATTGTTTGTCCTACATATGCATTAAGAAATCTGGTCAGGTCAGAGTTTGATTTATTTTAACCACCTAAATATTTCCTCAGAACAGAAAATGGTGGCTGAAATTAAGAACCCATAGTAGAATTGCTGTAGCATAAGTATAGAGTTCTACCAAGGGAAACTTTATAATTGCTTGTTAGGTTAGTTATAACTATCCAAACCACTTATGCAATAACCACAGTCTATGTTGTACAGATAATTGCTGTTGTAAAACTTGCAGTTTTGATTAAAGGTAGATTATCTGAAAATCTCTTAAAAGACCTAGCCAATCAATACCAAAATCAAATGGGAACATTTATAAGATTACAGCAATTTTATATTATTTTTCATTTTAAACCCTTCCCATAAAATATCAAAACCTCAAGTGACCGTTAAATGTGCACTCTTCATTATTGTGTTGGATATTTTAATTTTTATCTGTACATACTTCTCTGTTTAGTAAGGTTATTAAAGTGCTCAGTAAATATTTTCAAGGAATATAATTTTATTTGGGAATATAATAGCACCAATCAACCACAGAGCAAATCAAGTTCTTTGCCATGTTTTAGAGCAAAATGCTGATTTCAGCACCAGAATGCAACAGCAACAGTGTCAGGACAACGTTCTCATAACCCTCTCACAACGGAGGAACACAGAGTACTCTAACCAGCAGGGCCACAGCATGTGCACAGGACTAGGAGCTGCTCTGTTCTGAGAGTACTTGATCTCTCTGCCCATTTCTAAAGTGCTGCTACCAGGAGGATTGCCCCCATCTGTAGGAGACCACTTTTATCCCTCATCAGTCCCAGCGCACCATTCGCCAGGCTTCCCTTTTCACGGTGACCAGTGTGCAAGCCCTCACTTGCTGGGTAGCCAAATTATACATCTTGATTAAAGAGCTCCTCACTGGAGATTAAAATAACTATCATCTTTTAGGGACATGTGTGGCATTTGACCTTCTCTGCATCATACTGCTCTCTATTAGTATATTGTCTTTCAAAATTAAATACATTTTAATAGTATAAAATGTAGGATGTAAGAATTGATAAAAACAGGTACTCAAAAAATACATAACCACATATGTAGATAGAAATGCAGTCCTTTTTTCCTTTTCCACTACTGGTCCCCACCACTGTCGTTGGCTGTTCTCCTCATTGGAAAGAACATTACCTTTATTCTGCTGCCCTGCATTTAAGATCAACAAAGGATCAAGGTTGTGCCTTGTTATTATCCCTGGCATTTATAGACTCTTTCTTTTTGATTTCTGTGGCTTTGTTTTTATTGGTTTCCACTTTAATAAAAATGAGATGTGGGCCAATTTTGCTCTAAAGGTGAGCTTCTCCATGTGTTAAAAATAGGCACAACAATGGCAAGAAAATGTTTTATTATTGTATTGCTTTCAGATCTAATAGGGCCAGCATTTGGAAACTGTATAATAGTGTTGCAATAATGGGGTGTTTGTTGCTCGGTAGAAAGACTTCCTATGACATGATGTTCCCATTTTAAAGCCATATCCAGCTCCTTGGTCGTATTCTTTCATGAGTCTGGTGTAGCAGGGAATCAAAATGAGCTTGTTAAAAGAGTCCTTTTAACAATGAACATTTATGGCAATGTTCTTTTTGTAAAGTTTTGGACAATGTCAATCAGTTTGGATCTATGTTAGACATTTTGGCCAATGCATCCTCAAAGGATTTATTTGTATTGTTGGAAGTGTTCAGCTCCACTTGGGATTTTGTATGTTTGATGTGGCATGATTTTTGAACATATAGTTTATAATATATCAAAAGTAATTCCATTTAAAGTTGTCAAAAATCCATAATTACATTTATTTTTTATCCAGTCTGGACAAAGTTGTGTGACCTTCTGTTTTTGTGATCCCATCAAGATCTTTGAGAGTTACATTTACACTAAAAGTTATGAGGAATAATTTACTATTAATCCACTAATCAGTATGCATACTCATTCAGCATGGCTGCTAACTGAAATTAAGGGGCTGTCTGGTTTTATGTCACACAATGGCTTTGAATATAGAAAGGCTTTTAAATATTCAATACATCTCCATACTGTACAAGCCATTTCCTTAATGGAAAATATAGGTAATGCACTCCAGTGTGATCCTTGACGGGTGATCTTGAGAGCACAGTGACCTGGTTTCAGGCACCCTGGTGACAGGCTGTCTGTAGGCGGTGAGGAGCAGATAGGTAGAATATATGTATTGAGATTACTTGATTTGAAATCTCAGTGAATAATCATGAGAAACCAGATTGCCTTTACAGACATTGTGTATATGTGTATGCATGTACACATATATATATATGTATGTCTCTGGGTATATATGTGTGCATACAAGCCCATGTATGTGTGCACAAAAAATCTTTCAATTTTCAAACAAAATAAGACTATTTATTGAGATTATTTAATTTCCAGATTAAGTTTTTGTTCATGTAGTTTTCCTCAAGAATATGACTTAATTTCTAGCATCACATATTAGTATTATATAGTATTTTGTTGTAAATAAGAGCCAGTCATTGATTTTTCGCTTTTTTTTTGTTATATATATATATATATATATATATATATATATATATATATATATATAAATATATATATATATATGTATATATATAACATATATATATATATATAACATATATATATAAAACAAAAAAATGAAAAATTTATATATATATATATATATATATATATATATATATATATATATATATATATTTGTATATAATATATATATTTATAACCTAACGAAAAATCAATGACTGGCTCTTATTTAGATTTTATTTTTTTTTTATTTTTTATTTTTTTTTCAGTGGCTGCTCACTGTGTCTTGTTTCTAGGAAGACTTTCTAATCTAGACACATTTATCCATCAATGATTCTGCTGGTCCCTCACCATTCTTCAACCCCGCCCATAGACTGTCAGTATGAATTACTTCTACCAAAGTGCACATCAACTCCCAGTTCAAACTTTCCTTCTAACAAGTTTTTGGCTGTGATGAGAGCCCTATTCTTGATAAATTACAAAACCATTCATGGCAAATGAAAATGGCAAAGGTGTTAGCATTCTAAAGTTGAGTTAATTAGTTTTTTTAATTTCACAGAACATTATATTTAATAGAATCTGTTACCTTGGAACGGTGATAATATTGTTGTGAGGGGGTGATATTGTTGAGTAAGAAGGAGTAGGAAAATGGAATGAATGAATGAATGAATGAATGAATGAATGAATGAATGAATGAATGAATGAATGAATGAATGAATGAATGAATGAATGAATGATAGCCATCATTGCCACGACACCATTATCTTCTGTGCATTAGTTGATGACAGTGAGAGGAGACCATATTTCCACTCAACTTCTGTTGTTACAGATCCACCCATTCTGAGAGGAGATTGTGCTCTGTCCATCCTCTGAGACCTGGTGTAGCAAGCCTCAGGTCCTCATAATCACTGTACCCATGGGATTGTTGTGTTTTTTACACTTTTCACTCAGAGGAACCATAGACTGGGTTTGTGAAGTGTGTCTGTGCTAAGTGCTCACATAAACCCTTCTGTTCCAGACCAGGGGGAACAGAGGAGAGAAAAGGAGCACAAAGTCACATTTTTTTGTTCACAAGATGTTCAGCAGAACCTGTATTCTATCAGTGGAGCATGGGCTGACTTTAAACTTACATTTAATTCCACTTTAACTCTCTGATATAGAATCATTGATTCTATGGGCACTACATTTCAATATTTAAATAAACTCAGGTAATATTTGTACTTGTTATCAAAACATGATAATTAAGCAAGTGGATATTTGTGCCATTCTTATAACATATGAGAGGTGATTTACAAAAATACAACCTTACTAGCTTGATGTAGAACATTAATTAATTTAGATTGACGGAAGAATTCATTGATAATTTCTATTGTTTTACTCATTGGGATGCTCAGAATTAAAAAAGAAAAAAACTTTCCAGACATTATTTTATTGATGAACACTTTTCTGTGCAGTGTCAATCATAGTTAGATCAGTCCTGTGTATATTAAATATGCATAAGCAAGAATAAAAACAGTGTCCTCCTCTGATAGTTTTGAGTTCTTCTCTGATCTTGGTTTTTCTCTCCTGTAATGAAAGATGGATAAGGAGGCTCAGGGAGAATGGGCCACACTGCTAGTGCAGGAAATGCGGTGATGTGAGAGCCATCCCCCTGAGTGAAGAAGGTCAGCATGCCTGCAATCGCTGGCTGAAAGCATGGCAAAAGAGGCTTCACACAGGGGGGAGGGGTGTGAGGATGCCTCAGAGGAGGGGACAGTGCTCCTGCTTTTAATCATGCATTAGTGCCAGCAGTTGGTATGGGTTTGTGTACATAGCTTGGGATGACTGTTGGGGCTAAACATGGGTAGATCATGGCTGCTGTATAGATGTATATATATATGTGTGTGTGTGTGTGTGTGTGTGTGTGTGTGTGTGTGTGTGTGTGTGTGTGTGTGTGTGTGTGTGTGTGTGTGTGTGTGTGTGTGTGTGTGTGTGTGTGTGTGTGTGTGTGTGTGTGTCTGTGTCTGTGTGTATTTGTGATTAACTGTCTGATACACTGTCTCCTCTGTACTGTCAAATCTCCAATGATCTGCTGTTTGGTTTTGTGAAATGTTTCTGAAAGAATAAGGCCTATGTTCCTGAAAACTATCAATTTCTCAATTATCATTTCTTATAATTTATATTGAGACATTTAAAAATGAGTTGGGTAAATAAGGACAAGGGATGTTGGGTATTTAATACCAAATATAATTTTATTCTTATTTTATAATCAACACCTTTGCTAAAATTACTATTGTAATTCAGTTCATCTGACAAGGCTGGTTGGCAAACTACAGCTACAAGAAATAGTGAGCTGAATATTCACTACTATTAAGTAAGGTTTGATCGCTGCCATCACTTCATCAGTCCTGAGTGAATAATAAATGTGAAAAATATTTTCTCCATTCTTTATTTGGTAAATGAATAACACAGCCCCTGATATTGTTATAAGCTTTCCATCACTTTTGGTACACACGTTAGCAGGGCAGCAGTCCAGAGGGGTTTTGGGGGTTTCTTTGATGTCTCCAGCAGGATGTATGCCCATACAATAGTAGTTGGTCTTTGACCTACCCCATAAGACATTTTGTTGCAGTCAGTTATCTGTTGTTGGTCTATCTAAAATCTGCAGAACATTCAGCCATATTGAAAACGATTGGAAAAATGATATTAATATTACAGAGAAAATGAAAGCGAACTGCTCATGGTTTTCAGTCATAGAGGCAAGAATTCAGAGTGGACAGAGAGACAGGTAGACAGATACAGGGACATGGAAAGACAGAGGAGCATGAGCTGGTAAGATTTCTGCTTTCAACATGGTGAAACTGTCCTGATGTTACAAAAGGATATCCTAGGAACAATAGGCATCCCTTCACCTTACATATCTTCAGTGTGTTTACCTCACTTATTTTTCCTCGTTTTATATTTTAACAGCATATCATTTCAAATCAAGGGGCTGATTTTAAAACTGATTTTGGACAATTTAGTTTTTGCTTAAATAATGTATGCATAAAACTTATACCAAACTATAAATTATATTCAATTTTCTCTATAAAATGAACAAATTCTCAACATATATAGATTATAGTTGCAGATGGTAGTTGTTGAGATCTGATTAATGAACATTTTGCACATTTCACCAAAGCTCATCTTTTTCCTTTAATTACCCCTGTACAGTATATGTTGTAGATTAGAAGAGGGAGGGGCTTTATTTTATCAAAGAATTTACATTCCTGGGACAGCAAAGCCAAGAAAAGCCCTCCTAAAGATAAGCACAACCCTCCCTTATTCATGGGTCACAGACTGAGAATCAGTACTACAGATGACCAATTGCTGCATGATCTCAAATGGATCTCTGGCCCCATTGCAATGACAATGTGTCACATGAGGTTTTGATCAGAATCCTTTCAACCCCACCAAAGGTCCAGTCCCCTCGGGGTGGGTTAGAATGTGGTGCCCAGCAGGGATATTGGTATAGACTAAGCAATGTGATCCAGGCTTATATTGAATCTTGACCTATAGAAGGTATTTCATCGTTTGTGGTTGCTGTTGACCCTATGCTGGCCCTACCCAACATTCTCAGCATCCTTACAGCAATACAATGAACCTGTGCCACCAACTCTAGCAGGGAACAGTTTTACATTGTCACAGTTTTCATAAACAATGAGGTACAGAAAAGATTTTTCTTGAAAAAAACAAAACTTGGGATTAAATGATGACGAAACTGC
Source organism: Albula goreensis (assembly GCA_022829145.1). Classification (NCBI taxonomy): domain Eukaryota; kingdom Metazoa; phylum Chordata; class Actinopteri; order Albuliformes; family Albulidae; genus Albula; species Albula goreensis. The sequence goes on from CM040745.1 coordinate 20,601,327, forward strand.
ATGATTTCAAGTATCTCTTGACCAATAACATGCAACTAATGGTGCTAATCACTCATGAATACTGTTTTATTATACAAAACCTCCTGATTCATTCATGATAGAGAGATATGATGGGGATTAACTAATTATGAGCGTTAATTAGGTTCAACTGAATAGTATATACCCTTGCATATCTATTTTGTTGAAACCCTAGCCAAAGTCTTTCAATATAGAAATTTGAAAATTATTCCTTTCCATGCAAACTGCAGAACAGTAAGGATGTTACACTCTGTACAGTTTAACTTTTAACCTTTTCCCAAAGCTAGTGGGTGGTCAATAACAAAAAGACAAGCAGCCAGTAGCTTGTCTTTTGTGTCAATATGCCATAGCAGGTTTTATCAGAGGCTCAGTCTATGAATTCTCAGCAGACAGGCTGGGGAACAGACATCAAACATTGATGTGAGACTTGCCCTCTAGCACAGCAGTGTGTCTGACCCCCCTCTGCAATCAACTCAGCCATCACCTCCCACTCAGGCTATTTCTGTGTGCATAAATCCCAATATATCTGGACAGATGTGGATCTCCCTTCAAGATGAGGATGGCAAACATGCAGATTTGGAGAAGTAGTAAAAAAGCCAATGTTCTCCACATAGTAAACTCTTTCTTTGGTTTGACATGCATTTGGGCCTAGGTAGTCTCTCTGGTCTGGGCAACCTGATGCTGAGCTTAGCACAGGCCCCATGAATGTTAACATTGATGATATCCGTCATCCCATCTCCTTTGGATTTTATTAATCCTGGAAATTATTATTAATTCATGGCTTTATTTTTGTTTGTTTAAACAATTACAAATGAAAAACAGGCTTAAAAAAGATACCTATTAACATTTACATGAAAGGAACCTTTCATGTAGGATTTACAATTTAATGGCAGTAGTATTAGTCTTAATATAAGCATAAGCATATCTTAATGGAAGTGCAGTAGAAAAAGAGAGAAATAAACCTATACAACTGTATCTACTATGTATCCAATTGGACATGAAGCATAATAAGTTTAGCAAATGCGAACTAGCATTATTTACCATACATCAGGGTTTCTAGAAACAAAATGATGGTACCTTTTCTTGAATGATAAGGCTGCAACAATATAAGAAAACCATATGACATGCACATTTTCAGAAGTTTCACAGCACAGGGTCAACTATCGTTCAGTGTTCCTTTGGTAGATGTGGAGGTTAACATTACAATCATTTAGCTGATGGTTTTACCGAAAGGGTTATTGGGTTAACCAAGAGCCAATCCCCCCTGGGAGCAGTGTGGGGTTAAAGGCCTTGCCCAAGGGCCCAACAGCAATGGTGTTCTTGTAGTGGCTGGACTGGGGCTTAAACCACCAACCTTGAGGGTCCCAGTCATGTACCTTAGCCACTAAACTATAGGCTGCCCCCATATCTGGCTTAAGAACACCTTGGTGGTAGTGTGGCATCTTCAAACATTTCTAATGTATAATAGTTCACACTGCCAAGTCTGATGTATTTTAACATTGTATTTTAAATTCTGAGTCAACTATCATTTCCATTTTGCCAAGATTTAAGCGTAACTTTCGGGTTTGCTTTGAAAAGTGTTTTTGAAGACAGTGTTATTTGTTTTTCATCATAAGAGAATGGCCCAGACATTGTTCACACTAATGGTTTGTGATGGGTAGAGTGCCAGAAGGAAATATAAACAATGACAGTGAAAAAAGAACCCCTCACAATATTTTGATAGGTCCTCTGGATGTTAGCACTTAAGCGGGCTTACTTTGCATATCTATACAAATGCTACTGTCCTAAATGAGCCTGCCAAATTATATTTTCTTATGAAAATATTGTGTATGAATTACTGGGGATACAATGTTTTCTGGGTAGGAGCTCCCTATTGAAGGAGTTACTTATTTGTTTGTATGTTTGTTGCTAGATTGTTTATAAATTCATTCGCCAAATGTATTAGCAGAAATTAGGCAGTGTTTTTTTTTTTTTTTACCAGAGCTGTTGCCATTTGCAACAAGCCAGTTTGTTTACTTCGCTTCATTGGGCTCCACCGTACTGAGCTGTCATGTTAGTGCTCCCACAGCGAAGCCTCTTCAAGGTCACAATCACTGGAAGATAAACTAAACAATGTCAAGCAGTGACCAATGAAGCTCAAATTCCCCAGTGGAACACAGTTGCTGTCCATTTGAGGGAGGGACTGCACTTCAGAGTGAAACCCAGCTGTGCACTGCAAATGGCCTCTGAATGTGAGACTACATTGGGAGAATGCTTTAAACCAATGAATGAATAGTTATGCTTAAAGTAGAATGCCAGGGAAAAGCTATTTACTGCGCTGAATATGTTGATTGCATTAATGAGTCATACTGCAACCTGACCAAAGGGTATAAAATCATACTTATGTATAATACATTGGTTTTACCTGCAATTCATTCCACAGAACCACATATCTCATTCAGTGATATTATATTATTTTATTATATAAAATGCATATCATCCACATGTTCAGAGTGAGTCTGTATTTTTAAGTTTAATTTTATTTTTAATTCACAGTCAGGATATTTTACATCTAAAAACAATGTTGAAGGGTTTTTTTGTTGTTTTAAGACAATGTATGCATGTAACTTATCTCAGTTTTGTTGGCCATTAATTTTGTTTGTATCAGTGCTAAAAAAAGATAATCCTTTTTTTTTTGCCTGTGCAAAAAAACTAAAATAACGTAGCATTGTATTACAAGTGTATGGTTGTCTGATATGGGGATGGATTCATTTGGACAGCTCTAGGACAGGAAATTCACTGGAGTAAGACCTCTTGGCACAGCTACATGAGAATTCTTTATTTCAGTGAGCTAGAATGGGCTCTTCATAACAGAAGAAACAAAGAAGTGATTGGGGCCTCTGTGACTGCACTTTGTCTGTATCTGCTTTGTGTTACTGCTGAACTTTGCCTTTGTAAAAATGCAATTAGTGGATCTATATAGAAACATGGATATTCAGAGAGGGCCTATCACAAGGGTGGTCCACTCCTGCATGGATTTTACAGTCTGCACACTAATTTTCTGAAATGTTCTTTTTTTATCAGCATATGTTTTCAATATACATGTATTTGCAAACCATCGAAAATATGGCATTACAAAGAAAGAAAATCCCAGACAGACATTTAACATTAACTTGGATGTTGAAAGGAAAGTAATATTAACAAGGGAATAAACAAATCTTTGTTTAAGAAGAAAGTTTAGAAATTTAGAGATTATATATTTGAATAGATCAGAGCACTATGTGAGTGATCCATTGTGTGAGTGCAACTAAAATCTGTAAGAATCGAAGGTGGAGTAACAGGCCAAATGGAATCCCTTAGGGATTTTTGGAGCTCTGTATATAGGAAACTAAACTAAACTCTCTCTCTCTCTCTTTATATATATATATATATATATATATATATATATATATATATATATATATATATATATATATATATATATATATATAGTTTTGGTCAGAAAAGGTGTTCATGGACATTATTGTCAATATCTCCCACAGTGTGTGAGGAGATGCCATCCAAAGCATGAAGATTTTTATTTGCATGCACCTGCAGATCCCGGCATGGTTTATTCTTTTTATACCACAGCCAACTCAAGCATAATGAATTGTACAGTGAAATGCTGTTTTGTAATATTGTAGCTATGTCTTTGATGATAAATTGCTGGTTTTGGTATTTGTTTTCAGTTGTATGGTTTTGCATTGGTTTAATGTGTGCATTTCTGCTTTGGTGATTATGATATTTTAAAAATCTAGATATTTGGAGTTTATTCTGATAGCCTACCAGCTTATGTTTCTTTTAAGTTTGATTATGTATAACTTGTTCATTAGTTACATTTAATTTAATTGTGCAAACTTGTCAGCCTGTTAGTTTCATAATTTACTGTTACTAACCATTGCCCTAAAAGTATTCCTGTAAGTATTGATAGTGCTAAGACCTAGTTGGTAGTGTTGCCTTGTTTAATTATGGTGGCTTTTTTAATAATGGAAAGTGTGTAGTACTATATCAAAGTTCACATTTGATATAGTAGTATTAGAATTCTGGTTCAGGGCTTTTCCCTGTTTGTTTAGCCTGTTTTTGTATCATAGGTACAGTCATGACCTCCTTCAAGCTGCATTCAAATACGACATCTACAACAAAAAATACAAGGAAAGAAAGAAGGCCTGAAATGACACATTTCACTATAGCAGCATGAAGGAGGGACCGAACAGAGCATAAAACGGGAAGGAGGAAGAAGAAGCCTTTTCTATTGACTTGACCTGATTGGAAGTGACAGCAGAGTGCTTCAAAGACTGCCTGAGGGAGACAATTAAAGGTAAAATGTCCACTAGCATTCGGCCCTTTTCCCCCATAACTATCATCCTCTCGACTCCATTGACTGCTCCAGCGAGTGTCATGCCTTTGGTCCCCCACCCTCTAACCCCTGAGCCCCTCCCTGTTTTTTCCCCAGTGGTGCTCTTTTATTGAGACACTCCATGTATTGGGACATGCCCTTTTTACCCTGTCCCACTGCACTCAGTCCCCAGGTATGGGCAGTCACAACTTTTATAGTCAGCCAACTGAGATTAGAAATGCTGAATCAATGGTTTCTCTCAAATCCCAGCCGAGTATCTCTTCGTCAGTCCTTTTATGTAACTTTCTGTTTTGTTCTGTTCAGCGTATCATGCATTGCCTTTTGGTTATCAGCTTTAATTGTTCGCTGCTTGCTCTAAAAAACCTTGGTGTGAGATGTGCTACATAAAAATAAAACTAGAATTGATTATGTAACTGTTTTCTCCAATCCTGTTTCAACCTCAACTCCACCTGAACTATGCAAGGACAGCACATTTGCATGGTGGTGTGTAGTGCCCATGTGCACTCAAAATGAGGAACAGAGTCTACATGGTAGATACTGTAGTAATACATAAACTACACATTTGTACATGATTTAAAACTACACATTTAGCTGTCATGAGGATGACTGTTATTTCCTTGTGTTTGACTTATGGAAGCCTGGTGAAGCAGTAGAGTCTGTCCTGGTTTATGACTGCAGCCAGCAGGAAATTGGTCAGATGTTATGGTAACATGGTGAGCAGGGGGAATGTCTGTGCTCCAGCACTTCATAATTAAGAGTGGTTGAGCTTTATAAGGCTCTATAAAGTTAAAATAGTTTACTAGCTGAAAACTCTTGAAGATTAGTTTCCCAGAATGCCTCAATCAGCATTCTGAATGCTCACCTCTTGTTTTCTTAGTACAGAATTACTTTTGTGCAAAAAAATAAAATAAATATAGTCGCAAGCAACGATCAACGGGGTCCAAGCAGTCCAGCAGGGATGAGTCACCATGGCAAATTGATCTTATCATTTTAAAAGTGTGGCTGTAAGCACTGATAGGAAGTTTATGCCATAAGAATTACATTTATTAGGAGAAACCCAAACAGTTCAAGACTTATAGGCAAAAACACATTTTGGTTTGCCACAGCGCCACCATATGGCCAATCAGAGAAATTTTCATATAGATAGCTCTTTGACACAATTATTAAATTTTAAAGTTTCATGATGATAGGTGATAGCTGCATGAGTATATTGGCTGCTGAAAATTAATTGGCTGGTGTCGATCATTCTGTTTGACCAATCACATTGAACTTAAAGACCCTTGATGCCCATACCCATAGATGCCTTGACCAACATGCAGAATGCAAAATTTCAAGTTCATTGGACAGTTGGTTTATGAGTTATGACCTTTAGTGTGCTATAGCGCCACCTATGGAGGGATTTATACCAAATTTGGTATGCTTGACTGCAATGGGCTGTAGATGAAGCTTCTCAAGTTTGGTGATGATAGGACATTGCAATAATAATAATAATAATAATAATAACCTGAGCCTTGTCAGAGGTCACAGCGTTTGCTGCATGAGCAAAACCTGGCCTGGAAAATTTGTCTAGATTCTTGGCTGCTTTGGTTTACTGCCTGCAGCCTCTGAAAATCCACAGCACTGAACACAGAGTTGTTTGTAATAAGTCAAAGCCAACTTCATAAACAGCAAATAGTGTTATGTACAGATGCAGCTACTCCAGGGGGTAAATAAATGCTTTCTGTTTACTTAATGGTGTTTGGCTATTTTTCAGAAACATTTAGCAACCACAAAGCTGTAAATATCTAAGAGTTATCAGATGCTGTCCCTCATTAGCCTACCCCAGCTCCACCTCAGCAGCCCCCGGTCTGGCCCCTTTGGACCCAGCCATTTCTACTGGCAGCAATTGTTGTCTGTTCCATTTTCCACTTTTTTTGTATTTTTTTTCATGGCTGATGGTGGTGGTTATGACAATAATGATGATACATTTGTTGTATTCAAAGAATATGATACTTAAATGCAAAATAGTCAACGCAGGCATAATCTACACTCTCAATCATTTCATAGTTATTTGCTTATAGCTAGTGAATGATGGTAAGTGCAGAAACCATCATTGTCATTATCATCATTGTCGTCATTATCATATTTGTCTTAATTGTTCCTTTAAAAGTTGACGATTTGGCCTAACATACACGACAGCATTCACATCCTCCAGTCATTTAGTAGAAGAGTCTGGACTTTATCTGTAATTCAGATACTCTTTTATACTCATCCCATACTAAATGCACTATAATAGGCCATGGCTTACTCCAGCACAACCCGTCTAGCTATAAATAATTTCTTAATCTGCCACATTAAAAATGAGGACCGGAGGCAGGGTAGAGTCTGGCTCCAGATGACTGGATAATCAGAGCTGCATGAGGTCCATGTGGGCATGTGCGAGCGCGCCGTTGGCACTGCCCTGCTGGGCACTGTGGGGGGCCACCTCCTCTAAAACAAACAAAGCATTTGTTTGCGCAGGCTGGGGGAGAGGTCCTCTATCATAGGGCAGACAGGACACCCCCTCTGGACTATCCCTATTGGGGAGTTATGAGAGGTAGAACCACAAGACAAAACCTTTGCGATGTGTCACTGGGTGTTGTAATGGAAACCTGTGCCAGAAAGTTGGGTCTTTATAGATCTCAGCACTTTTGGAGCTAAAAATGATACAAGCACACAAATGGCCTGATTTACTAAAGCACTGAAAATGTGCAAAACTGTTGGGCTGGTGCAATGTTTGGTGTTCCAGCCTTGTGACTTTGGGTACCAATGTTTTTTTTTTTTGTTGAGCAACTGCTTCAACTTCAGCTACACCACAAAATAAGGTGAAACATCATATTGAGATTTTTGTTGTGAAGTTTAAAACATGTTCTGTCTATGTTTTTCTTTACTGACTACACTTTAGCTCTCTAGTTTGCTTGGAGTTCTTAACACTGAGAGGCACTTAAAAATGTGATTCATTCTTTGCTCCTGTTTTGGAGACTCGACAAGAAGCTGGGAAGCCGCTGAGCCCTGCCCATGGTTCAGAGACATCAGTCCTCTGTACATGACAGAAAACAGATTTGTGTGCAGTGTTCAGACAGCAGGCTTATTCAGTGGGGGCCCATTATCTGAAGATGTGTCGAGCATCTTTTTTTAATGCAATTTGATAATACATATGATATGTTACATATGAAAGACTAATGAAACACTGAGCATTAAACATCTGTGTTATTAATAAAAGTGGCTCATTTTGTCTGGGCTTTGACAGTGCACGTTATTCACCATAGCGGAACACAGCGCATGTCTGCATGGTGCTTTATAGTATGCACTTACAGACCATCAATAATTTTGTATTAACACCAGAAATACAAAACTACACACACTGAGGAATTAATGCTGAATGCAGCAGTTCTGACTTAAAAAGCAAACATCCCATTAGCCACTGATGATGTGGCAATGACATATTAATTCCTATCTGTTCATCATCATATGAAGGAATTTATGTGCATGCATGAAGTAGTGAGAAAATGTGAAAATAAGCTTCCACATAACAATTTATGGCAGCCTTCTTCCAGCATTCACCATCAAATGAAAAATGATGTACATCATCCTTGTGAGTCTGTCTTTGAAGGGGTCACTGCATCCAGTTATGCCTTTAAATACCCATTCTGTCCTGATGCAGTCTTATCTTTCACAAGAGCAGAAACGTAAATATTTATGTATGAATCACCCAGCCACCAAACTGACCTTTTACTAATTTCACTTCTGGCTCTTTTCATCTCTCTTCTCTTTCTCTCTCTTTATCCATTCTTGCATTGAATTGTCAGGATCACTGGTCATCTTAGTAAGTCAAGTATTGCTTGTCCTCAGATATTTCAGATTCTTTGTGAGGGGAAACAGAAACTGCTCAGTGGAGCTCTGCAGCAAATGCTATCCTATGGCCTTGAGTCATATCAAACACATTGGTTCAATACAAACTCTGATAACAGCTTCTACGCTTCTGTAGGTTGGATCAATGTCTTTGTCTTCAAATAACTGTAACTCTGTGCAATCCTTTCAGTAATTATTGACACTTGTCATTAAATAGTCATTTGAAAGGATCCAGAGGACATGTACTTTTCTGTTTTGTAGCAATGTGTTAATATCAAAACTGTGTCATCACAGACTGATTCTAATATAACTTTACAGTCTATACATGTGCCAGAATGACAAGTGCTTGTTTCCTGGTGGCTGGTTCTGGTTTTGTGGCTCCATAGGATGACTACAGTGGAGGTGCCAGTAGCTAAAAGAATACATTCAAGACATGGATTAGAGTCTCAGGTAGTTTGCGCTTGATATTGAATCAATGTATAATATTTGCTTTGTAATCTTCTGAATAACATTAGTTGCATTCATATTATGAATTACAAAAATGACTAATGTAATATTTCTGAAGATGTATATTTTAATGATGCATGAATTTTTTACAACAATAAAATATAATGACAGGGTAAAATTCACTTCATCTGATACTGTGTGTGGTTTTGAATCTCATTTTCTCAATATTTATTTATGTACAATATTTATTTAATTTAAAAGCTAATGTAATTTGTTATTTAGAAACTAAAGTAGATAAAGCCAAAGCATGAGAAACCATGCAAACATCAGGAGTGCATATGCTTCTGTTTTTACATTACTGCCATTGAGGTCCTCATCAGCTCTTGGCATTCCCTTCTTCACACATTAACTGGCAGAATATCTAATGATTGGGTGGATCTCTAGTGACTGGGTGTTTGTTCTCTGACAGAGTGCAAGCTGACTGCACAGACTACAGCTCACTGGTGATGGCTAGGCATCATACTCTCCAGCCTGGCTGTCACAGAGGCTGTGCCATCGTTGCTTACATGTGCTGTGAGCAATTCCTCAACAGCTCAACTCCATGTCACGCACAATAGTACTCTGGGAGAACACGAGGAGGGGGGCCTTGTTTGACCCTTGACCTGCTTTTATTAATCATAATTCAGCAACAGAGATGGCACTAATTGAAGGCATACCCTATTTGTGGGTTTTTTGTGCATAACAGGAACACTGTGCTGTTTGTGTAATCATGCAGTGGGCAAAGAGCAGAACCAGGGGTAGGGGGTGGCGGGTTGGGGGTTGGGGGTCGTGCGAGTCAAACAGCGGATGTAATTTGTTGTGCCAAAACAACACATACGTGCTACAGCAGCAACGGGTCTGTGCTCATGTGAACATGCTTCAGTGGGTCTGTCCCGCCCTGCCAGTAACACAGCCACCATAAAGCCCCACTGCAGCCCTGCCAGCAACACAGCCACCATAGAGCCCCACTGCAGCCCTGCCAGCAACACAGCCACCATAAAGCCCCACTGCAGCCCTGCCAGTAACACAGCCACCATAAAGCCCCACTGCAGCCCTGCCAGTAACACAGCCACCATAAAGCCCCACTGCAGCCCTGCCAGCAACACAGACACCATAAAGCCCCACTGCAGGCTGCCTGCAGGACTCAAACCTGAGCATGCTGTGGGTGGTAGCTCCTGCGCAGGCCTCCCAGGAAGCATGGGATGGCGGATCGTTGAGATGATTCTGGGACGTTTTTGGGTATGCACAGGCCACTTCTACCATGCTCTACTGAGGGTAAAATTCTCAAGCTGGATGTTGACAAATGTGAAATCAGGTCTCCTTAAAAATGGATTACTTTGCTCACCCCTCCCCCACCCCTGGGAATTTTGACCCTTCCAGACCCCTTTCTTTCTGCATGCCTCTTATCTCCTCACTGTTACAGTGAGGTGTTACATTTGGTCTGTGAGTTTGTGTTAACATTGACCTTAGCTGGCATCCCTTTCACTATCCTGTTCACATCTTTCTCTGGCTGACATGCATTGTATGCAACAGTTAAGCTATTATTGTAGAAAGAGTGCCAGACGGCCCAGACAGCTTGGCTTTCAGCATGGAGGCCTGTTTTCACACACTTTCCCATACTTTTCCACAGAACTATATTGACCCTGCCTCCATATTTTATTGCAATTCAAATTGCCCAAATTAGTTTTCACCATGGGTACATTATAATACATATAGCTTGCTGGCTGTTTCTCTTCACACCTCATATTTATTGAAAAGCCAAAGTAGCATTGCTGCAACATTAGAGGAACATTGTGATTTGAACAATGCAATTTGTGATGGATGGGTGTTTTCTGCCAACATATTGTTGTTGTTTTTTTTTTCTAAAAGAGCACAGCATGGCAACTTGGTGAACCTTCTGTTACATTCGCTACACTATCAAGATTATAACAACCAGTCAGACAAGACTGTGTGTAAATTGGGTGTTTACAAAAAAGCTCCCGACTGAAAATTGAAGGAAGCATGGCTCCACTTTTATCTGATAAATAGTATTTTGGTAAAAGAAAACTCTCACATTTTAAATTGTCAGTAGCAGGTTGCATGACACTTGTATTGGAATGCTCTCAGTTTCAATTTTTTCTATTGTAAATGGAAAGTAGAAGGATGTTGTCAAGTTTAGGCTGGATTTGAATTGAAACCACAGGGGACTATTATGGTTTTATTGCTGCATTATTATCTTTGTAAATCTTTAGATGCTCAGTATGTACCAAGCATACTTGCTTTCTCCTCTCCCTTCTCAGTCTCTGTCTCTCTGTCTCACTGTCTCTCTCTCTCTCTGTCTCTCTCTCTCTTTATCTCTCTCTCTCTCTCTCTCTGTGATGTGTTGTTGCTTCATGTATGCTGGTTTTAATAAAAGGGTATTGAAGATCTCTCTCTCTCTCTCTCTCTCTCTCTCTCTCTCTCTCTCTCTCTCTCTCTCTCTCTCTCTCTCTCCCATCATAATAACATTTGGTGTACCATGTGCATTGCTCCCTTGTTAAGGGGATAATAAGACAAAAATGAATGGCTTTACATTCGTTACGTATGATCAAGTGAGAGTGCCAGGTCCTGTAGCAATGAAACAGAGGCTGTTATAGAGGACTGAAGACTAATATCCAATGCATCCAATAATCAAATGCATCCCAAAACACATTTTTGACATAAACAAATATTTTTGCTCTGGCTCCAAAATTGTCGGCTCATTTCTTTTGTATGAATAGAAAGTAAAATAAAGTAAGAAAATAAACATTAGATGCACATTATCCAGTCCCATCCCTCCCCATATGGTTCAGTTTGATCATTTTTAATCTGTTTACACTGCAGTAGGTTGCTACTGAAACAGGCTCCACTGAGAAGCAGAATGAGTAAATTCTCAAATATAACATATGAGAATACTCCCATCTACTGTCAAACTGTGGTACTGCAGCTGTGCAACATTGGCATTTAATATTGCCAAAAGCTGGCCAATCACATTACAGTAAAATAATGAATGCCAGTCAGCTGATTTCTGCTTTCAGCTGATTTATGGTTCATCCAGAGATTAGAGTTAAGTGTCCATTTGGATCAGATGCATATTGTAGCACACAGTAATCTACTGTTTTTTATGTAATTCATTGCTAGCAGTGGAATGAATGATAAATAATAGTACTGATGATGTTCCATCGTGTCATTTACACAATACACCCTTGATGTAGATATACATACACACACACACACACACACACACACACACACACACACACACACACACACACACACACACACACACACACACACACACACACACACACACACACACACACACACACACACATATTTTAGATAGAAGGTACTAGCCAGATTTGTTTCAGCAATTAAGATACACTGTATTTATGAAATCCTTGGTGGCAAGGTTCCACCCTTCTGAAAGCAGATCCTGATACAACATGCTTTTAAGGACCCAACAATGCATGTGTTGATATTTTCTATCCAAGCATTTTCACTGTGTTGTTTCATTGGTCACAGAATATTTAATCTCTTTGTGGAATTGAAGTAGATGACAGAATCCAATCTAGAATCTGTACGTGTGTTCTGATGAAGGGGCTTCCTCAGCCATCCTAGCAGTTGTCAACCAGGAAGTGATATGAAGTATGGTGTTATCACCCTGTAAGGTAGTTCCTCATCAGTAGTTTTTATTTTGTTTTGTTTCCTGTTCTAATCTTTGCCTGAGTGATGACCCATTAACAGAAAAATACATTGCTACATATGTATTAAACCTCTCCACATATAGGCTGTGCCTCTTTTATGCAGGGTGAATTTAATCCACTGGATTTGCACAGTGGCTTCGAACCATGAAGACACATCTTCTGATGTGTAATCCTGTCACTCATCCTCTGGGCTACAAAGACAGTCGTGGTGCTGTCCTGAGACAAACAACCATCAACAAGGAACAGGAGAGGTAGGTGTTATTATTTGCTATCATACTACTTGAAAATATTTCCTTTCTCAAGTTTGCTGAGGACTAGAATTTTTTTTGGTCCTTCATGTGTTATGTAATTGTCTTGTATAGCTTTTCACAACAAACTCATAAACAATGAGGCATCAGACAATTTTGACAAAAATGAACTTCACCGAATTAGTCATATGTCAGTATAAAAAAGCTCACACTGTAAAATACGATAATGAAACTTTCATATTCTACAAATTGAAAAGACAATCAAAAATTGATTCAATATTCCAAAATGGGAAACAGCTATTCAAGGGTATTTTTTATTTTCTATCTGCGTAGCATGAATAGGGCTATTCATAAAACTTAAAATAAAACTGATCTGAACTGATTTGGAGAAGCAGAAGAGAGAGAGAGAATTAAGAAAAAAATCACCCAAAGTATTGTGACTAGGCTGAGCTGCAGAGATCACAGATGGCTTGCAAGTTGCCAAGTTGAAAATGAGTAAACTAAATGAGTGGTGCTTTTATCTTCCAGGTGGTTGGCTTGAGACTATGATATGGTCCTACCACTGTCTCCAGCCTTCAGACCCTTTCTGTCTTTTCTGATCTCTGGAAGAGAGACACTCAGGTTTAGATTTAGTCAGTATTTGTCCCTTAACTAAGACATTATATTTAACTGTCAGGAACAGTAGAATGTTTCTTTAGCCAAAAGTAGCAAAAAACAAAAATTGCTCCCATAAAGATATTTTTCTCAATTGGAAGGGGTTGCACACACATTAAAATATTTTATTTACATATGCATTATACTAATTCAGGCCAGCAGCTGAATAATAATTTTAAATATTTTCCAATATCATTAAAGCTTTCAACAGTACTATTTCACCCACTACATAACATAAGACTTAAAATAAGTATTTGAGGTTTTTCTGTTATTGATGTATAAAGATATTTTCATCAAACTCACCAACCTGTGTTGAAAAAGACATGGTTTAATTGCAGTTAAAAGAAATATTACATTTATGCTAAAGAAATTCAAAGTATGTCACTTTCACAGTCAAACAGAATCAGATGAATTTATTCAAATCTGCCCACCCATAGCAGATTATTTTCATTTCTTCTGTGTCCATTCCTGCTTCCAGGTTACAGTGGCAGATGTGACAGCTGAGTAGTGTCCACAGATAGGTTGATAGCTCAGCTTTATGTAAAGTGGAGGCAAACTGAACTAAATGAATCTGGTTCAGTAAAGAGGAGGCTTTAGGCTGCATTATCTTAATCTTTTGCCCTGATGGAACACAGACTGTACCAGATCAGAAGGACCCTCTGACATGTTACTGCGTCACTGAAACCCCAGTGAAGATTGGAGCAGACTGGACATTTGGAGAAACTCATCAAATGTGCTCTGCCTGTTTCTAAGAGAGACAGCTGTCACGTGGTCATGTGGTAATTATATATTGTTGCTGGCTGTGCTATTATAGTTCTCCAAGGGAGAGTTGGAAGAACAGAAAATTAATTTATTTTCCCACAAGAGTGAATAGGTTATTATGGTAGATATTATTGATATCTTATACCAGCATTTTATTTTTTGAAGGGGATCCCTTTGACTCAGAAGATCAGATCTCACTTCTAAATAACCTATATACACCAGGGAGCTTCCATGAGCTCAACCTGAATCTGCATGCACACATTATATTGGATAGTGATATCTTTGCAATGTACCACACTGGAATATCTCATGCATTTAAAACAAACACATTCACAAACATCTGTATGCATTGGATGCACACACACATGCATGTATACACTGACATACACACACACTTAATCACAAGCTCATTACTGGGGAACAGGACATTTAGGTTCCATTCTGTTCCTTTCAAATGCCCCTCCATCCCTGTCCCCTTACCAGTGTGAATGTGAATTATTCACAAGCTTATCCTCCCTCCTATTCTCTCTGCTGTCAACAGACGCCCCAGAACAATAGCACCTTGCTCCCTCCCACAGCTGTGCTGCACTGTGTGTCCACCTGCAACCTGCTGCAGAAGCCAAACGACCACCTCTTACAAACAGGTAAGAATCAATTTATCTTTCTGGCTCCTCTCATTGTACACTAAACCTAGATATGTTGGGCTTTTCTTTGTCTTGTATTTTACATTGTTTGGATATGGAGGAGGTGCTGTCTGGGTTATCCCCTTGAATAAGGAGTCAGTTTCATGTATTACTTGTGTCAATATAAAGTGGGTATGTTTTCCCCTTCTCCTGTGGCCTCATCTCAAAAACATCTAGACTTTAAAATTTTTCTTGACTTGTAACAAAATTTGAAAGCATGTATACAGTGCTATATTCTCATGTACATTGATTCTGTAATATATTTTCTTTTCTTTTTTAAATACTTTTTTGAAAGAAGAATATAGGAGCATCACGAAATTATGTTTTATTTTTGCCTTCTACCTCTCTTGATGGTGGTACATTCCAAGTCCCTCCTCAGCAATGGCAGCAGATGCGAGAGAGGTTGTGAGTGCCAGGGGGAGTTCAAATTCACAAATTGCTCCAACGCACTATTCAATCATATCCCTAATGAGGTCCCCCCCTTCACTGAACTCTTGGACCTGTCCCAGAATAGGCTTGTCTGCCTCCAAATGCGCAACTTCCAGGTGCTTCGTAGACTAAGGGTGCTGCTCCTGAACAATAACAACATCAGCTCTATAGCCAATGGGGCCTTCTATACTCTGGAGAGCTTAGAGAAGCTGGACCTGACCGGCAACCGTATCTCCTTCTTGACAGAAGGATTCTCCCTGGGCCTGGGCTCCTTGAAGGAGCTGCTGCTGGGAGAGAACCAGCTGAGCAGCCTGGAGACTGGGAGCTTCCTGCACCTGGACAGCCTGCAGAGGCTCAACCTGAGTGGCAACATCATCAGCTCCATAAAGGTGAGGGCCTTTGGCCACATGTCCTCACTGCGCTGGCTGCATCTGGAGGACAATCACCTCAGCTCCCTAGACAAAGGGGTCTTCTCCATGCTCAGGTCTCTGGAGGTCCTCAACCTGCAAGGGAACCGTATAAACTCAACTGAGTTGGGTGTCTTCACCCCCCTCACCAGCCTGGCCCTGGTCAACCTGGCCCACAACAACCTGAGCACCATCCGCTTCAAGACCTTCCTCAGCATCCACTCCTACAGTACCCACATCCTGTTGGCTGAAAACCCATGGTCCTGTGACTGTGACCTGCAGAGGGTCTTCAGGAAGCTACGCAGTGTTCAGCGGCTCTTCCTGGATGACTACTACAACCTCAGCTGCAAGGCCCCACATGAGCTGCAAGGTTACCGGCTCGTGGACTCTGAGCTGTGCATTGCAGAGACTGTCACCGTACTCATCATCACTGTAACTGTGCTGATAACTGTGGTGGCCGCCATTGTCATGGCAGAGAAGACCAGGAAGAAACGAACAGGCAAAAAATGGAGTGAAGACACTGGTGTGACTTACCAGTATCAGAGCTAATGTACATCATAAAATATGGTGAGATTTCACAAAAAAGTCTCAAGCTGATCAAACGACACGTTTGCTGTTTAGTCCACATTACTTCAATTTACTGACCTTGGTTTTAGCACAATAATTTGAAACCACAGAAGTAGGCAATTTTTTATTTTCCTGACACAAATGGTACCACATACATTGAATTATAATCTACTAAATATATTTATTATGCATTGCATTATAATCTGAAAATGGCACAGAAATGAAAAAAAAAACTGATGAAATGTATCCCCTTGCTATATTTATGAAAGATCTGACAGCCTATTTCAAAGAAGACATGTAACAGACAATTTTTTTATGAGTGGTACCTTTTACCACAGAATATGTTCCTACAGTTGTGATGATTTTGTATGCTCTTTCTTTACATTGTTTTAATGTATGCCATCACCATATAACATTTGAAGTGCCCATTCATATGCAATATGACAGAGAGGCATAATTTTCATTCACTTATATGCCATTCATCATTGTATATTTGGATTCACCAAATTGTAAAAAGTAAAATCATGTATATTATTCCATAATATTATGTCACAGCTTTGAAATGCAATGTAAAAATGAATGTAAAAAGCTAACGTTAAAAATGCTGCATGTATTAACTGAATAAAAAGCATCTGTGATGCAAAATAAACCTTTATATTTACTCGTGTGATGTGATCATTTGTGATTTTTGACTATCATAAGACAGGTGTTCAAAAAAATTCTCACATACAATGCCACAAATTTGGTACATTAGTACAAGTAAACAGCATTGAGGGTGTGAATACATTTAGTGACATCAGATTTATGTAATTTTAAACCACTTTCAGCACATCTAAAATTTACACTTTTACAGTGTTTTCTGTATTCTGAATGTAATAGATTTTATTCACATGTGGTTTTCATTTGAGAGACAAATAGGTGGTTCTGCCAGAAAATTGCAGCTGTGTCAAAGAAAGACAAAATTCAACAATCACAAAAACAGAATACAAAATCAACTGTACTTAACTAATATTTGTCCATACAAAACTGAGCTTCACCACATTAATGTGAATATATTGCGGTCAATATATCATGCAAATCTGTTTAAGACATAAGACATTTTTGCCACTGTACCATAAGTTTAAAGGGTTCTTTGTAAATGCAGTCATCTGTACAATTATTGGCTCCTGTGCGTAAAATGAGATGAGCTTTACAAAATTAACAGAATGTTAATACGACTCAAAACACTAGAGTGCAGCAATTATCACCAACAGTTTTAAAAGAAGCAAGGCCAAAAATAGTCCAGCAACCAGTAACACAAATATCACAAGGCAAAGTACTTATCCTAGAAAACATGCAAATGTCCAGCAAATGTCCAGAGCACAGGAAGGCAGGCAGATCAAGCAAAAGTACAGGCAAGGACAAGGCAAAAACACAACAGAGATCAAATACCAGACCTTAGCCTTTCACAAAATACTATTGCAGGATTGCTTGGAATACTGCTGAGACAACCTGACAAAGACAGGAGGCATACTAAGGCAAATATGCTAGACTAAATATGGTCAATGATGAGCAGGTGTGGAGCAGGTGAGGTCATCAAGACAGGTGATTGGGCCTTGGTTCACAGGAGACTTCCCAGGTCAGGGAGATACATTAGATCTGACAGACACACAGGCACGCCCACAAACACTCATTCACACACAAACACAAACTCAAACCCATTTGCTCATTCAAATGCATGTATTAACTACAATTTTTAGAAAGTTTTTTTGATAAGAGATGGTAGTCAAAATGAATGGCACCCTTTGTTGCAAAGTACTTCAGTAAATTAATTTTTGGTTAAATTATACTTGGATAAAGTAAAGCCGTTGTCATAATCATCTAAATCATCAAACCTTTGGTGATTCCCTTGGCAAGGTTTTTAAAACTGCAATGGACCCGTGTGCAAAAATCGCTGTCATTTTACTGACAAATTTCCTACTGAGGTACGTAAGCTGAGCAGACTCCACCTCAAAGTGGCCCCATAGCTATGGTGATGCACAGTTGCACCAGAGTCCGTCGAGGCTCAGTTGCGAATTACCCCACATTAATCAAGGATGCTCATAATGCTGGATTCTGGATTTTCAACTGAATATGGATTTAAATAATTACATCCAAGGTCGTAGGTTTGTTTTGTTTGACAGTTACTTGAGAAATGAACTTGATACACGTCTATTATTCTAAATTTCGCGATATGCATCAACAAATTATTATTCATAAATCTCCAGAATTGGGCTGGTCTTTCCTACACTTCAGAGTTTTGATGTGATGGTTAATAGTCGCCTGAATAAACCTTGAACAAATAACCATAAATACATTACCTAATAATGCATAATAATATAAAAACAAATCATAAAATCCCCAAGGGAAACGACACTTCACAGACACTTTTAGCTGTTGGATGGGACCAAATTCCCGTTCTGTCTCTACCCACCAATAGTTGTAATGAGTCCACGGCGCAAGCCCGACCCCCAGAGTAGTTTATAGTTAGGTGCAGGTGAGAATTGACGTCACGCTCAAGGAAAGCTGTCTTGCCTTTGTATTTCTCTGTATTGGGAAACATATGAACGACGTCTCGAGAAACGTCTCTGGATAGCAGAGAATTTTTCATACTGATAACCCCCATTTCATCTCTGTCAGTGTTGCCTGAATTATTCACGCACGAGTGATGACAACTTGCTGCCCAGATGGGTAAAACGAGAAACCTTTTAGGGGAGTAAATTAGATTACCTGTCGCCAAACGGAGAAAATCGAGACTCAACTCCTACTTAATATTTCCAGGTAAGAAACGTTATTCTAGGAAAGAAGTAATACAGACGTCAATGCAATGTGGAATATTTTTCAGGTGGAATGCAAAATGATTAGAAAGAGTAATAGGAAGATATGCCATTAATTTTGAGTAAGCAGCTACCCTCTGATGAATGTGTCTGTAATGTAACCTAGTTGGTTTTCATGGCTTAAAATAATATATCATTTCAATATAGATACGCTAAACGAACTAAAGGATTTCGTTTCATGATACTGTAGTGCAATCATTTAATGTAATCGCCAGATGAAAATTAAACGTTCCCACAAGGGAACGCCCGAAGAATGACGCATCCGCCAGTGTATAGACATTTTAAAATCAGTTTTAAATTTTCTTTAGGTTGTCAGCATGTCCGTTATTTCATGAATAAATTAGGTCTGAATCATATTACAAGGAATTTGGATAAGGCAGAACAGACGTTCCATCGAACATTGCCTTGTTTGCAGGGACTGCAAGTCTAGACACAAATAATGTGAAAAAAAGGATACATGTGGATACATGGAAACAAGACGCACGAAACTGGCTGTTTATTTCATAAAAAAAAATAAGGTGACGCGACATTTTTAGCAAATGACATTTCACATGTCATTCGTTTTTGTTACTTAAAACGAGTTTCATATTTAGTGAATATACAGCAAAATATTTTGTTGTAAGTGATTAAATAACAACTTTGGCGATTGAAGTGAGGCATCTGCTACATTTACATGCTGTGTAGGCAAAACAAATATTGATTCCAAGCCATAGGAGTTGCAGAAAACAACATACCTGACGTGATCGACATGAGTAGTAGGCAATGGCAAAGGGTGGAACGTCATGAAAGAATTGCCCCTGATTATTTTCCAACATTTTTCTTCTCTTTCATTCAGTTGTAAACAAATATGTACAAAGGAATATTGTTTATTATTGAGTTTCCTCTTATCATTGTGGCCTTGAACTCGTTTTGTTTTCTTCTAGAGATGGAAAGTCATGATCGACTAGCTATCCTCTCAGATGATGAGGAGGAACAGAAGAGGAAGTATGTCTTGTCGGAGCCTTTCAACACCCTGTCACTTGGGTACATGGTGGATGACTCCTCTGTAGAAACGACCCCAGAGGCACCCTCTACAGAATCCCCTATCTCTCCCTCCGACCAAGGCATGGACTGCCTGGAGAGGAGTTGTGTGAGAATCAACAACTACCTTCTCATCTCCAAGGTCTTCTATTTCTTCTTCTATGCAGCCTATGGATCCCTGCACCCCTTGCTGGCTGTCTACTACAAGCAACTGGGGATGACACCTAGCCAGAGTGGCCTGCTGGTGGGCATACGCTATTTCATTGAGTTCTGCAGTGCCCCCTTTTGGGGGATGGTGGCTGACCGTTTTAACAAGGGAAAAATTTTGCTTCTGTTCTCTGTGCTTTGCTGGATCCTTTTCAACTGTGGCATCGGCTTTGTCAAACCAGCCTCCATGACCTGTGTGGAGAAGCATCCCATAGTGGGAGTTCCAAACACTTCTCACCCCATTCCAGCAGCTAATAATACAAGGCATCGTCGACACATGATTGGAAAAACTCTTGTCCTACCTCCACAATTTCATGATTTGTCACCTTTTTATAGACACTTAGGCAGGTATGTCAGAAGTACTGACACCAATTTCACAGTGGCTCTGTCCCACAATAGTAATACAACAGAGCATATATCCACCATCACAGTCCCAAGTACAAAATCATCTACAAAATCAAAGTCAACCACCCACACCACCACCACTGTCAAGCCCAAAGAGTACATCATTAGCTATAACAAAGACCAGGTGGAAGCCATTTTCCTACTGATCCTTCTGGTGATTATAATTGGTGAGTTCTTCTGCGCCCCAGCAGTGACTATCGCAGATACAGTCACCTTACAGTACCTGGGAAAGCACCGTGATCGCTACGGGCTTCAGAGGATGTGGGGCTCTCTCGGTTGGGGCCTGGCTATGCTCTCCGTAGGCATTTGGATTGACCACACGCACATAAAGTTCTTCATAGCAGGCATGGGATGCATCCTGCCAGACTACAAGAACTACCAGATTGCATTCATTGTGTTTGGGGTCTTAATGACCGTGGCACTGATAGTGGCCACACAGTTCTCCTTTGACAATGCTGGCTACAAGTCAGATGAGATGGTGAAGACAGAGGTGGTGGAGATCCCACAAGTTGCCCGAAATGGTTCTTTCTCAGAAGGGAACTCTGAGGAGGCACCCAGTGCTCCCACTGCCCACCAACAGGCCTATCAATACAAGGACTTGATGAAGCTGCTGTGCAGTGTACAGTATGGCACAGTGCTCTTTGTGGCATGGTTCATGGGCTTTGGATATGGCTTTGTGTTCACCTTCCTGTACTGGCACCTGGAGGACCTGCAGGGAACCACCACGCTCTTTGGCGTTTGCTCAGTGATGAGCCATGTGTCTGAGCTGACCGCCTACTTTATCAGCCACAAGCTCATTGAGCTGGTGGGTCACATCAGGTACAAGCTAAACACATGGACTGATTAATGTTGTGCAGAAAAGATAAAGGATACTCATTATGCCATATCTGCCATCCTAATTTTGTTACCAAGTATAAAAAATCTTTCCTTTTCCTGTTTTCTGCTGCATATTTATTAAACAGTAATACTTTATAGAGATGGACTTTCATGCAATATTGCTTGTTGTTTAATTGAGGCAATATTTGTCCATTAACCAGTAAAGTTCGAATGTCTGACAACATCTGAACACCTCTGGTTCATGAGAAAAGTCTTAGGCATTTAAAATATCTAATGTAGGCTAATGGTCTGTTGGCTGTTGTATGCCATAACACATAAGTATATCGATTAATTATGTTAAAATAGTATTTTGTTCCTTATGTAAATCACAACATTAGGGTCTATTTTTGTGGTCATATTCACATTCATGCTTTGTTTTTTTTTTTTTTTTTTTTTTTTTTTTTTTTTTAGTTTCATTGAAAATTGCTTAGCCTCTGAGCTTTACCTCAGGTTTCATTATGGAGTCCCCATTCATAAGATGAAGCGCCAACTCTAAGTTAGGATACTTAGATAGGTCTATAGGATACTTAGATAGGCCTTACTATAGGTCTATAGTATAGGTCTATATATGGATCTGATTTTGTGCCTGTGTAGACCTTCATTTTATTTTAATTTAACATGGAGTTTCTCAACATGTTTCTCTTTGTAATAGAAATGTAATGTTATCAACATTTTTAGAGGAACTTGTTTTTATTTTTGAAATGATAAAAGACATGCCCACTCTGTTGCAGCTTCCTGTTATAATGGCTGTGCAAATCAGTGCAGTCTAAATGTTAAGTTCTGTCACAGAACAGTTACTCTTAGGCAGAAGCTATTTCCGAGCAGTGATCAAAGTGAGGCCCCAAGCAAACAAGAGGTTTGGTTAATGTTGACTCATGATTCCTCACTGTTCATTACAGTAGCATTGAACAGCATTGTTGATCTTCTTGAGATTGAGAGGTCCTATGTGGGATAGATCTAATTCTAAGAGCCCCTGATTTCCCTAATTATGTGACTCACTCAAGTGCCTGCCACAACCATTCCTTTGGTTGCTTTGTGATGGCTAAGGGCCTATGTATACAGCCAATATGCATCTATTTGGATACATATCTATTTAAAATCTTCAGCACGTTAAGTTTCTGTTTACACAAATTATATTAGGTACTTAGTGATGTTTGTAGTAGTAATTTTTATATATTTTAGTCGTTAGCTGAGGCCAAAGTCTACTGCCTATGGTTAATAATGCTGAAGTATTTTTTTTAATAATAAAAAGTGTTGATGCTTCCATTGTTTTTTTTCCAGCAGAAGAGTTGAAGAGTGTCTTGGTGTGATGTTTATTCTGAAAGGCATTTAGGAAAATGTGAAAAGCACAGGAGATCTCCTGTGTCACCTGTCAGAGGTGCTCATCTCTATGGGTAATCCTCCTATTTCCTCCTGTCTTTGCAGGGTATTGTATATTGGTCTGGCCTGCAACACAGCACGTTACCTCTACATCTCTTACCTGGAAAACGCATGGATTGTTCTGCCCATGGAGGTGCTTCAGGGTAAGTGGGGGTGTGTCTTTTCGCTTGATTTGCTTCTGTTGACATTAGAGGGTGGAGGTGTTTGATCTGTAAGACTTAACCATGGTGGCCATGGGTGCATTTAAGGACAGGAAAGTCCCTGTGTTAGTGTAAATGTTTTTCTTATCAGGTGACCTTTTTGCATGCTAACAGTTACCATGCAGACATTCTGTGAAGCATTGAAATATATGTCCAACACCACTGCAGATACCATGTTGAAAATAATTCAAAAACAATTGTATATATATCTATCATTCATGCAAAGTAATTGTATCTGTTGGATGAAATGTGATTACAAAGGCGTTATAAATTATCATGGAAAATGTCTATTTTTAATGTTGACAGTTGTGTGCACCAACAGAGGTTATGTGTCTAACTAATTGGTAAAATAGGTCTTTTAGCCTGCAATAAGGTATTTTCCACATTGTCCACAGTAACAGTTCTGCTGTATAGAAACTTGTACAAATGTGTTAAGTTAAATTGAAAGTACCGGATGTTTGCAATGCAAATTGATATGGCAGTGTATGATATCACCGATAGCCTTAGCTTTTTAATAATGCATTTATTTCCTCTATCTCTGGTTTATGATGGATTATTCTTCATTTTTGCCCTCTTATTCCATATGTATTAAGCTGGCTCTGTTTCCTATTGGAGCAGCTAACAGCTGTGGGATCATGTATGCAGAAGTCAATAGCTTCTATAAAGCTTTCTGTTGCCTAACCATGTAAAATGAAGGGGAGGGCTCCCATGGTGTGTGTGCAAGAAGAAGCCTATCACCCTGAAAATAAATGAAAAGCCATTTTTACCATTTGTAAAATGTGTTTTTACTGCTACTTGTTTACATTTTTCAAGCATTCTTGATAAGAAAAAGCCTTCCTAATGCTATAAAAATATGAATAATCGAACATGGAATGCTTTACCCGTAGTAATGTGGCACCATATCATGGGTCCTGGCAGGTTGTAACGGTTGATATTACAATGGTGCAACTCAGCTCATGCCATGCTAAGCAAACATTATGCCATGATCTGACTCTGCTCCTGTTTGCCGAAGGTGTCTGGCTGGTGTACTGAAGGCGTGTGTTTGTGCATTTGTTGGCAGGAGTTACGCACGCGTTGGTTTGGGCAGCCTGTATCTCTTACCTGAGCGCTGCTGTACCTCCTGCCATGCGTACCTCAGCTCAGGGCATCCTGCAGGGACTTCACCTGGGATTGGGCCGTGGGTGCGGGGCCATGGTGGGAGGTGTCTTTGTCAACTACTTTGGTATGGACATACATCTTAAAAAAAGCAGGAACTCTGTTACTGTTCAGCATGGGGATCTTAGAATTTTATTTTTCTACAGTATCCACCAATACTTAGCTGCTGTTTAAACGTGAAATATCGAGATACCGAACTTTCAGGCCCCATATCAGAGAATAGTTATGTATTACCTATGAATGACACTTATTCAGCTTTATTTGCAATTTTCAGCAAAGCTTTGTGATATAATCACTGCCAGTATATTCATTGAACATTTATTTTTTGATTATTTATTTTGTCTTCTAAACTCATTTTAAGGTTTGTTATTAGGTTGTCTTACTCACTATTCAGCAGGTCAAGGGCTTAAAGCTGACACTATGCTATATTTGAAAATTTGTGAAATTAGTGGACCATTTAGTATTGATCTGAACATGAAGCCACCCATGGTCAGTCAATATTGTCCTTGGAATAACAAAACTCCTGAGTCACTTTCTTCCTGGTTTCTGTTCTGTTCTGTTTAAACAGAGCTTAAATAGCAATAGTTGTAATGCACATACAGTTATTCTGTATGCTAGAGCATTTACATTTTGAGTATCTGTCAGGGTATAATAGGGGGTGAGTATCTGAGAATTTGTGTACTAGGTCCCTTGAATTGAGGGAATCATTGTTGCAGGTCAATAGAATCCTTGACGTTGCCAGGAGTTTGTATTTATCCCCTAATAATATGTCCATATCTTTTCATGTTCGCTAGGAGCGGCAGCGACCTTCAGAGGAATTGGAATGGCCTCTCTTGTCATTCTCCTTATCTTCTCCCTCATCCAGTGTGTCACTGGACAGGGTGACAATTCTGGTAAGGCTCAAATACTGTATAATAACATTTTTATTTTTTTATTATGCTGCAGGGATAAAGTATGAGTGTCATATTTTCCTACTTACAGCACAGCTGGAAATATATGTTTTAAAAATGAAAAAAAAACAGCTGTAAAAATGTAGATAAAATATTTTTATTCACTAGACGGAGTCTCATTCTCTGTGGGCTTTGCAAAGCAAGTGGGGGGAAATTTTGAGAGACTTCTGTCAAACACATTGCAAATTTGACATGCATATGTGATGTGAAACCTCGGAGAGTATTGGCTGAGCATTTGTCATTTTTTCTCCAGAAGACAGAATGCTGGCTGAGAACATTCCGGTTCCTTCTAGCCTGGTTCCCATAGCAACCATAGACTTGGCGCAGCCCAGCTCAGAGTTGGAGGTGCCCCGGGCGGAGCCCAGACCACCTCCCAAAAAAACCAAGTACCAGGAGGAGCAGGAAGATGTCAACAAGCCTGCCTGGGCGGTGTCTGCTTCTCCGTGGGTCACAATCGTCTTCACCATCTGCCAGATCCGAGAGGTCATTGCCATGATGAAGAACAGTCCGCCTGTGGAGGTCCAGCCACTGCAGGTACATAGGCACCCCACGTGAGAGTGGGTTGGAACCCGAGGGGCAATTAGCAGGTGTGGGTCTTATCTCCTTTTATAGCTTAGAATAGAATATTATTTATAGTAGAAAAATAGTCCCTGGAATGTATCGACTGTTGTATAATTCTTTTGCATGAAAGTATTCCCATGTGTCTCCGCCATTAAACTAACTGATGCCTGCTGATATGTTGAATTTTCAGACTAATTCAGTATGCCAGCCTCACATCTCTGAAATACTGTAAAAGTGTGACTGTTTCACTCAGTGTAATGCTGTATTTTTCTTTAATGCTGTCGGATGCATTCTAAAGAAAGGTGAGGGGAAAATATTTTTTTATAAAGTTCTTATGTTGGGATTTTTATGGCAGGAAAGAGGCAATTATAATTTGTCCCTGCTCAATAAGTTCCCCATGAATTAAAGTGTTTCATTCTCATTGTTTAAACTCTCCAGACTATGGCTAGCAGTCTTTCAAAATGGTGGTTAATTGGCTGTTGTGCTGGAGGGAGCTGTGTTGTCCTTTATTCAACCCCTTCACTGGCTCCTTTGGTGACTCAAGTATGAGAAGTCTGCCTGTTTCCACTGCAAAATAACAGTAGTCCTCATATTCAATGACCCACAAATCAGCTGCTGGAGTAATGGAGTAAAAAGAAAAGGTGGCTAGAAACGTAAACGTCACAGTGTACTGAATACACACAGGAATTTGCTGAGAAAAGGCCTACAAGTACAGTTTTAGAATTTTAAGAATTTTAAAAACTTTAAAAGTTAGATTTTTCTTGCCACTTAGGAATATAGGTATGAGTTGTGCTTGGTATTTATTTAATACAAATAGACAAGAATTTTTTTTTTTTGCCACTTTTTGGTCATTCTTTTTTTTATTCATTATTCATTCACACACTCATTTTATTTGCTCACATTAACTGTCCTCCTTGTACAAACTGCCATGACTTTATTAGCTCCAGTACATAACGCTCCTAGTCAAAGCATTCATGTTGCCCAACTAGTCAATTTGTGTTGTCCTTTTTAATATTCACTTTTGAGCTCTCCCATGGCTTCATTTCAAGTCTATTTTTACATTTCCATTTGTGTCTTTTGTGGCAAGTGATGAGAAGTTGTTTTTCTCTGTGTTGTCAGGAGAAAAATGATCCAGCCCCCCCAACCCCTGCAGCTGAGGCTGAAAAATCCACACACCCCACAGAGGTCCCCAGTGTGCCCCAGCCAAACCAGTCTTTCAAGAGGCCTTTCAGAGGATCCAGCAGGGGCCCTTGCGACCATGCTAATCCTTCCCTGGGACCTCAGCTGCCCCCTGCCACCCAATGAAAAGAGAGGCACATTTCCCTGTTGGCCTGCCAGAGAATCTACCAGTACCACAGAAGTCCATGCTTTTATCCTATCTACCAGTAACAAGGTGGAATGGGTCTTTTACTTTCAACTGAACGAGAGATAAAGTCCTGACCAAAACTGAAGTATGAATGTTGAATTGACTGCTTCAGCAGTCTATGAATTACACCCAAAGCACTGAGGCACTGAGCACTTAAGTATGTATCGTGCATCTAATGTATGTCTTAAGCATTCTGTTTCAATTGAAGGCCTTATTTTAATGCAGGTTCTTGCCTCTCACAGAGATCCTGTGATTGGGTAATTCCCATAGAACTGACTCATAACACACTCAGCATTTGGTTGATGTCCCTGGACTCTCAACAAAACTGCTTATTTAAACTCCTCAGTGTGTGTCTTAATCAAACTGCAGAGGTGCTATACATTATTTTGCATCTTTCCTTACTGTGTGTAAAACAAGTAAAAGCTATAAGTATGAGCTATATTTAACACCTGGAGGTTCCTCCACAGGCAGCAAAAGTTGCATTTAGGTCTTTGCTCTACATAGGTGTAGAATACGGAAAGTCGGTATATATAAATGTATGATTATAATTTGCTCTGTGCCTTTTTTTATTTCCCACAAGTAGATGTTTACATCTCATAACAAAAATAGTACATAAAATGATGCCAACAAAAAGAAATATGTACTCGTGTTGGCATCCTGTTTCAAATCAGTGCACCCATCAGCTAAGCAACCTTAGGTTATGTGGCTGTTATTGATGTGTTCAGATTTACAAAAGCCCTTTAAAAGACAAAATAAATAAATAAATACAATGAAGTTCTCTTACAATAAAATGTTAACTAAGCTGTGAGCCTAAACTTATTTTTAGCCAAGGATTCTTAACATGTTCAATATGCTGTTGTTCTGGAAAGTATACACTGGAGGGCAGTATTTCCCTGAATTACCAAGACAAGAATTCTTAGTGGATCAGTTGAAGTGGCACTGATCAAACAGTTTAACTTTGCTGGCATTTTTGTCAAGTAATGTGTTTATTTCTTCTGTTATGGAGACCTTTTGCCATGGAAGCAAGGTATAGAGTAAGAGGAATGACATTTTGTAGGACTTCTTTCTCCACTCTCATCTAAAAAAGGGCCTTCACTCCACTTTAAACATGAACCTGATGCAGAAGAGATTCAAACACATGGTGTATCTCGCTGTAAACATAAAGTTTCTTTAATA
Organism: Albula goreensis; assembly: GCA_022829145.1. Classification (NCBI taxonomy): domain Eukaryota; kingdom Metazoa; phylum Chordata; class Actinopteri; order Albuliformes; family Albulidae; genus Albula; species Albula goreensis. Next base: position 20,629,681 of record CM040745.1, read on the forward strand.
TGATTGGAGATTCCAGTGGAATAGAGAGAATGTTTTGATTTGATTGATTGGAAGAGAAAATGCAACATTACTATGTTTTATAATGTTATAAATACAAATAAATGGGCCTCCTGGTGTCTCACAGTGTAATGGCCTCAGCGATAGCTCATTCCTGGACACTCTTAGTTCATCTAAAGCTAAAAGTGAAGAGGTCAGTAATTATTGGAAATTGCAAATCTTTTCAGCTGGAAATGTATAGCTTTTTGCATCTGATTATATTTTTGTGCACTTTGCTTGTTTTTGTTCTTGTTGTTTGCTTTTCATTGTATTATCTAAAACTAAACATGCTGTTTTTTTTTTTTGTAAATGAAATTTTAATCAATGAGGCAAGCCTGATAAAATAAAGGGAACAACAATTAAGATGTTTGTTCAGGAAGCAGACATGAGCCCTGTGACTGAGAGTAGGAGTCCTTACCATGCTATTGCTGGCTATGGCCACAAGTCTGCACTGGAAAGGCAGCAATTGGCTCTGCCTTTCCAGAGAATTATTGGGGGTTCGTTAGCCTCACCACTCTCTAGCAGCTATTGCTGATCAGCCAGGCACCTTTCTGCGTGCAAACCAAGGATGTAGCTAATTTTGTCATCCTCCAAATGACATAGGCAGCATGTAACTGCTGGCTTGTCTGCAGAGAGGACATCACAGGAATTGGAGGTGTCACATGAATTATCTCTCTCCAAAAAGAAGACAGTTTCAACTAATTAATACACACTCTTAAGCTCATGCTATTGCAAAACAAATTTAGTAGTGTTAGTAAACCATCTGATTTGCAAATATGAACCTCCAAACAGCACAATATATTTAATCTGGTATGTTTTTCCATGGACATACCAACTAACACATATGTTGGAGTAGTCCTGTCAAAGAACCACCTCGGGGAAAGCTAAATAAGTCCCAAAGAACCTTACAACAACATCCAGGGGTGATATTGCTGCGTTCATTTAACACAACCACTGTACCAACAATTGAATGTGTAAAGGACCACAGTCAAATGAGAAACATGCTAAGGTTGTTTTAGAGGTGTTAAAAATTTTAGCAAAAGTATTTCAGAATATTTATCAGTTTTACTTTCTTATACCTATACTGACTTAATCACATAATATTTACATACTAAAACCTAAGATCTGGTTTATGTTCCCAATATTACAAGTAATTATCGCAATCACAAGAGTGAACAAAACAATCACAATTAGCATTTTATTATTGTGAGCCCTAAGCAAAATATAACACTATTCATTCATAATTTGGAGTTAAGACAGAAAGGTACACACAAGCAGTGGTTGAGCATTTATGTGAAATATTATGCTAATGATGGTGAATCATTCAGAAGGAGGATAACTTTAAATAGATTGATTTGCGACAATCAGGTAGTCATATATGTTTAAGCATTTTTAAAAACACTGCGTAGTCGGCAGGATTCGAACCTGCGCGGGGAGACCCCAATGGATTTCTAGTCCATCGCCTTAACCACTCGGCCACGACTACTGATATGCGCCCGGCGGTTTTATTGGGCCACATACTTTAGAAACAGCTAACGTCACGTGGCACAAATATGAAATCCTCTTAGGTTTCAAATGACTCGTTGCTGCATACAGCAAACATATTGCAATGCGTATAACTACATTTAACTTCGTGCTTCCTCCTGTTCAAGGACATACATACATTTAGATGTGACAATACTGAAATAAAAAGAATTGCACGCTTCCCGAATTTAAACTCAAACTATTTTAGTTTTTCTGTTTTACAAATATAAAAAAGAATATCATAACATCAGAAAAATCTGGTTGGCTGGGATATTTCTACAGCTTTTGTCAGCTTACCTGAAATTGAGTCTCCTATGAAAATGTCAGAACTTTGGTACAGTTACATTAGTTTGTTTTGCATGATGATCACATTGTTACCTACTTTAGAATGCTGTTCCTCTTTTCATTCAAAAATTTCTCACAGAAATTTAGAAATGGTGTTGCAAATTCATGGTGAAATATTTCATATTAGAAATTTGATGTATTTTACAGATGTAGAAAATTTTGTGGCCATTGTTTTTCTGGTGCTGCAAGAGTGTATCATAAATATGGCTGAATGAGTTTAAGAACTGTGTGGAACAAGGTTAAACAATCAAGCAAATGTTTTCTGGTGACTGAATTTATCTGCTCAGTGTGTCCCTTAGATGCTGTGTGCTTGTTTTGTGGTGCACACACAGAGGGAGATGTAAAAACTTAAAAGAGGCCCTTAAAAACGTCATATACGTGCAGTCTTCACTCTTGTAAACGGAAGGGGATTTTTGTGGTGGGCGGGCTCAGCAGGCTGTGTTCTTGTTTCTCTTGGAGCGCTGAGACAGCAACGACTCTTCCTAAGAGCCCCACCACACACGCGCACACAAGGCTGAAGGGCCTACTGTCACAGGCGCTGACTAATGCAACAAACCAGTTATCAAAATGTGTTCACCTTAAATAAAATGCTGCAACCAAGTTTTAGCTCAAAGTGAAATTATATTGTTTTAATGTTGGCACAGACATTCATGCACAATAAAGATAGATTCATTGACATAAATGTAGAGAAATTATGTGGAATAACTGAAACACTGTTCTTAACACAGTACCTTAACATGTACTATGAATGTCATGCTGAAGGTTGTTGTCTGCTGCTGCAGCCGTCCGAGGCACCAGACTGTTACATAACATGACTTTCACTGTCACAGGGGAAAACACTTATGGAAAATAAGATGTTTTGACAGTTTCAGAAAGGCTTTGTGGCTGTTTTTCCCCCCTTTTATCTATGAACTCCTCAGAAATCCCCTTCATCAAGTGAAGCAGCAGTTTATTTTCCTCCAGTTATTAAAAGCTAACACCTGGATGAATATGGTGGTCCACTTCAACTTGTCCATTTTCAATGCCATACAGTATGGCAATATTCATAATTGTGTTCACAATTATGTATTCACAATCCAACTGCCCTTATATTGTTTTAATACCTGTATTGATAAAATGCATAGGATGGAATGGTATACCATGGGGCATAACTTTACTCTGAGATTCAGGACAAGCAAACCCAGTTGCCTTTAGAATGTTTTTGTGAGCATGGTTCTCGTCATATGTTTCACAATTCATTCAGCCTGTAAATTAATTCAGTCATTAATTCATTTCAGGTTTGAGAATGACAATGAATCACCAATGACTTCAGCTAAGTAAGGTAACCCACCTTGTCTGTATAAATATTTTTGTAAATATTTATTAATTCAGTGTTTAGGACATCACTTTAACACTGAACATGGAACTTCAGATACATCCTGCCAAGGGCATCATCATTTGCAATAGTACTGATGCATTCCACGAGTCTGCATTGCAAAAAATTCCTTTAAATGAAGGGAGATCATGCAGAGGAAGACCGTGTTGTGAGTAGAAACAGCCCTCTACAGGAGAAAGGGACTTTGTGTTTTCTGTAATCAAAGGGCCTATACATGACACCCACGGAGCAGAGCTTCCGTGGGTGCTCTAAGCTCAGCCCACGTGTACTGCAGTGCTCCGAGGGGGGTGGGCGGAGGGGCTCCAATGGGCCTGATTGATCCGCCGCAGTGCAGGCCGTGGAAATCCGGATCTGTGGGAGAGGTGCGCTGACCTCCCTTGACATGCTGTCCCCAGGGCATCAGGAGGTGGTTCGTACAAGGTGACAACAGCCAGCTTATACCACAACAATAAATATGTGTTTTCTAAAATGTTGCCAGTAGCCATAATAATGAATATTTTTGCAGAATTTTGAGACATTGACCTTTCCATTGTAATGCAAATGTGAAAATAATTGTATGTGTGCACTGTCTAATCAACAACAGGAGGAATAGCTTCTCCATAGAGACAATGATTAGTGATTTATATGGGTAAACAAACTAATTGTACCGCATACTGCAGTTATAATGTGTGTGTAGTTGAGCTTTCTGTTAGTTTGGGATTGTCTGATTGATTGACATTAGGAGAAGGCTGGATATTCAGCTGAAGCTGAATCTTTCAAAGGGTAGGCGGGTGAGTAGGGGGAACCAATCCTCAATGGAACCTTACTTAATTGCTGTCTGGCAAACATCAAAAACTTCGAGCTACTTGCAGGCAAAGATTTTTGGTACTGAAAACAGATTAAGTTTAGCTTTTTCTATTGTTTTTGTTATACTTTTCCAGTTTTCTTTTGTTAATTCTTGTGACTTTTTTTACATGCGTATATCTGATTCCATTTATCAGCACAGTACTTGTATGTAATATTGAACTAATTAATTTGTCTATTCATAAATTCACATATGTTATGATCAATATTGGAACATATATTATACAGCTTATTAATTTTTTTCTCTCAGTACAGGTTCCCTACTGGACAGAACATTGAAAACATGATGGGCATGATAGACTATCAGAGATAAAATCACAAGGCTCAATTTTTATCAATTCTTTACACTGATTGGTGGAAGCATCTCTCATTAGCCTGTCATTAGCAAGAAATGGATGGTGGTAATCAGGCTCAGGCACCTGCGTAGTTGGAGGCCCGCCCATATAGCAAATTCCTTGAAGAAACAGAGAGGCAATTATGCTTCATTAATTTGGTGTGTGCTGGAGGTGGAAGAGTACATGGCCGTTACAGCCCCTGAGTGTGGGTGGTGCTCTGAAATACGCAGGACAGCGTAGGCAGTGAAAACCGTCAGCGATGGGCCTTGTGGTATAAAACTTAGGCCACGTATGTCCGCCCCACCATCCACCAGAACTGTGGCTGTAGTTTTTGGTGGTTATCAATCATTAAACAAAATAAAGCCATGTATTTTCATTTGTTTCTATGGCATTTAATTTCCTGTGCATTCTGCACACCAGAGTTCCAAGATGGCTGAGGCCACATCTATTTTATGATCACCTAAAATCCTATGTTAAGTCAGTTTCTGATTTCTGGACCTGTGCTACAACACTTGTGTTTGCTCAAGGTTTTGAAATTTCAAATTTTACAGGATTTTAACTCAATCATAGTGTTTTAATATGTCTATGTATGTTTGTTTCCTGCTGTGTAAAAAGTTAGTTTTGGACTGCACCAATATTTATTTTAAAGCAGCAGACCCTTCCTAACGTAGATATCTGGATTCTACTTGTTCCTCCATAGAGCTAAGATCTAGAATGCATACAAGTGGAATGAGTGTAATCATCTAAGCTTCCTTCTACATTTATTTCTCTCTAAATGTGTCTGTAAATTATTAAAAATCATTTGATTGTATCTATGACTTTTTAAAAACAATGTACATTCTCTATGGTGAAGGGAAATAATTATGAGGCTGTATTAGCACAATAAACCAAATTCATGACCAAAAAGCTGTCAAAAAGACAAGTTTATTTTTTTTTATTACAATGGCCTAATCTTTAAGTCAATTGGGATCTTGTGTTGGTAGCTAATAGGCTAATTTAGCCATTGAGCTGGGTTAATTACTTAAGAAAAAAAAACTTGGTCCTACAAATTGGTCATCCAGGACTGAGTTTGTCCACCCCTTTCCTTGTATATTCAACAATGCCTGAAAACCTGAAAATGTTGAACTACTCTTGCAAAATGTTTTACCATCACAGATGAATGAAGTGTAGCCTGCTTCTTAGTTAACTAGACAATTTAAAAAAGTTACATCATTGTTAAATTGTGTAAAACTTTCAGGAGGTCCATTGTCCTTGCTAACCAGTAACAGTTTCATATTGGTCTAACGTTGTTATGTCACCAGCCAGCTTGTGACTGGTGGAACAAGAAATGTAACATCACCCATGGTTACTTAGCTAAGTAGTGGGTTATTTTGTGAGCAGTTTTGGAAGTTATTGCATTTTTAAATCTGGCCATAAGGCTAGCTATACTTGTGAAATAACTTGATTACATGCACCAGTGATGAATACCATTCTTATTATTATTATTTTTCATTCATGCACATCTAAAAACAATAATACATTTTCTCATTCTGTGATGATTGCTTGCAAGATCTTCCTTGGATTCATAATTATGGGTGCATTGAAATGTCTATTATCACTGTGAAATGTCCTTTTTTTAATTTTCCCTGTGCCCACTGATTTTGATGTTGACAGAAGTTATTTTAAAATATCTTCCATGGAAGTTCTTATTAATCCCACTTGAAATATAGAATACTTTAACAAAATCCATCCTTAGCTTCTGTAGTGAACCAGAAGGAATTCACAAGCTTTTTCTTGCACTCATGTCTTTAATAAAATATGGGACAAGCATATATTTGAGACAAAAGTGGATACAATAGGTACAGGCCATGAACCTATCTTTATATTGTATACACTGTAGCTGTCTGCCTTCCGTTCTACTCTGGGACTACCCCACGTTTTCATGCTGTAATTTAATTGCTGCTATGCAGAACTTTTTAACTCGGCAAAACTTAAATTCCACTTCCACTTGCTTTCACCAAACTTAAATTTTTGGTTTTGCTTGGGAAAAAAATGATCATATAAAAAAAGAGAGGGTAGTTATGTCGTGGTACTTGGCTGTAATAGTTACACCTTGCAGATTCTCAGGAAGATAATCAGAGATTGCTTGCTAATCACATGCATTGGCCCACCTTGTGAAAACTTGCTAGGAGGTGGTCAAAAAATCAACAAACACAGCCAACGTTTCTGAATGGTAGGTGGAGGTTGGTAAAGGTTCTATGTCAGTCAGTCCATTGACATACTTAACAGGAAAGATAAGTCACATCTTTAAAATATGCCGGAATACACATCACGTCATGACAGAGGTGTCTTAAGAGGTGCTAAGAAAAGTTACTTTGCTGGCTAAAACTTTCATGCTTCCACAGGAATGGAAATTTTCTGACAAATCATTTTGCAACATTGTAAAAATGCAGAATGTGATATATCAGTTTAAAAGGCCAAATTGACTGTGTTACTGGTCCACTGATTCTTCTAGATTACTGAGATACCAATCTTCAGCTGGTTTACTGAATGATAAGTGAGTGAGATGTGAGGCCAGTGAGTTAAAAACCCATTAAATATTGCTTGACCTTGTCTGTCCTACTACATTAGTATTAGCAGAACAGAATACATAATTCAAATAATAGTCATTTCATCCTTTTATTTTACTTAATAATTTATTTTACTTAATAATTCTGTAATTATATGTAAACACCTTTATTCTTATACATACCTTGTTTTACAAAATTTCTTTTATAAAAATAATAAACTGAAATACATGCAATTTAATAATGCATACACAAATACAAAATAAGCAGTTTCAAAATAGTCATAATCTTTGACCCAGTGTCTGGTAATATAATTACTGTACAGGGACTTCTGTAATTTAGCTGTTACTTTTGTTGTTGTTTTTTTTTTTTTTTTTAAATAATCATGAATTTTTGGTGCACAGAGTAAAGGCACACGTTCATGGCTCAGCTGTACGATGCCTGGATGGCAACTGAAGTTGCAGAGAGATCCGCATTGCCATGGCACAATTTGTTAATCTTCATCAGGGTAAAATAAGGAGTGATTCAGTTATACATGTCTCATCACTCTCTGGTGACCTCTTCCACCCAGCTGGCTCATGATCTGAACATGTTGACCTCCACATGAATATGCAATGTGTGACTGGTGTCTCATCAGCAGTGCGAGAAATAACAAACATTAATCACTATATGAATAGGAAGGCTGAGGATGCACATGTCCAGTTACTTCCTCTTGAACCTGTGAGGAGGGTTGCAGTACCTGGGGTTGATAACATAGTTCAATAGCTGGGTGAGCTAAAGGGAAAACAGAAGAAAACAGAGCTCTGTGACTGAAACATCCCAATGTGGAAGTTATGTCACAGGATCTCCAGGGCAGGAAATGTGCTTTCATTTACAGGTTAATTTCTGAAAAATGTTTTGTAATGTTATTAATTAACTGTTTAAGTGCTGTGATATGTCAGTCACTGATGATAGTCACTAACTCTGTAATTTTCTTACTTGCAACTTTTTCAAGTACATTATGTGCTGTATGGAATTTAAGATAAGTGTAGTTACTTTTTAAAAGCCACTGTTAGTGAATCTGCTCCAAAACTGTGGGAAGCCACTGCTACTGAATTTGGTTGATTAACTGTTATTATGCTGCAAGGTTAAAGGAACTACAAGGAGGAAGCTTAATGGATGAAAAACAACATAACATTTTAAATATGTCAACCATACATTGTCATTAAATATTTATATACTTATTTTTGTTATGTCTCTCAGTTTTTAATTCCATGTCCTGCTCATTACTGCAACCATTTATTCGGTGATGTTTGTGTTAATTTTTTCAAGTAACATTTTTGTCAGTTAGGAAACAACACAGTGTAGTAGTTACACTGCAATACTGAGAGCTAGTCTAGAAAAGGTAGTGTTTCAAACAATATGTTTCAAACAAAAATATGACATAGAGATGTGGTTTGATAGTGAGGGCAGGCATGTGTCAAATATACCACAACTAAAAACTTAGAAATCAAATCAAATTCCAGTATCTAAGCTGCTGAATCCCTGGTGTGGCAATCACTGCTACAACAAGTGCTGTTCCAGGGTGGTAAGGCAAGAGTGTCATCTGACTGTCTGGATTCTGAGACTACACAAGAGGTAGTACTGACAAGAGGCTGACAACTGACAGCCCATGGGCATGTGTCATTGGAAGGAACTATTTCAGCACAGTTCTGAAGGAATATTATTAAAGCCATGTTACTATTGGTCTGGCAATGGCAATTGTACCCTGCTGCTCTAGATTCCCTGTCATAGTTAACTACTGACAGAACCAAGGCTCAAATCTGCAATTAAAGGGCACAGTCTGTTCTTACGGTGAGTGCTTTCACTTACTGAAATGCTTTCCAACCCTGATTTTTTATCATTTGTAGATAAGGTTTTAGCACATAGATTTTTTCTGATTGTAGAAATTAGTTAATGTATCACATACATTCTCTATAGAGAGTATACTGGCCTGGGCAGGCTTAGTCAGTGTGAGTGTAGACCATTGCTCCACCTCCCTCCTCTTCGCCCACTCTCAGACCTCTCTAATTGCCTGTAATGGAGGAAAGAAGGTCAGCGGAGGTGTTCTGAGCACAGTTCTGGACCCAGGAAGCCTAATAACCATGTAGCGGCCATTTGTGAGTGTGTGTGTGTGTGTGTGTGTGTGTGTGTGTGTGTGTGTGTGTGTGTGTGTGTGTGTGAGAGAGATAGAGAGAGAGAGAGAGAGCCCCAGCCAGTCAATTATTCTCCAGTCATGTCCCTTGCCCTCTTCCCACACTGACCTGTGTCTGCGGAATGCCCTTGTGCTATGTATTTTATGTATCGATATCATACTCATATATACTTTCCAAACACACACACACACATACACACACACAGAGGAAGAATATGTTCTATTCTGTGCATGTTATCCTCCACATAAAGTTTATGAATGATATACACACCACAAACACATGTTGAATTGTAATGTTTTTACAGTTTGAACTCATATAATACAACCTCAATATCTGCCTTTGAGACAAATAAATTGGACCTAGAACGTAGTATTTCAGGGATTTCATTATGGATAAGTCGATTTGTTTACCTATTTCGTTTTGTATTGTACCAAATGGTTTCCATAATTAAGATCTGTAAAATTGTGATTGTCTTATTATATCAGACTTTATTTTGTTTGCCTGGGACAGTTTTATGTTTTTTTTTTTGTAACTGTGTTGCTAAGAAAGTTGGCTTCTTTAGCTTTCTTTAAACTGATGTCTGAGAGAAGTACACCACTGCAATAAGCAATCAACTAACAGAAAACTCTCATTAAATCCAGTTGAACACCACCAACCTCCATGGAATTTACTCTTTCCCTTACTTACTGTGAGGGAATGACCTCTGACCTCAAAGCTGAAGCCATGGGAAAGTTAACGAGGAAAACTGGGCCCAACACTTTGAGATTGTTCCAAGTAACAGCCCCTATCTGTATGCCAGATCCCCCACCCCCACACAAAACACACCCATACACACAGATCTGCCCACGCTTGCATACACTTTTCACAGACATAAGCAGCACATGTAGCCACATACTTTTTCAAACTTACAAACAGATGTGAACTGTTCACCCACCCCTTTTTTACTCATGCACATACACACGCAGAACAAAAACACACGTATAAACATGCACACACATACTTTTCAATCCTTACCACACTTGTAAACACTTCTGCAAATACATACAGTCCCACACAATCTTGCAGATGCAAGCTGCTCCATCTCTTTCCCAAACAGAGACACACCACACTAGTGTTTTTTAAAATACATGTACCATATTTCTCATCTCTTTAACACATACACACATAGTTTCTTTCCATTACCACTCACACCACACATACACACACAGACACACACACACATGCTCCATCTTGCTGTCACACACACATGCACAGCCCAAAGCCCCCCTCCCCCCCTTTTCAACCTCCACCACCGGGAGCTCTGTCTGTGTGTGGGCGTTGTTGCAGGGAGGGGAGGGTTTGGCTGGCTGCGTTCTGAATAACAGGGTGTCTCTGGCAGCTGTGTGCGAAAGAGGCAGGACTCAGAGCTGCGTGGGCGTCTTCATCACAGGGCGAGGGGCTGTCAGGCCCAAGCGTGGGCTTGTGGTTGAGCCATATTTGTAATTGGAGAGAGTGGCAGCTCGCTCATGCACTGCTTTGGTACGGACACGTATAGAAAAAACAGAAACAAAAAAACAATAATATTATATTTTTTAGTAAAATAATGAAGTCTTGCCACTCAATGAATCAATCACAATATCAAACAGTGTATTTGGCACTTTTACTGGCATGAGAAAAAATACACTTAATTTTGTCCCTAAGCATTGATAATTTTATTAAATGGCTTTGGAGACCTGTAGCGTAAGAGTAGAGTGCAGGTCTTTTGAATTCTTACCTTTTCTACTATGTTGGTTGGGTATATAATTACTGTGCAATGTGAATGTGAATGTGAATGTAAAATTAAATAAACATACTGGAAATTATGATCTCTAGATAATAGTCTGAGGATCCGAATAAACTGTAGAAGCAGCCGTTTATCTGTGTATGTTCTGAAATACAGTATGTTTTGACTCATTTCCATTGTTGAACTTACTTATTGTATCATTACTGTTTTCCATTCTTTCTGCAGGTCATTTACGAAAAAAAAAAGAGAAATGAGAGCACTATTCCTCGCACATATAAGGAAAAAGAAACAGAACCCATCTCACCTGGGTTAGGAACAGGTTGAGTCATTGCATCCAGGGATGGGCAGATAGCTCCCACTCTGCCTGTCCCTCAATAGAGGCACTGACCTCTTTGATTGGATTTCCTGTTGCGTATTATCTCCTCTCTGAGAGAACACAGCGGGTACTGCAAGTTCTCTGGAGGGAGGTTCAACAGCTTTTTTCTTTTTTTTCATTGTCTTTTGCACAAAACCATATTTAATATGCTAAACTTTGAACATGTGTGTGTATGTAAGCAGGTAAATACCCACTGTAATTACAGTTCTCCAATACCCCATACAATACAAAAATTATTTATGTATCAAAACTGTATTTTTTTGCTGCTGAAAGCTCAAATTAAACTTAAACACTTAATAAGGTCCTTTGTATGTCCACACTTGACTGGTGATTGCATGGGTTTTAAAAAGAAAATGTGGCTCATTTCTGTATATCTGTGTTGGACAGTAAGGATCAATGAACGTTTGGATATTTCTATCGCTGGGCATTCACAGTGTGGCATGAGAGGTGACTGCAAGCTTCCACACAGGGGAAAATGGAACGAAGCAAGAGTGAGAGTACAGAGGTATGAGAAGACAACTTTTATTAAACCTGACTCACACCTGCTCTACTGTTTGGACTACATGCACAGGTGGATACGTTTTTTTAAATCAAATATTATCACATTGAATGAGTTAGAATGTTATAGATAACACATTCAAACATGAGGTCAGAATCTGTTTGTATTTATTTCTTTCAAAAATCAAATTTATCTTGGCCTCAGATTGCTTTCTATTGAGCTTGTTTTCTTTTTGAAGCAGAGTAAATGCCCAATACTGCCACTGATAATAAATGTCTAGATAAACTAGATAAATTGTTTTCCTCTTCTTTCTCAATAGTACTGTTATGCAGTTGGAGCAGCAATGACCATGTAATGTTCTGTTATCAAGATCTAGTGCAAATGATGCCTATGTATTCTTACATTCCACATCAGTTTCTTGGCTCTTCTAGTTCATCTGTAAACTATGTTCATAAGAGTATAAGAAAAGGTAATGGAATAATTTTCAGTTTGCACTGTTACTCTTCTTGTTTGAAGTCATGAAGTCAAGATCTACTGGTTCAAGAATACTCTGAGAACATTAGTGATGAGATCATGAAGTCAAAAGGCTGGAGCTACCATGTGAGGCTAATATCTAACTAGGCTAGACCAGGTTAAATCAGTGAGTTTTACTTCAGAGAGAAAAACTATTTGATTAGTTTAATGGGCCCTATTCATTGTAGCCCAGCTCCATTTTCTAACTTCAGTGAATGTCAGGTTTTGCTTTGGCACTGTAATCTTGCAGAAAAATGTTAAAATGAATTACCAGGATATGTGCATCCTCTTAATACATGTATTTATTACACATATATGAGGTAAAGCCCTTTTCGTATTTGTCCTTAACTGTTTTCCTACGGATAAAAGGCCTTATCTATTCCGAGAATATAACATTATATTAGAGAACCATTGAATAGTGTGGAATAAAAATGGATCTGAATGTATTGCATAGTATGTAGCAGTTGTGGAGCAGAACAACAGCTAATCTCTCTAAAAGGTATCTCCCAGCCTTTGGATGCTTCAGACACGTCTGGGACACCATGGGATGGATCTGCAAGCAGCACAATCAGCTGAGAGGAGTCAATCCCAGTGCCAAAGATGAAAAGGGAGAAAAATAACAATATGCAATGCCAAAAAATGAAAAGGTTTATTTATTTGTTGAATTAAGGGTAAAGTGATAGGGAGAGAAACCATTGAATGCATACACCCTTATCCAATTGGCAGAAAAAGGGATGAACCTAAGATTAAAGCATAATGTGTGTACAAATTCATTTACATCGGGTGCACTTGTACAAAAGGCAGTGTGAGTATGCGAAAAGGGATTAAGCAATTTGTGCCGCAGTAGGGAAGGGGGCACTGTATTTCTAGACATGGTGCTGCTGCAGCTTTGTCCAATAAAGAGATAGATCAGTGAAAGATCATCAGAAAGGGAGATTTGTGGCTGCTAAAAGAAAAAGTATGAGCATTATCACCCATGGTGAATCACTGATAAGACACTTTGATTTTTTTTTTTTTTTTTTTTGCCTTCACATTTCTTTATTAAATAATTTGTAATTATTCAGTTCAAGGTTCCTGTGGAATATCTTATCATTACCATTTGGTAGGAGAAATGATCAGTGATATTACCTGACCTTAAAATATGCTTTCCCTAGAGACACTGGTCAAGAGCTTTCTCCCTGGATACTAATGACATCCACATTGCCAACAATATACAGTGTCTCCCACTCAGGAGTCCACATTCTTAAATGGGAAATATTAAATTCATGAAAAAACAATGCTTAAGCTATGTCTGTCTTTACTTCAGTAAAGGCATCAATGGATGTGTGAAACACACATTTCCCTTGGAGATGAGTATCATCAGTGCTTTGCGGCAATCAAAGTACTATGTATGTTGCATGCCCTGACTCACCTCTTTTTTAGTCTATACTCATCACATTCATTAGTATGAGGTCTGGTTTTTTTCATTATCAGATCATCTGGGGCCTGACATAGACTACAATTCAACATAGCTTGTCTATTGAGGTGCTGGCTCTTGGGTCAGCCTGCCCCCTTTTCTTCATCCTACTCCAGGTATGGCAATTTAAAAAATTATTAATAAGAGGTGAAGAATGGGAAGAATTGCTGCTGTTTCACATTCATTAGTCCACTGCATACAGGCCAACAGCACCTATCAGAATTTTTTCCCCATTTTTGTATATCTCTGTGGCTCAGTGTTTCTTATGGCTCATTAAGGAATCATTATTTTCTTGAATACTTCAACTGTTTTGATAAGTCTGTCATGAAACTCTGTCCATGCACCCCCTATGCTCTCCTAATTCTTTGTGTTTTCTTCTAATACATTTACCAAAATGGTGCAGTTAGCTGAGGTGTAAAGCAAGATGACATGGCCTGGATTTAGGTAGATCCAGATCCTTGCCTTCAGTCTTGCAGCCCATTTAATTACAAGCTAATCAATAATATAATCTCCTGTGATCTAGCTAGCAAAAAGGGGGCCATTAAAACAAGTGGAAATTTATGTGAGGAGAACGAGAGATAAGTGTAGAGTATAGTCTCTACCTGATTGTGGCAATATATGCTGTTATGCATATTCAAAATCTTCAGCTCTCTAATTAACTTATTACAATGAAAAACTTCTGTATCACTTGAACTTCGATCAATAGCCTCCCACATATTAGAAAATCTTTGATCTTAACCTCTGGGGGACTTTTTAATCACTCTCACTGAAGAAAACAACTGTAAAAAAAAATCCCACTTCCAAATCAAATATATTTGGGATAGGATTTAAGGGATCTGTCCTTAAGACTCAAAACCACAATCAATCCATCAAATTGATAAAACATAATATGTTGACGGTTTATAACTTTAATCATAGGACAGCTTTAGAGCCTCAGTATATTACAGCCATAACCTGTTAAGCATGGGGACAGAGTTAAATGAAAGAAGTAAGTGCAGCATGTGATAGATTTGAATAAATAAAAGCAAAATGTCCCAACTGAAATTGCTTTTGAAACTATATTACTTTAGCTAGTAACTGTCGTTAGTAATCTTGCTAACAATATTTTGTGTTCAATACTTGAGTTTTATTCATACCAAATATGATATTTGCAAGCTATGTAAACAATGCATTATTACACAAGAAAATGTCTTTGCCTATCTCAGACGAAAAAGCATAGCCAAAACTTTGAGTTATTTGTGGTCTTGGGCTCTGATTTCGTAACATTAAATAAAATCTTTTTTTGAAGACTACTTCAGGGTGCGTATCTCTTGCCTCAGAAACAATAACATGTGCAAGCTTGTATGGGTGACTGACATAACATGACACAAAAAATGGGTAAATCCAATTAGACAGCCATTAACTTGTTTCAACCAATCAATGAGTTATGCTCTTTACAACAAAATTTAGTGATTTTTTCACATCAAATAGTAACATTGCAGCGCCATCCATTTTTGTTCCATGACACCTCTTTCTCCCATCACTAGTGCATGCTACCAGTAATTTCACATAACAAGCCTACAGACTTGTCATAGTATCCTCCAGAGGTGACAAATAAAACTATTCTGCAACACTACTAAGATATTTTGAGTTTGCATATCATTTTCCCTTTTGTCAATGGAAAGTATAACCTGTTTAAATGTAGCAATCACCTTTTTACATTAGTGGTAATAAAGACATTTGCTGCTAATAATATTGCATATGATGCTTTTGTTCATGGCTTTGATGGCCAGTTACTTTGTGATTCATTATTATATGATCACATCTTTATGGTTGTTTTATACTTCAATATCTTTTTTTTTTTTGCAATTTGTGTAACTACAAAGACATAGGAGTACATGTGATATGTATTTTCATAGGTTCAGACTAACATAAAATGTCCAATCTGAACTGACAGCCTTTCTGGGAGAGTCTGTTTTCCATGTATTTCTGGGATGAGAAATTCAAAGAGCATGCTGTGACTTCCTTCGGATTTTTTTTTTTTAGCTGGCCTAATTGCTAAAAATAGCACCTGATACTAAGGCAGATTGAGAGTTTTAAGCATACCTGCTGCACAGTAGTAGGCTTGTGTCTTCTGCAGTATAGCGAAGGTGAGAATCACGGTCTTATTATGAAGTCTGTTCTTGATTTAATCTGTCTGAATCATTTGTCTTTTGTTTAATCTGTCTATAATCACCACATGAGATGATTAAAAACAGATTCTTATCAATTATTACAACACTCAAGTAAAACCACAGACAAAATAAAGAATGGACTTGTTTTAAGAATGGATCACCAGGCTGAATAGCTAAATGGCAGTGGGGTTTGCTTGAATATGTATGAATATGAATATGTCCAGTTAAACAATGAAAAAATAGTTGAGTCGTTTTAGGAATAGTACATCCTGTATCCAATTTAAAATTTCTAGCAGGAAAGAGGAAGAAACAATATGCAGTCTTTGCCCAACCTGTCTCTGATGTAGTGTAGTACAGAGGGTCTGTTTGGAAAGGCTTAGTGCCAGTTGAATCACTGTGCGTGGGAGTGTAAATATCCTGAAAGGGGAGTTTGTAGTGCCTGCATGTGGGACCAGATCCCCTCCTGTCTTCCTTTATTTTCCCTCTTCCTGCTTCAGGTCTTAAATCTGTCTGCAAGCAGCTTTCTCTCTGGGTAGAAGGCACAACCAAACTGTCTTATCAAAATGCTGAGGGAAGGCAGTAACTGTTTAATTAAAAAACTACTATGTGGGTATGCAAAGAAAATATTCAGTCATAAATGACTGAGATGCTGTCTGAAGACCTCAGTCACAATGGCTACATAAAAAGTCTCAAATGCTATTTATATGACTGACTCAATGTTATTGTCTCAAAAGCACATTTTGAAAGAAGGTGTATCATTAGCAGTGTGTTGCTAAGTAAGCATTCTCTCTCTCTCTCTCTCTCTCTCTCTCTCTCTCTCTCTCTCTCTCTCTCTCTCTCTCTCTCTCTCTCCCTCTCTGATTTATTTGCTACATCCACAATACTCAGCAAAAAGGTGTCCTGTTTACAGTGGAATTCATAGACAAGCAAGTTAGAGTAACATATACAGAAGAGTGAAAAAACAGCTTATCAACATAGCATAAGATTGTAAAGCTTTAGTTTTTGATACTGTTCTTCTACTAAATCCACTCCCATGCAATGCTCTTCATCCTGCATTTGTCTGCAATGTGGGACTCCTATTCAAATGGATTTCTGCCAATTGAAACTTGTCATGCTTTTTTGTTTTGATTTTTGCAACCTACCTTTATTAGTGGTGTTTCAGTAAAGCATTATTCAATACTCAGTGTTTGAATATGTAATGTGTTTATTTAAATAACAGCTAATAATAATAATAATAATAATAATAATAAGAAGAAGAAGAAGAAGAAGAAATGTGCCATGGTGAAATAAAGGTAGAATACATTTGCAGGATATGTAGTTTAACAGCACATTGCTAAGTAAGAGAACGAATATAGCACAGGTGGGGCTGGATAAGGGGAAATCCAAGCACGTATTTTAATATCGTGGACCACATTTTAGCTGAGGTCATTAGGCATGTGAATGATCTTTTACGTGTGTAAGAGTGAGGGCACGCTGTAGCCTAGCTCCCCGCTGGCCGATGCTGTGACATGAGGCTCGGTATTCCATGCAGCAGCCTCCCACGCCCAGCAGCCGCCCACGCCAGGATCTGCGTCACGCAGCTGCGTGGGAGTGAGAGAGCAGTGTAGCAAGAGCGGAATATCCCAATTCTAGCAGTAGGGGAGGAGGGGGAAACCAACCGTTTCTAGGCCTTTTGTACTAAACCTCTAAACAGTCACATTTGCGTTCACAGTGTTAAGGGCACTGTAAAGACAACGAACAGTAATACAGACCGAACGCACGTCTGCACTTGAACGGCAGCACCTGCGCGCGCGGAAACGCATCATCCCCTTCCTGTAGGACGGCTGAAAAAGCGTCCCAAAAGCTGACAGGGTTATTAACAAGAACTCCTGGTTGGACACCTGGAAACGCAATACAAGGAAATCCTTAGGGGGAGAACACCAAAAAAAAGGTAAGTAGCTTGATCTGCAACGATAAGAGAGATCAAGGCTTTGCAGAAATGCTTATTGTTATGTCCATGCTTACGTACTTAGACTTTGCGCCGGCTGCGCTTTGTGTTATTGTAGCCCATGTGCCTGCTACTTTTCAATAGAGAGAGTGGAGTGTTGCCCGTACTGGCAGGAGGAACGGGACGGATTTCTACTGTGTGGGTGAATCCCAGTGAAATCCAAAACGCAGGAGA
Source organism: Albula goreensis (assembly GCA_022829145.1). Taxonomy (NCBI): domain Eukaryota; kingdom Metazoa; phylum Chordata; class Actinopteri; order Albuliformes; family Albulidae; genus Albula; species Albula goreensis. The sequence continues at coordinate 20,647,779 of CM040745.1, forward strand.
AGCGCCGGTGGGCGTCAAGCAGCAGCTGTGTAAAGACGGAATTAAATAGCTAATGGATCATATGCTTTTCCTTTCTTTCTTTTCCCTCCTCATTCAATTTGTCACCAATCAAATTATATTATCCTTATATCCTTAATGTACGTGCTCGATATCCTTCATGCTCAAGAGAGCATTGCATTTTGACAATATGTAACTATATGGATGTATTTGGCAGACCTAAAATAATAATAAAAAAAAAAACCATTGTACACACTCATAATTTTTGAAAGTGCTTTGAGTACCAGTGCAGTCTATTCAGCTAACCAAGTGTAGAGCTCCGCAAACCTGCTGTTGGTGTGATAATTGTGAAGTTCACTATATTTACATTTTGTTTCCGAAACAATTTATGCGTGTTTATATATGCAGTCTATCTTTTGACAATCGGCGCATTCGTTCATTTATTCAGACACCTTGCAGGACATGTGTTTTGATGTTAAGTGCTGCTGGGACTGTATTTTGTCAGCACTTGTGCGTGTTTTAATCGGATATTTTACTTATTTTGGAGTACATCACATGTGTGTATATTCAAGTTCAAACTTGTAGTTGCTTCTTTTGAAGCAGCTGGCAACATACCTTCAGTGTCAATCGGGTTATTTGGCAGCTACTTGATCGGAAATGTTGTGCCTGAATATGCAGCATTAATTTTATATCACGGTGAATTTAATTGCATGTTTTTGGACTGACGGTAGAATCATATTCCAGCAAACTGTTATTCATACATCTGTACTTTTTACAAAATGCACTAAAGACTAAAGGTTGTCCAACAATGAATTTGCCTACACAGTATTACTGAATGTCTTGGAGAAGTAATAATGTTACTTTGCTGCTTTTGTATGCATTCATTTTACTTCTCACATCTTTGCAGTACTATACACAGTTTTGTGGGTCAGCACTTTTCTTTTAAAAGTGATGAGAAGCTTGGCCTTATCTGCTTTAAACGCAGACACAGTCCCAATGGCAATCAACCTAAAGAGATCAGGTAAAAGGCCATAAAACTGGTGGTCACAAAATGTGCTACTGAATTGGGAGAACTAAATTCACCCAATACACAAATTCATTCATTGATATACATTGCAAATTATTCCATGACTCATGAGTCAAGCATTAGTACTGAAAGAATTTTGACTTTGTTAGTCATAATGTGCTTTTTATGAGGTTTATGATATTTTATTTTTACTATGTCTGTTGGCCTGACAGCTTCCCTGCTCTTATTGTGTATTGCTCTCATTAAATTGAGCAAGAGTCATCTGTTATGCAATGTGATTGTATGCTAAGTGTACTTCCACAGACTCTGTGAAGCACCAGCCTAGCTTGTCATTGTTATCCAAGCCTTACACTGAAGAGGGAAAGCTCTGTTGAAATTACAGTTTAAGTATCATTCAAGTTATCCCAGAATGGGTTCAACAAGCCACTGTGGGCCAGGGGCTCATCATCCTCTTAATCTTTCTAATGGCCAAATTACCCTTTTAACCTGTTGAACATTGCAGTGTTTTTGGGGGTTTTTTTGAGCTATGCATTGATAACCTTTGCATTTGTAGCACCTTTGACATCATGTAAGTGCTGTCAGGAATATTCAAAAGGTAATCTTCAGTAAGTTCAAGGAAGGCGGGTTAGTGATCTTTGTCACTATGAGTGGAACATGTCCATTCAGTCCTGTATACTGTCTCTGGAATGTCCAAACGACATGAGAGACTTGTGCCAGATATGGTCATGTGCAGATGATTTTGAGAATCTGTGCAGGTTTTCCTCTGTGTAACAATTTGATGCAGCTTGTCCTCTTAAAACTGTCAGTAGTCAAGCTGAAAATGAGAGCTCACTGTAGTTGCACTCATCTTTTGTTGCCTTTCATGACCAATATTGTGAAGCTACCAGAACCAGAAAGACTAAGGGCCCTATTTTGAAAGTTATATGTCAAAAGTTGAAAATCCGTCATTGGTCGATTCTTGCAGCATTCGATGAGAGGGGCAAAAGCACAAAGCTATTTTCGTGGACACAAGTTCAAGGCTATAAATCAAATTGGACGGGTCCATTCCATGGCACTACTCACAATAGGAGGTCCTTCACATGGCGCAATCTGCAATGAGTGGAGTAATGTCTTAATATCAATTAGAGGGCCTTGGCACAACGTTGCATGTTTCAGCCAATCATAATGAGTGGTACATACAATGAAATCATGTGCACCCAGCGCTCGCAAAACAACATGGATGAGCTAAGGCAGAGGAAGATGCGTTTCACATCATAGGAGATGGAAGTACTGGTTTGTGAGGTCCATGCTCAACATGAGCAAATGTTTGGATCTGCTAGTGTAACCCCCTCGATTGATGCTACTCTGGCAGGTACCATGCGGACAAGATCACTGGGTTTCAGCAGTTTATTGAGCCTGGCAAAAACTGGCAAATAACAGCTGGTAAAACTGACACTTACTAGTCTCCGGTCCTATGACACACTCGCCACCAGCAGAATTCTGAAGGGGCAGAGCACATATGTCCAATTATTAAATATATGATTTATATATGTGGTGATCTTGTAGTTTTTTTTCCTCTTTGTTAACATATATATGTGTTCAGTGATACTATACATCGCTAAATACTGTTGATAAAACCTGTTTTATATTAAGTAATGTCAAAACACATGACACATAAAAAAAGAATAGTAACCACTGTAGCTAGCATGCCATTTTTCACTCAGCTACATTAAAAAAAGTTCCAACAGAATGTAATGTACCTGGAAAAAACCAGCAAATAACAGCTGGTAAAATTGACAGTTGCCTGAGAGGGAAAGCAAAGCTTTCCTCAAACTTGTGAGACATCAGGGCTACAGGAGGGGGTCCTTTCACCACCCAGCATTTGACAGGCCGCTGGCATAGCTGAGAAAGGTTAAGGACATCCCCTTCGAGCGAGTGAGCCTGCTTTGCCACCGTTCAGAATGAGCTGCACGCACTCCGGTGTGCAGTGGATTCCCTGAACAGCCGTCTCCACTGGATGGACAGCAGGATGGAGGCAAGGTAGGCTCCGCTCAGCAGCAGCCTAGAAACTGCAGCGAAGCAGCTGTCCATTCCAGCTCTTTATCGGCATCGTAACCGTGACCTTCCTTACTACTGCTCTAAGGAGTTCCTCCTGCCGGACCTGTGTCTTAAAAAAAGCAGACTCGCTCATTCTTACGGTTCAAGGATACTCTGAATTGTATGATATCAAATTAAAGTCATACCGTAACACTGACAGAAAAGAGCATGCACTGATAATTATGTATTTTATTGTTTGAATAGTTATGACCTATAAAATGTAGGCTATCCTGTCTAGCTCACTAGTGCTAGCTAACTTGCTTGTTATAGTCCGTTATGGTCATGGGGGCCTATTTTAGCTAGCTAGCTAAAATATTGATAGTAGTTATTTGATAGTCCACAATATATTAATATATCACTAGCGAGTTACAAAATGGTCCCAATCAGCGATCGCTGATTTTTGACAGCTGTGACGTTGTTTTGTTCTGTGCTCTCTAAAGTGCAAGGGTTTCACTTTGGATGAAAAAGGCAATTTGGGCATTGCACCCCATAATTTGCATGATACTTCCACCAGTATTCAGAGGACACTCCCAGACATTGCGCTTCTACGGCCCTTTATTACGTCAGAGGCGCAAGTGGCTTCGTGCTTCTGCATTTTTCCTGATGTGCTGCTGGTGTGTTGACGAAAATAATTCTTCACTTTTCGTTGTGGTCATGGCATGTTTTAAGTCTATCATAGTATGTTGTACCGGGTCACGAAAATAGGGACCTAAATATTTAGAAAAACTCTATTTCAGTCTCACTCTACCATATATGTGAAGGACCTGTCCAGTGAAAGCACCTTTCTTGATCAGTTTTTAGAAAGAGAGAGAACAAGCTCATGACACTGTCAGAGGACAGAAGGCATTCACTGTATTGCTGTGTGTGTCAAGCGGGCAGTTTGACCACCCCACCCACACTCTCAATCCTTCTTCACTTTTATTAAACATTGATGCCTTTTTTACATAGGTCACAAAGATGCATTGGATAAAGAAAGAATCTGGTCCCTGTGGTCTCTGTACAGTGTTGATAGACCTGTGCTCCTTAGGGCAGGCATAATGGACGCAGCCATATGTGAGCCTTAAAGAAAGACTTTGTGGACAGATAAAAAGAGTTGTATTGCATATATGACTTATAAATTAAATGTTTTATCTGCTCAGAAAGGTACCCGTAGGTTTTCTACACCCCATACCCCTCCCCCCTCCCTTTATTGACTAAGTCTGGTATCAAGATCACCAGCAAGCCACAGCCAAGATCAGGGAACAATCACAGCACAAACAAGTGGAGCCTGTGCCGAGTGAGCCCACCTACGCACCATGCAGAGGTGGAGTGTGGTATGTGGCTCTCCCAGCAACCCAGGAGCCTGACAGACACTTTTATATTCTCTGCTCCGGGACGGGGGCCGTGCACACACACACACTTAACTAGCAGGGGAAGCCTGTGCCTCTCTCTCAGTCTCTCCCTCTCTTGCTGCCTCTTGCTTCCTCTCTAAGCCATTTCTATTTTTTGGTTCTATTTTACAATCGTTGACACGGAATACCTCAAAAACGACTTAATTCACATTTTTGTTTGTAGGTATGGCGGCGACTTTACCCAGAACCCTTGGGGAGTTGCAGCTCTACCGCATTTTGCAGAGGGCCAACTTGCTGTGCTACTACGATGCCTTCATCCAGCAGGGCGGCGACGATGTACAGCAGCTGTGCGAGGCAGGTGAAGATGAGTTCCTGGAAATCATGGCGCTAGTAGGCATGGCTAGCAAGCCCCTACATGTGCGGCGCCTTCAGAAGGCTCTTCGGGACTGGGTCACCAACCCCGCACTCTTCAACCAGCCCCTCACCTCACTGCCTGTCTGCAGCATCCCTGTCTACAAGCTACCTGAGGGGTCACCCACACTGCTCTCTAGCTATGAGCGGGGTGGTAACAGCACACGTGAGCCTCATGTCAAGGTGCCCAAGTGCATTGCTGCAGCCTGCGTGGACCCCTGCAAGGCTGAGGCTGCCAGCGCCAATGTGGCAGGCGGCTCCCCCCTACAGAGCGGCAACGAGCCCCGCTTCTGGGCTGGCCATGGGACAGAGAGTGAGCAGAGCCTGTCCCCAGCGGACCTGGGGTCACCGTCATCCCCTCGAGATGGGATGGAGGCACTGGATGCAGCCGCTGTACAGTCTGTGGCTGAGTGTGTGGACAGGATGGCCCAGGCCTTGCCCAAAAATGATCTAGCCGAGGTCAAGGAGCAGCTGAAGGGCAACAAGAAACTGGCCAAGATGATCAGTCACATCTTTGACATGAGCGAGGAGGACCCTCATAGAGAGGAGGAGATCCGCAAATACAGCGCTATATACGGCCGCTTTGACTCCAAGAGGAAAGACGGCAAGCATCTAACACTGCATGAGGTAGAGGCGCGTGTGTGTGTGTGTGCATGTGTTTGTGCGAATGAGCGAGTGAGTGGGGTGTGTGTGTGTGTGTTTGTGTGTGTATGAGTGTATGAGTGAGAGTGAGTGTGCATGAGTGTGTCTGCATGTGTGAAGCAGAGTCAGTGTGTTATAGGAGACCGAATGACAATTACTCAGTCTGATTTATCCTGAGGTCACTGAGAGGAGCTATAGGCAGGACTGATGTACATGAGTAATGCTTCCTCTGATGTAGCCATGGCATGTGATGCACACAGGACTGCGTCAGCCTATCCGTAAATGTAAATGTGCAAATGTACAGGCCTTTTGGGTGTGGAGGAAAATTGCTGCTTTGTTGCAGTAAAAAAAGGGAAAGGATGTTTGGCTTTCTGTCTTTAGTTAATACATTTTAGAAATCACAGAGTTATTGTTTTGTAATGCATGCGTTATTACATGAAATGTTATTTTCCCTTCACTAGTTAACGGTGAATGAGGCTGCAGCCCAGCTGTGTATGAAGGACATGGCACTCCTGGCCCGTAGGGACGAGCTCTTCAGCCTGGCCCGCCAGATCTCCAGGGAGGTCACCTATAAGTACACATACAGAACCAGCAAGTAAGAGCTGTTTCACCACAGTTACCTTCCTAACTAGACCAATGTTCCTACACTCCTTTTTGGGATCACTAAAACAGAAAGTGTACCAAGCCCCAGGCTCATTGCTGCTTTTTTTCCCTTATTCTGTTTAAAGCCTAAATCTGACAGTGTGTTTGATAGGCTTTGGGGTAGCATGTGGAGTAATCTCCCTCTGTGAAAGCATTAGTAACCTCCCTCGCTCTGAGATCACAGGAGTCATTTTAATCACAGACAGGTTAAACCTGCATCCAAAAGATGATGGAAGGTGTTGCCTGGTCAGGACTAAAAATGTCTGAACCTGCATCTAACTACTCCTTTTACAGCTAGAAATAGACATCAATCACATTATATTTGTAATATGTAAAACTGTTCTATTCTTGTAATCAAATAAATTGAGTTCCCTTATTATGAATCTATAGCAGAGATCTTTAAAATATCATTGCAACCACATGACTAAGCCCACAGATGTAGCTCATTATTCTTTGATCTCATTCAGAATAAATCTCTCTCTCTTCCCCAGATCGCGATGTGGAGATCGGGATGAGCCCTCTCCTAAGAGGATAAAAACAGAGGTAAGTGTGGCTGTGTCTTTAGTGTCTCTGCTCAAAGAGATAATTGCCCTGCTCCCATTTTTGCAGACTGCACCTGGAGGAAGGCAGGAGAGAGGAGAATAATAGTATGAATGAGGGAAAAAAACAAACAAACAAAAAAATCCTTTTAATACAAAGATCATCTTAATTAAAGATTTTTATTTATTGCTTGTCGATAGGCAAGACTTTTCATACCTTTCCTCTCCAGTGCTGATGGTGCAAGTGCTAAACATCGTTTACTTGAATATTTAACAAGCCAGATTACGCATTTATTTAATGGTGTGCAAATGAGTGAATGTTCAAGCATTATTTCACCAGAGCAATGTTGCTGAATCAAATTCTGTGCATTAGCACTTGAACAAAAAAGGGCAACAGTAGAGCTCAACAACATTGAAGGATGTGACTCTGACTGGGGCGGGACCTGTGACCTTCATTGTTTGAATAGCTGCTTCTTGCTGGGCTGAGATGTGTGGGTGGGTAGGGGTGGTTTGTCCCACAAGAACTAATGTCACAATGTGGAGGAAGAGTCATAGTTCACTGGAAAAAATTAAACGCCTAGCTGAAATCTGAACTGCATCCTCTCCTCCAGACACACTTTAGTTGCACACTCTCACTTACAGAAATGTTCTCCTATTTATTTATTACATTAGAAGACATCAATATTTTGGCACCACTCTACCAGGTGTTTCTGGTTTGGGGCATACTTTGTGTTTTCTTTAAGTTGATTAATGGTTCCAGCTTGCCTTCCCTTTGAAGTTCAACTTCTGCTGAAGCTTCCTATTTGGATTCTTTAAAATATAATCAAGAAAGCTGGTTGCACTTTAACTGTAAAACACTCTGATTGGGTATAGAAGCATATAGAGGCCTTTTGTTTTCTGTGTTGTTCATGGCAGCTGTCCATTAATCTCTCTCTAGCAACATATTTGATCTGTTTCCAGACATCTGATGTCTGTGTCCTGGAAACTCCCACCATCCCATAATTACCATCTCAGTCCAGTTAGTGTCTCAAGATGAGCAGGGGTTCACCCATTTCACTTTTACCCTGGTTTCTGGCCACACTGACGCAAGTGCGTGGCAGGGATGGAAACTCAGTGGTTTCTACTACACAGACCTGTGTAACTGCTATTAGCTGTTATCAGTAAGCATGGCACCAACAATTTTTCAGTGCCCACTCTTCCCTCTATTTTGCTTGTTTTTCACTTAAGTTTTGCACGTGATTGAACATTGGTTCAATCTTTCCAGATCATGTTGTGATGAGCTTTGATTAGTTTAATTTATTGTTTACGTATCCTCAGAATTTCACATATTTCTAGCATTTTTCAATGTAGTTTGCAGATGGGTTGGCTTGCCTATGTATTTAAATGTAGAACAAACCTCTGAGTACATTTAAACATATTGACCGAATGCTCGGTGTTTGTACAGTGCTACCCTTACAGAGCTAGGATTTTTTTGCTACTTGATTTTTCACTGTATATCCAGGAGCTTTAGTATGGAAGGGTGTTTGAAATGAAGGCCGCCACCGCATACACACCCCCATCATGAACGCTATTAAGAATTAGCCGCCTGCCCACACTGTAAAAGGAAAGCCCAAATGAGATCAGTTGCACGCCTACCCTTAGTCTTGAGGTATATATGACATCATTAAGGGGGCACACTAGGAATCACCCACACCCATGCAATTGCGCAGTTGTCGCAAGCTGAATGAAACAGAAAAATTTCATGTACGCACGCACACCCGCACACCCACTCCAGTATGTTCTATACAGCTAGTAGATCAGAGCAAAAGAAAAGAAAAAAAAAGCAGTAAGAATGTTGCTGAAAGGTGTGGCAGAGTGACATCATCGTCACTGAGTATCACGGTCAATAGTAGGCCTGTGTTAGGACATGATCACAGAGACATGTAACCTTCCTCTGAGCATTCCAAACTGAAGAGAGAAAATGGATGTTATCAAAAACTGTTTGTCTTCTTCTTTCTCTTCTTGTTTTTCTTATTATTCTACCATTATTATTAAACCAGTAAGCCTCGTGAGACAGACGTGTATGTTAGACAGGTGCTGGTCCTCTGACTGTTTTATATTTGTTGACATCGTCCTCCAGTGTGTCCTGCAGAAATCTTGAAGGCAGTCCTCTTGAAGAGGGCGTCTCTGGTTTCAACTGACATGTTCAGGCCAGGAGTGGATATATAAGAGTTTCATCTCCTGAAATTGTTAAAGTCCATGATGACTCACAGAACAGTAGACGGCTTTGTTAGGGGTGTTGGCACAGAGGAGAAGAATTAACACCAAACAAGCCAGAATGGCATCAGAAAATAAGGGATTTGGTTTTGTTGCGCTCGAAGTTCTGTTAACACCAAGCAAGCCAGCATAGTATCTGAAAATAAGAAATTTTGTGATTTTGATGTCAAAGTACTGCTGTAGTGCATATAAACAACAGTGTTTATTTTTGGCCTTTTACTCCAGTGCTGTTTCATGTCCCGTGTTTTCCTGTTGTTCTTTAGGAGGGCTTCTTTGACCTGCAGGAGGCATTGCAAGCCATCCACATGCGTCAGGAGACACTGAGGGAACAGTTAGCACATGCCAAATCTAAAGGGGAGGAGAACGTGGGGCGGAACATTCAGGTGACTAAGGCAGCTTTTGTGGAGACGGTGGACTAGAGGTGGAAACCAAACGGATGTCTATCTGCTGGTCTCGCCTGTCCATCAGACGTTTTTCAGAAACTCTGAGTCTCTTCAGCTCTACAGCTAAATATACCTATCCCATGATGCTCTGTGTTAGGGCAGTGTCAGCACTGCACTCCTTGTGTGTCAGTATTTCATATTTTTTCAGGGCTCATTACAACAACCATGGATGCTCATTAAGACCACCACAGTGCTGTGGATACTGGTCGAATTTGACAGGGGCAGTTAAGAATAACTCAGGACTGTGACTCACCCACCATTAGTTTGCTACAATGCTCAGCTCTGCAGACACACAGAACACAGTCCCTCTGAGAAACATTATTTGTTGACAGGGAACCTGCCATCAGCACTCAGTTAGTTGAAGGACCAACAAAGTTAAAAGTTCACTGTGTGAAATGGGTAGTGTCAGTTTCTTTGATCATGTTAAATTCTAAAGACAGTAATGGAGGATTTTTGATTATTCTACTGTTTATTTTCAACTTGTTTGTGAGATTATTTTTCCAGTTTCTCTCATTTCTTTTCATGATAGTGCATTTAAAGGTGGATAAAGGGTCTTCTCTTTGCCAGCTTTTAACCTTCTCTCAGACATCTTAATTAGACTCTCCTACCTTAAAATGTTTTCTGAGGGTATATTCCCTGTATCTCAGTATAATAAAAGGGAAATACTCATGCTTATATGTGCTACTATGGAAGTGTGTAGAACTATATGTAAGTATGTGAGTAAGTGTAAGGGCAGTTATAATTCTAGGTTTCCCCTCTTTCATAGAGTCAATCCCGAATAAGGAATAAAGGTATTTTGGTTATATTGGACCAAAGACCAAAATCCAAACCAGTGGAGCATCATGGGTCATGTAGCATCTTCCTTTTAGTAAACATAAATGGCTGATTGCTGGAATATAGTAGCTACAGTGAATGCAAAATAATAACGATACCTTGAAGTGATAACGTCGAGTATAGATATACGGTGTTCCTCTTTTCTCTGTCATTTCAATATTGAACACCAACACCCCAAATCCCACACAGTTCAAAATATTTTACAAATGACACTTAAGGCAAACAGGAAAATGGGTTCACTGCTAAAGCGCAACAGTCAAATGTGCTTTTTCTTAAGTTTTCTCAAGATGTTTTTTCTTATATTTTCTTAAATTGTTGTGCTCTGGTATATATCAGTTGACAGTGTTCTGCAGCTCTGACTTTATGTGTGTTTGTGTTTGTGCGTGTGTGTGTGTGTGCTGCAGGTGCAGCTGGAGCGTCTGTTGGCTAAGCAGATGGAGATCCTCCATGACGCGTCAGCTCAGGAGAGGCTGCAGGCCCTGGATTGGAGAATTCCCTCAGGGGCCCTCCGAAATAGCACTGACAAGCAGGGCACCAATGGCATTTCTGCCGAACCACCCAGCGAGCACCATGGTATGGTCACGACAGAGCATGACTGCTGATTTTCAGCAAAGAGTGAACTCTTATTGCTGTTCAGGTTCCATAGAAATAGTTATTTTAGTGTTTCTTGATGCTGGGGAAAATGTCAAGTTACATCTGTTAGCAAGGTCACCCCACATCTCTTTTTATGTCAAAATAAGGAAGAAAAAAAAAGGTGGAGGGATGTGGCTGCTGGTACTAGGTGAGGGAGTATGTGGTGGGTGTGGGGGCGGCTGTGGGGGGCAGCTCACGTCACTGTCCGCAGATTCTCTGAGTTTCATTTCTCGCCACTGCTTTCGTTTCTGTGTTTTATCTGACAGCTGTGAGCGGGGGAGGAGCTGTAGGTCTTCAGGGAGGGGCCCACAGGGCTCTCCATACAAAGTGTTAGCATATATTATATTCAGGGGGTAAATGTCAAACAATATATAAATACTTATTAATACCAATTAATGAGTTGGGCTGCTATCTCTTTCAGAACATTCTCACTCCTTGGAATGCTTTTGTACAGGTTTTGAACCGTTTGCCTTCCTAGACCATTCGCTTAATTTCTTTGAGAGATGGCGGCGGAAATCTTCTATGCACTCTGTGCTCTAGAACTTCCAATAAGGGTTAATGATATTTGAATGTCATGTTCATGGAGGCCATGCAAAGTGTTTGATTTCATCCTGGTGTTCATGACTTTTTTTTAAATTCATATAGTAGTGTGTATGGGGAAGTTATTGTCCTGGCACAGGGGAACATCTTGAATAAAAGAATGTTTGCATGATAGGGTGCTCCTGGTCACCTAAAATAGCTTAGTATTCCTTGGCCATAGTTCTATCATGCAGAATCGTAACTGGACTCAATAATTCCGATGAGATGGCTGCCAATACCATAACAAATCCACCGTGTTTAATCGTTGGGAACAATGTGGATTGAAGGGTTTCTACGAACATGTAAACCTATCCAGATTGATCCAAAAAGTAAAAGACGACTCATCAAACTGTTTTATTTTTTTTCCACTGCCCAGACGTCCAGGTTTTGTGCTCATTTGACCAGGCTGTGCATTGCTGCATATTAGCTGTGGTTATGAGAGGGTTTTGAGTAACAACCCTACCATCAGCTTTCTCAAGCTTACAATGTACAGATACTGTTGAGAACAGGTCATGGACATTTTGATTTCTTGGTCATTTTGTTGACATCGTTTTGTGGTTTTTGACAAATTTATGTCAGTCCTCCCCTGTTGCGACCTATTTCTCTTTCCTGATGCAGTTGCTCCTTATTAATCAAATTCAGCTACACTATGATGCTGAGGGGCAGTTAGTCACTCTGACGTGGTGTATTTTCAGAGAAGCTTGGGGTAGTTTATTCTGCTTTTACCATAGCTACTTTCAATAGAAATAATGAAACACTCAATACATGTTGTAGTGCCATGATGCCTTTGTTGTTAACTTGTTAATTTTTTGTTTTTAGATTGACTTGGAAATGCAATGTTCAGTTGAAACTGAATGTTGAAGGGTGTACGTAATTTAGAAGTGTAGTAACTATCTTTATATAGAGAGCTTTCAGAGTGTAATCAACACCCTCTTGACCAGTCAGAAACAAGAAGAAAAGCCATGGTAAAATATGACTTTTGTCCCCCCGCAGATGTAATATACAGATTTAGTAGTTCAATTGGTGTAAATTCCTACTGTTGAGAAAGGAAATTGAGAGTTGTGTTCCTGGGAGTATCTTACTTTGTGGTTTACTGATAAAAATCTGAAGATCATTTAGAATATAGTCATAGTGCCTGGCACATATACCAATGTGAATTAAATCTGCAACATTCACTGGTTAATTCTCTGCTTGTTTCACACTTCCATCTCTATAAAAAAACTCTATAGCGTCACTTCCTAAACCTCTAGACTTAATGCGCCAGTTGTTAGATAATGCATCTTTTATAAGAGGAAACTTGGTTCCCTCTAACCCACTGAAAGCTCTTGACTGAGCAATTGAGGTTGTTTCCCCTACAATGCCCCCAGCGTCTTCAGCATGTCTCCCACCTCCTCCATTTCGTGTGTGGGCGTACGTTCTTTGAGAAAGCAGGGGAGGGTGTGTTCTAGTTCCATTCGGTGGCCTTGCAGCCAGGCTTTTGCTCTGAATGGCTGGTTGAGTGACATACGTCAGTGCAAGCTCTAATTAAAGAGCCCCTGCACTTAATTGAAACTAAATGCATCCCCTTTGTCTGGCAGATCCACAGAATGGTGCTCATTAGATTGCCCAGAACACAAAGAGCCGGGTGATGAATGTGCATGTGTTTGCCTGTTTGTGTGTGCACAATGGGAGCAGTAAAAATGGAGAAGAGGAGGTGTATGTAATGCAGTTATTTAAGTGCAGCCTGTATGTGTTTGTTGCCATGCAGCAGAGAGACCGCTGAATCTGCGTGTGCCTGGGCAGCGGCATGGTGCCTCCGAGACAGACACTCCCCTGGGGAAGCAGCTGGCAAGCGAGCTCAAGAGGCGCCACTCCACTGGAGAGGGCAAGAACACATCCACAGGTCTGAATCTGACATACCTCCATTCCAGAATCTGCAGATTTTCACTGTTACTCAAAGCTTACATGATTCTTTAAAACAGTTACTTATACAGTTATCTCACCTTACCTAATTCTAGGGATCTTAATTGGTTGCTAATTTTATGGTAAGAAAACAGAGGACCCTCCAGCTGTCACTGATCATGTAGCCACGAAGATAATTATCCTTCTTATCAGAGATTATTTGTTTTCTGATTGCTCACTAGTTTTTAATTGTGGTTAGTTGTTAATTATACTGCTTCTTATGGAAGTGAAGTTAACTTGTTTATATTGTCATCATTACCTCAACGCTGTTCCTTATCAGGCTTTAAGTGTTTTTTTATCACAACTGGTAGGTTTGAGCTTCTGACTTTTATAACATTTCATAAGGCTTTGAGTATTAATAGTGTGAAAAAGCACAGTCCTTGCTAGGGAGCAGGGCCAGTTCCTTCTGCATTCCACCCTCTGATTAACTCGATTTCGTTTGTCCCACAAGTATAAGTGAATGGGGAATGGGGGTGTATGAGTTCAACAAACTTTTATAGGAGGCTTTATGATACGCCCTTTCACCATACGCAGCCTCTATTTGTCCCTCCACATGATCCTGTAGGGTTAAGGGTGGGAGGATAAAGGGAGAGTTCTGACTGTGGAAAAGCCCTTCTCCTGGTGATCTCCCTAATACTGTCTGAACTGCTGGACATGGTTCAAGCTTTAAACCCATGTAACCAAATGTCAAGACAGCTTCAGACCTTTAAAGTTACTGTGAGGATGGAGTGATTTACACTTCACTTGACAGTCTTGACTGAGTAGTGCCAAGTTCAACTTCAGGTGCCTAGCAACAGCCTGGCTTACTGGGGTGCTCAAAGACATAAAGTGTTTACAGATTGTGTGTTTCTTCTTTGATTTCAGAAAACGGGACTGGGACTGATTTCTCCCACAATGTGCTAAACCTCTCTGACAAGAAGACCATCAAAATGGAACCCGAGGACTCCAGATAGCGCCTGCAGCCCCATCCTTTTCGTTGTTTGTACTGAGCACACTTTCTGTCATAGAATACTAAACAAGCACAGCTACAGTAGAGCCTTAACAACCAATGTTGCCTCGAGAAAGAAAAATACTTGTTCTCCTACTCTGTTTAGTTTTTTTCCAAAGCACCTAGATCCCTTAGCAAGCTCCAGAAGACACTCCTAGAGTCTCTTCTCGTTGGCTGTACAGTTTCTTCAGCCACCATCTTTCTGTGTGACACTGTGTGGCTGCAGTAGTCCTTCTGTACATATGTTGCTTGTCTGAAAAGTACTGTACATGTGATTATTTAAAATGTGCTTTGTTCATGAAGTAAGCAAGTGATCTTAAAATATTTTTTCTCTGAACCCATGAAATTTAACCAAACTTAAGTTAATTCATACATAAATCAACTCTGTACAATGACACATGATTTGACGTGTCAGGAAATCAGTGTAAAACTGTGTCATTGGGAATGATCTGGGAATAGTTTATTTAGAAAGCATCTATCGACAGAGAAATTTCAAAAGAGCTACAGCAGTCATGCACAGATATCATGCACAGATAACATGTGGATGAATACCTGATTTCATAGAGAATATAGATTTTGTGAAATTCAGCAATTTCTAGTAAGTGAAATTTTGAGAGGAAGATTCAGTATGGGAGACAATTAAGACAAAAGGACACCAGTTTAATTTTACCACATAGCAGGTCCTGCTTTGTGCCGAAGACCTACACTTCAGCCATCAAGAAGAAGCACAATTTCTATCTTGTCTCTGTGTCTGTGTCCTTTTCATAAAGGCAGTGCTCTTTTTAGTCTTGGGCCTGGATTCAATCACCATTTTGCTTAACTTTGGCATACAATAAAATGGTAAGTTGTTTTCAAGGAATTCAGTGATCACCAACTATTTTTAAGGTAAAAGACTAATGGATGCATTTATTTGTAAAATAAAGAACAAATGTTAATTGAATCCAGGCCATGTGTAAGAAAGTGATTTTATTAAATAATGTGTGATGTTTTACAGAATAATCGATGATTTTGTACATATTTTTAGAATAGTAACAATAATACCTTGACTAAAAAGCAGGGTTTCATCACTGCATCATTCCACAGTGTATCATACATCATTGAATCCAATATTATATATATGTTAGAATAGCAATACTGAATAGCTGTTTTGAGAAACTGAGTGGAGTTGTCTAGTTGTCCCATCTATGGGATTGTTCACTGTACAATATTTCTGTGATGACTAGTGTAGTCTTAGTCCTAGTTCTGGCTGATGTTGAACATAACCTGTAGCTGATATGCACCAGTGTTTGGTTCTTAATGCAACATTCCGTGGTGTTAGAATTAGCAGAAAAGTATTCCAACATTTCTCATATTTCCAATGAGTAACTTTGTCATTATGAGAATCATTAGGTATATGGTGTGCATTTCGTAGGGCAGTGAGTGTCCGTTTTTCATGTAGTCATAGATGTCACCCTCTCACCTGAAAGGTGAAAATGGAGGATATCAGGTTTGGTTTCCTGTGATGTTTGTCTTGTTCAAGCTTGTTTATCATATACAATGGCTGTGAATGATGAGTAGTCTACTTTTTCATTCAGCAACACTGAATCACTCTGTTGTCCTAGATCAAATGCAATAGTCCTCTTAATGTCAATGTGAAGAGTTTATGGTTTTATTTATTTTATATTTACATGGAAGTAAGAGACACTTTTATTTGTTTCTTGATAATCTTTCTGGTTATTTGTTCACATTCTTGATTAAAGTTGGATGGAAAAAAAGAAAGCTGGATAGAAAATGAAAAGCCATCAATTAAAGCGAGAAGTCGCTCCTGTAATCTGTTAATACATTTTGGGGCTCATTTTGGGATATAGATCAATTAAACCCTGTGAACTTTCAGTAATAATTTTCAGCTCTGAAAG
This sequence comes from Albula goreensis, assembly GCA_022829145.1. Classification (NCBI taxonomy): domain Eukaryota; kingdom Metazoa; phylum Chordata; class Actinopteri; order Albuliformes; family Albulidae; genus Albula; species Albula goreensis. The sequence goes on from CM040745.1 coordinate 20,664,013, forward strand.
AGAAAAAAGGCATTTTAGGGTTCAATTTTTACACAACCTTTAATTAGATTTAGCTCTGTGAAAAATGTACATTTTTGTAGAATTTCAGAGAAATTCGTTACTGACTTCCTAAAAATAGCACAGAGAAGATATATCATCCGTAAATGTAAACGCAGATATCTATTTAGACTACCACCAAAGTCTTGCTCATTTAGAAGAAAAAAAACAATTAATCATAGTTGATAAGTAGGCTCACCAACCATGACAAGAATGCACCACAAACAATGCAATACATATGCAACCACCAACGACCTTTGTTAAAGGATGTTAACTGGTTATCAGATTTTGTTACATGTTGGCAATCGTCCTCAACTCATTTTATAATTCTTGGTTGGGGGGTTGCTTTGTTATGTTCAATACTACAGAGTGGCATGTATTGAACCGTGGGACAAACAGTGTTGTTTATTGTCAGTACATTGTATCTGTTCTCACTACTGTTGTTGTGAGTGAAAACCAATTTTTTCTGTTAGGTTATGCACCTGTTTTGTAAACACTAATATATTTAATTTGTTATACAGCACATAAACATTAAACTCTATTTTTTTGAGATCTGATGGTGGCGTACTTTTTAAGTTGTGTTTATTGCTCATTTTCTGCCACAATGGAGACATGCATTAAATTAAGTGGTCTCACATCATTAATGTCTACTTCCAGCAGTAAGCAAACCTGTCATAATCTGTTTGACTGTAAATTTCTTTGTTGATAGAAATTCACAATAATATTTACATTACAGTTTGCCATGGGTTAACTAAGGAAACTTTCTCGCTGAAGGTAACATAGACATGGGCATCAGTTTGTTTTGAAAAGTCCTGGGGACAACAACGGGTTCAACTTACTATAGGCTTTCAAAAAGTGGTTTGGGCAAAATGGGCTACAACTGAAAATTGTGTGGACATGTTCCCAGCATAAATGACACCTATGAACATAGGTGCTTGGCTATCTTGAGCCACCAAGATACAAATGCGGTAGTTACGCTAGATTCAGTAGAGCACAGAAGCATCACTGTGTTAAACAACATTAACATTTGTAACAGCATAACAATAATTCAGCCAGCTGGTTTCATAAAGTAATGTTTTATCTAGCTAGTTCAGTTAATGATAAATCATGGCTTCATAAGATGTTTTATAAGCCAATAAATATGAACCCATTTAAATAACTATACAATCCTCTCACCTGCAAAGGTGGTGAAGGAGGCTGCCATGGTTGCTCTTAGAATAGTTAATTGGAGAAATAGTTAATTGTGTATGGTAAGGTCTTTGGTAGCAATGTAATCCTAAGAAAATGATGTGAGCATAGAATCAAGAAGATAACATGAATTATTTGAAAAACAGGAAGCAATAAAGACAAATTCATTGGTAAAATAGGTTTTACTGTGTGGCTTATGCTAAATGCAAATGCTGACAGGGCTCCAAACAATTGCCTATGTGACCCTATAGTTAGCTTCACTTTTTGGGCTCATCATAATGTCTGATGAGTCACACCCCAGTGCAGGAGGGACACCATTACATGTAAATGCAAGAACAAAATGAAAAATTTTAAATTTTGTGCAATAGTACACTGAAAAACATCCGTTGATTTGTCCATATTAGCAACCATAAGGATTGTTACTACCCACCAATGGCAGAGCTGTACTCATGCATGGTATTAGACAGAGGGACAAGAGTGGGCACCACCTCTTGTGAGGTGGGCATATTATAATAGTACCTAGTAATTATCAGAAATTATATTAGCTAGCTATGAAGCCTTCTAACCTATTTTTAACACTGGAAGTTGGTCACAGGCTTGATGATGGATTAATTGATCTACTTACTAAGCATAGTAATAAGTTAGACATAATTTGCTAAAATGTCTGGCACATTCAGTCTTTACATGATTGTTTGAGGTTCCAGTGCAACAATGATCTAATTACTAGGATGGACACTTGGATAGACTATTGGCTAATATACAGATAAGTTTGCATTTGTTGTCAGAGCGGGTATGTATATTGGAGCCCCCAGAGCATTTGTATATTTTTGTTAAAGTTGTGAATATTTATTAAGCACCATAACAGGACATCTCCTGGGTTACATCAAAAATTCCTATAAATATTATTATTTTCCCATTTAAACATTTTGAAAAGGGTAAGTATGCCTGCTTTTTACTTTGGCTTATACGCCCTTTAAAAGTACAAAGAATCAGTGCATGGTGCTGAAATTGCACAAATCAGAAACATGATTAATTGTGAACTGATGTTTGAATTCATAATTTGCTACAGTATAACAACTTTTTTCACCAGTTAACCAAGACGACGAGGGAACACTACATCCTAGGAAAATATTTTGACAGATGAGGGGCAATAAGTTTAAAACACCCAAAATGCATTTTATATCACCCAGATCCAATGAAACCTATCAAAGCATTTTTGCATGAAAGAACTTATTTTTTGACTAGAAATGCAGTGCATGGAAAAGTCTCTATAGAGCTACAGAATCTCTGCCCGCACATTTCCACAGTTCAGTCACATTTACGCTCATGAAAGAGCACACCAGTAACATTTGCATAGCTGGAAATTCTGCCATGTTTCTGGTTTCTAACACTAAAGAGTCCGGGACCAAACGTGACCACACAGACCATAAACACTGTGGGCGTCTCCTCTATGCTTTGTGAATTTCTTGCATTGACAGATCCTTTGCATCTGAGACCTTCTGTTGAGGAACAGATTTGCTTTTGTGATCTCTTCTGTCATCCTTAGATCATTGTCTTGCTGTGCTGATAAAACAAAAAACTGTAATACTTCAAAGTTTAAATTAAGTTTACGTGATCAATAGACAAGCCTTCCAAGTCAGTGAATCTCAGAGATTTCATCAGTTGATCATACATTTATGAGCCTGATATGTTTGAACCCAAAGAGTAGGAGAACCATGATGAGTGTTTTCGTATAAATCTCTGCCTGGAGAAGTTCCCACACTGGGGATCAGACAGACCATAAATGTCATAATCTTTTAGATTCTTATATTAGAATCTTGATAACCAGTGAATATCAACATCTGCACAGGGAACTGACAAATCTTTTGTATGTTTTGCCATTAATGAGAAAAACTACTTTGTGAGGTTGACTCCTTATCTGATAGCACAAGGCCTGGTTGTGGAGGCCTGCAGGGTATGCTGGGGTTTTCCACCTGTCCTAATAGAGGTAATTTCTGCATCCATTTATGACCTCACAAGTGAACTTCAATAGTTCATCAACGTTTGCAGTTTTTAAATCAGATCAGATTTATGTGCTACTCACAGTTTACCCACAAGCTTCTCATTCATGAAGCATTCCACTCCTAACGCTCTTTGAAGCGGGTAATGCAAGATCTGGACCTGTCAGCTCTTCTAGAGAGGAAATCTGCAGAGGCACCACTGTGGCTTCTGCATCTAAACCTTTACATTTGGCAGCTCATTAGCATGTGCATCATATTTATATATTCTGAAACTGGGTGATGACTCACTCTTACGCAGGTCTTCTGCTCTGCCTGGAGCTCTCTCCTGTTTGTCTCGCTCACACATAGACTGGCTTTGTGTCTAAAACTATCCAGATAAGCACCCCCCATACGCCCACAGTAAGCAGGCTGTAAAATATCACAGTGAGGATTGAATGCGTACTAAATGCATAGCTGGGTTCTTGAGTTTTTAGGGCCAGAGGGAACCTTACTGAATGAGCCCCTCCTCCATAACCAGATGCTGTGGAGTCTGGGATATGTACTCTTTTGTTTAATTTGTGCTTATAATACTACAAGATTGAAAGGACAGCCAGATTTATCTGTGAGGTCTGTGTGTAGAAGTGCCACATTTATACAAAATAAAGCAGTTGGCTGTGATTTTCAGTGAACTTGATTTTTTTGGAGCCTAGTGAAATCCTTTTATGATGCCCCCTGGTGGAATGTTTTCTGCTTGCCCACAGCAAAAACGGCATCTCTCCAAGTCATCCATAATCGTGGTGTGACAGTGTAGAGAATTAATGTGTGTGTGTGTGTGTGTGTGTGTGTGTGTGTGTGTGTGTGTGTGTGTGTGTGTGTGTGTGTGTGTGTGTGTGTGTGTGTGTGTGTGTGTGTGTGTGTGTGTGTGTATAAATTTAATTTCCATTAGGAATAATGCTTATTGAGAACATAACCACACAGAAAATTTCACTTGGTCCTGATTTAGCCTTCTTCCAGAGAAATATTTGCACTGAGGGCCCAGATGTGAGAGCCAGCAAGTGCCTAGGCCCTGAGTATCACTCAGCCAGGACTGCTGACATTAGTCTAGAACTCAGGCAACACACAAATGCTGGACCAGACCTGGCTCACACCATGGCTGCCACTGGCAAGAGCTCAGCTGACACAACAGATCGAGATCTGGACCAGATTACAGCCAGCATGGGCCCAAAACTCAGCCAATACCACAGAAGCAAGACCAGACCTAGCCAGCATTTTGGCCATCCAACATGGTCAACATTGGCCCAGATCTAAATCAGCAATGAGCCGGACAGAGGTGCAGTGTGTAGATCACCATATCTACACTTTGCTTTATGCTGGCCAACAAGTCACCACTGAGAAACAAACCACTCATAATCAGTCAAAAACATTATGTTGTGTGGTACTTATCATACAATTTTCTATCATAGGCAACTTGCATACAACAGCAGTAGTAAGTCGGAAATTTCCCCATATAATATTTCCCTCATATATTTGTCTTGCATTCAGTTGTTTTAGTAATCGTTTATAGACTTTCAGTCTATAAAAGTAGATTGTGTATGTATTATGCAAATTAGGTTTGGGGATAGGCTTGAGGAGTGTAGGTTTATACATTTTAACTAATAAGATCTCAGTAATGATCAAGCAGGTATTGCTGCACAAATACACAACTTTTAAGAGGCTTGTAAAACTTCACCTACCTTTGGGAATCATGCGTTTGTATTTTTAGTCGTGGTACATGATACATTCAAACGTATTGACAGCAAACCGCGTCATTCTTCTTATTGGCCACTATACATAACTTTTCCGCTAGATGGCAGTGTATGTACATTGTTTACATTTGACGTCAGACCGTCCTCTGTTAATTTATTTTCATAATAGTTTCATAGAGAAAACGATCTCTTTGGTAAATTTTCGTTAAAACTTCGGTAAATTTTGCTTGGTTTTCTTTGGTAAAGTCGCATTTCCAAATCGAAATCTTATGGTTTTTAAAATGCAATAGTTAATAACTAATATGCTTAGTTAAGGAAATATTATTGCGTTATCTTATGTTGCGTTCTGCAAATTGCTTCAGTAAAATGTGTGGCATTGCGTCTTGTTGAAGCTGTAGCAGCAAATTGTACAGTTGACTCCTTTCATGATATTTTAAAAAACGAGTTCTCCATTATACCGTTAGGTGTCGCCAGTCTATAAATATAAAATGGAGGCCGCCTTGGGGAAAAAAATGAATGCGCAGGCAAATGTTAACATGCGTCATGGGGATATCCAAGTGTACTTCTGAAACAGAAACATGTGTCAAATGCAGCATATATATGTATACCTGGTCGTGTTTAGTCTCATACCTATTTTCTTGTGAAAACTGTACACACACCGCTTACACACTGAAAATATGAAGCTGCTGGAACCCAACTGTGTTTGTTTTTTTTTTTCTCGTAAAAGTGTTTGCACAGCAAAAACTATAGAAGCTAGAGCTACCAAATTTGGTAGATAGGTTCCTATGTTCACCCACTACTCATGAAAACAATATCCCGATTGGCCAGATGGTGGCGCTATAGAGAGCCACAACACGTTTTGGGCTATAACTCTTGAATTGTTTGGCGTAGAAACAAAATTGTTTTACCCGATTAACTGGCTCCAGATTAACAAAACAAAAAGCATCTTGGACCAAAATAATGACCTCATGACCAGTCAGATTAAAAGACCATCCCACTGAATATTTCATCATCGAAAATTTCTAAAACATGACAAGGGATTTACCAATACTGAAGGGTAAGTGCCAGAACAATAAACAGTAATCCGGTAATTTACAATAATGGGAAAACTGTTGTTTGCGTTTTCAAACATATCCACATTGACGCAATATATTCAGGTTTATGAGATAGGAATGGTAATTTTACCAATGTAAAATTGAGCTAGTTCATGTTGCGTTAAATTTATTTATTCCTTATACAAATTTTTATGTTACATCATGAGCAGAATGCGAGAAACTGACATTAGTATTTTAATACATGAAAAGGGCTGGCAGCATTAAAGAAGATTTGTGATTGGTTTTGGTATCCTCAAAGTCAGTCGAAATTATTACTTCATCAATAGCCAACGTCGAATCGGATTAGCTGTTCCAATTTTCGATTCATCTCCTCCTTTCCTCCTTTTCTCCACTCGTTTCCTCCATATATTTCCGGCATATTTCCGGGGTAGGAAAGGAGGGGAGGAAACGAGTGGAGGAAAAGAGGAGACGAGAAAAAGTATTGGAACGCAGCCTTCCTCTATATGCTCAAGACACATCGAATGGTGTCAATGCGTCAGCAAATGTGGTTGCTACAAGAGATTGAATATTCAGCCTTCATGGGCGTTATACCTAAATCATCTTCTCTGGGAGGCATGCTGGCCCAGTGGTCAGCACTGTGGGCTCACCGCAAGTGAAAACCATGAAGTCTTCAACATTGGAGGCCATTCTGTGGTGCTGGGCCCTGCTGCTAAGACCCTGGAATTGCTGCTTGCAGCTATATTTAAATAGCATGTTCATGTTTGTTATATAACTATATTAGAGTGTAGGACTAAAGCATATATTAATGCTTTGGTTTTAATTTGGATGCATTTATCTACTGCATTAGTGTATTAAAACTATTTATTGTGTTTCTCTGTACGCTAAAGCATGAATATAACTCATGTCAAGGTACAAAGCATTTCAATTTGTCTTCAAAGATTTGCTTTACCAATATACTACCAAGCCTTCAGTAGAAGATCATGACTGCTGTTACAACACAATTTATAATACCCTTTTAACAATTTAATGTCAATCTTGTGTATGCATATGTGATACTGTGCATTTTAATGACTTTAAATAATATAAAACTGAATGATATAACAGAAGGTTTTTGTTTAAAAAATAGTCACTGATAGTCTCATCAATCAAATGGTATGTGAACCACAAACATTTATTTGACAAAAAGCATTTTGACTTAATCAAGCAGAAACTTAAGAAAATGTTAGAATGTTGTGATGCAAAAGATTTCACAACCATTGCCATAGTTTTTCATAATATTGATAATTCATAATACAAAGTACTCAAAACACATTTAAGACCTTCAACATTCAGAACACATCATACATACCATAACTAAGGTATGTAACTTAAGAACTAACTGATACAATGTTGGGTATGTGTGCTAGGAGACACTAAAATCAAGTCATTTTCAACATTTAAAGCAGCAAACCTCTATTCTCTGGCAAAGTTCAACAACCACTTCTCTAATCTGCTGTCAACAGTGAAAAACGTACTTGGTTACACAAAAGAAAACATATTAGTATGGTTCAGTAACTGCAGTTAAAGATAGCAAGTGATATTTCCTGCGAGTCTAACAGGGAAGTTACAGGGAAAGTTCTAGATCTGGAACATTCCACAGCATGGAGTGAGTCATAGCTAAATTATTCTGTAACCCAGAGGAAAAGTATGTGCCTGTGAAGCTGCCATGTTTGAAAATCCACTCTTTTATATTTCATTTTCCACTGTTACTGGGAATATTATAGAAAAATAGAAGTTAAGACCAATTTTTCTCTCACTAGATGGACACATCACTTTTAAAGCTAATAAAATGTGCAAAATCATTTTCAGATTTTCCAGGACGTATTTAACAAATACATTATTTTTCCTCAAGGGTCTTTATTTTTCAAATATCTTGATTGATCTGGGTAAACATGAAAGAATAAAAAAATAAATAAGCAATTTTTACAATTGAAAACAATCCAGTTTCTTGTAAACAATATCATTATGGACATAAAGCTCAAAGGCATATACTTTTTTTCTCACAACAAATTATTTAGCTGTGCATGTGATATTTGTGCATTTGCCTTTCTGAACCTCATTAAACATACAGTTTCTGCTACAGAGGGAAAGTTAGTGCTGGGCAGACAATGTTTGTTTTGGGCATTGTGAGAGCGTCACTCTGATTCGTGTCGCACTTGGCCATTCAGCCATTGCCGGTCACATTCCACGGCCAGCCTGCCTCCCTCTGCTGGGAATGCTTTTCCTGTAGGAAGTGCTTGCTATGACTCAGGCTGCAAACAAAGGGTGGAAAGATGAGGAATGAGCAAGCAGGAGAAATGAAAAGTGCTACAGTCACACATTGCCCTTCACAGGTGCAGCTGCATCTTTTCTAAAACCACCAGGAATAGGATGCTTTTCTTAAAAAAAAAAACACACACACACAATCCAATTTCCCTGTCTGGCACTGTGCCAGCCATCAGTGGTTTTTGAAAAAATTGATATTGTCAAGTGAGCACAAAAGCTCGGAATTCAAGTCAGAATGCATGTCAAAATGTGTTAATGAGCATGTTGTGGGGAGCCATGGGGGAACAGGCACCATGATATCATGATAGAGAAAGTATCCACTGTCTTCCCAGAGCCTCTCAGTCTTTCTTAGCAGACCATTGCTTGTCCCAGGCATGTGTCATTAATTTGGTCTAAATGACATTTCCCTCTCACATATATCACTCCAAATCAGTCAGTTACACTGTCTGCTTTTCCATGGTGCTGACTATACTGAACTTAAATTGATGGACAGTGGACCTGCCAAAGAACAAATCCTCCACGTGCCAATCAGAGTGCTTGCTCAGCCTCTGCTGTGGTAGTGTCACTCATTAAAATCAAACCACAGGGCCAGTCTCCCAATAATCTGGCACACACCTACAGACCTACACACCCACAATATTAACTGTTCTTATATATTATGCAAAAAGAAAATGGTTGACAACAAGAGATAATATTTTGTTGGACATCAATATTTTTATGTTTGTACCTTAAAGCATGCACTATAATGCAATGTTGTACCAGCATTATGTTTTAAATATTTACAGTTGAATGATTATTGAATAATTAATAGTATAAAATAATGGAAAAAAAATGTATACCACACACCAAATACCCTATATGCGCGAACTGTTGAAAAGACCTTCACATATAATAATATTTGTGAAAATATTGAAGGCAAGAGCTCAGTGAGTGGCTGGATTTGGGATCATTGCTGGGCTGTTGGATTTTGAAGGTGCATAAGTGCATTTCTTTTTCAGATTACACGTGAAAACACAAAATACAGGATGTGGAGTGTAAAGAAAACGCATACCTCCTCTTAAATCTAATGATACATTTGTATTCCAAACCCTGCATGTAAAGCTTCATGTGCAACGTAGCTTACACAATTTTCATATTTGCGCGCGAGAGAGGGAAGTTTAATAGACATAATTTTCATGAGTGAGTGACAAAGCGTGGGAAGATGCATTTCATGAACCCCAGAAAAAGAAAGCGATCTAAGCACAACTTAAATTAACATCTTTCTCCTCGATTCTTCGAACCTCATACATTTTACCAGTCTGCTCTTTGGCAAATTCACTGTCCTTCACAAAGCCGATCTGTTTTCGCCGGTGTGTGCATTACGTGAAAGGGGATTGGCTGAACTGAAAGACTGTGAAGTAAACCGAGATTGATGTAGTACAGGTCCAATCGTAGCGTGGATACACGAAACGTCTAAGTGCACTTCTGCCAATGAGATTTGTGAGGGGCTGAACAGGATCGCCTTCATCCGTTCTAGAAGTAAGGTTACAGTTTGAGTCATATCAAGCGTAGCACAGCGGGGAGTAGCTTGCATTTCTGACTTGCTGAAAAACGCTATTTCAATTCAACAATTTAGAATTATTTAGACGAAAACTTCCCATCTATTTGCCTGACAGGATTGAAATGTTACAATTTAGGTTGTCGATAGTGCTGAAGGAGTTGTTTCAATCCAACCTCAAGCGTCCTTTGACAGATATTGTCAGAAATAAAGCGTCATCACCAGCCTACTGCTTCAGCACCGCCTGCCCTGATGTTAGTGTGGTGTCTAAATTGAAGCCCTTCCATGCCGGAGGGTGCCGACCTTTGGTGTATTCCTCCCCCGGGATCAGATCCTTTTGCACAAAGACCGAAGGCGCGGTAGCAGCGACTGAAACGACAAAGAATGATGGAAGCGGTAAAGACACAGAGGCGGATAAGTAAGTAGCTAGGTTACTAGCTATCAACTATGTACCTAAAAGACCGAAGGAAGTAGGTCTAGCTAACGTAACATTACAGACTTCAGTTACCTAGCTAGCATTCAGTTAAATGAGTCACATTTATGAGAAATCATTGAGGTAGAATACGAATTTATTTCGTCGCTAAAAGACATAGCTAGCATTATAAGTTGTAAGCTATGTAAGCATTACACAAAAAATTAGCTTGCCATCTTTTAGCCAGTGGAAATTAACATATGCAGTACACGTAGCAAGATAGTTATATGTCTTGAAAGCCACGTGTTAGATGAATAAGGTTACCGGTACTACCTGAATAACATTACTCACAATTTTAATACTTAAGGTCGTCATCTTGTATGTAGTTAGTGTGAAAAGACGCGGTATCTTCTTGAAAGTTGCGTAAGAATAGGCCAGTGTTAAATTCAGGGTGTTGCTAGCTAAGAGCTAGCAAGTTAGCTAATGTCACCGCTTGAAATGTTGAAATGGCATGTCTTCTGAAATGGGATTCTTGAAAAAAGGCGAAATATTTTACTGCTGTTAGATTGGGAATAACCTTTTTCAATTCTAACTGTACATAGTTAGTATTAGTTGGATAGACATCGTTTTAGGGAGTGAAGACACATTTTCTACTTGAAAACTAACGTTACTATTATCATTTAAAATTTTCTACATAAGATGTCTGTACTCATCAAAATTCTTTAACATCCAACATTTGTGTATATCCCTATACATGACTAATCTGTAATATACAGGAAATGTGCGGTATTTATTGGATACTGAGCCTAGTCGTTTTTCTCAAATGTGTCTCTGTTGTCTTTTACATTCTAGTGGTCACATACATGCGAATGAATTATTTTCACAGTATTGGACGGACGCACAAGTTATGAGTGGTGTGTCCAATGACGCGGTAATTAGTGCTGCTAAACTGCTTGATACTATTGGCATTTCCTTATATCTGTGACAGATAAACAATCAGTGGATTTATTGGATGACCAACTTGACATGCTTAGCTCTCTGTTGAAGAACACAATATGTGAACTAGCATCAAAGCTTTTATTTATGTGGTATCATAACGCTAAAGCGGTAATAAAAGCAGCTTTTATATATACCTCATAATCTTGAAATTCATTTTATGGGTGTTTTTTTCTATTGGGGAAAGTGAGAGGAAGTGGCAAAGTGTTCTTGTCCTGCAGTTTGAGAATTGATGTCATATATAAGTTAATTAATAATCGTAATTATTTATTTAGACGTCAACTTGACCAGGTGCCTCAGTATGAGGCTTTATCTGGAAATTTTTTACTACCCATTGGTGTGTGGCACAATGATCTTTGTTTTGCAACAGGGACACACTTGAACTGTGGTCAGTCAAACATGGTGACCTGTTTCCCATCTCTGCAAACAATGCTGTTATATGGTAGGGTGTGTGGTGAGTTGTAGAATTCTAGCAGTTCATCCTTGTTTCACCCTCTGCATTTGATTTTGTACTTTGGCTCATGTCCTGGGTTTTGTTCCATTTCCAGCTGAAATTGTCCTTGAAACATACTCATTCTTGTTGACTCCCAGGTCACATGGATGTATGTGTTTACAAGGGTAATATCATCAGAAGAGAGTAGGCTACGAATTAAAGCAGTGCATATGAGAAGAGCATGCTGCGCTGAATCTACTGGGTGTTGAGGCAGATGCTCCTATTGCATTGCTGTCCCTCCATTGCCATGACAACCAGCAGAGACAGCTGTGTGAGATCCCTTAAACAGGAGCCTCCGTCATTGCAGTACCTTGAGTTGCATTTTACCCTCCTACTTCTATTCTCATACATCCTGATTATTCCAAGGTTTCTGCATAGGTTAAAAAAAAAAAAAAACTTATTTCGGAGAGTAAATTGTCTCTCCATATTGATTAAATAATCAAAATGGATTAAATGTAGATAATGCATATTCTTTTGAATAGCCTTCATCAAACAGAATATCATAGATCAGTTCATAAGAGTGAAAAGGGAGCTTTGATGTGTCAACTTTTGTTTTCAAGGGTATATTCCCACAGGGTTAATATGATGACTCCCTGGTTGTCACAGATATGTGCATGTTTTTTTACAGGGGCACTCTAGACCTTGTTGTCCATTACTGGTATATTTTCCTGAAAGCTTTGATGGAAAATTCTAAATGTCACCCATACTTTTGACAGATAAACATACTGCTGCAAATGGGTAAAACACTGACCTCCTGCAATAGCCTAAGGTATGAAGTAAACACATCTTACAGGTCAATCTGTTATAGCTCCAGCTAGACCTTGCTGTGGTGTTGTCAGTGTGGATATCCTCCTTGTTCATACCATATGTATAATAAGGACAGAGAGGGCATATAGTTAGCTGTACATATTAGTTAGCTAGTCTGAGTTAGTGTTAGGCATGGGCTATACTTTAGTCAGCTGGTCTAAGTTGCTAGCATATAGAGCTAGCACAATTATTGATAGACTGCTCAGCTGACATGTATATCATGCCTTCAAGTTTAAGTAAATGTTTTTTTACAAAAAACTATCCATTCAGGTAGTTGAGCCACAAGCAGGAGGGAATTATCTGAGTCAGACATCCACATAATGCAGCAAGGTGGGAGTGTTAGTAGCATCAGCAAAGAAATAAATATCCTATATCCTGACCTTTATTTGGTTAAAGGTAGATCTTTGTTTCATATTCTCAAGCTTTTATTTGCGAGTAATCATCTTATACTGCATACAAATAGTTAATTGTGGTTGTAAGTGAGCAAAAATGACACTAATTCATGTCCAGTTCAACCTAATAGTTTTCATTATTAATAGTCTTCTATATGTTGGAACTAATGTAGCCAAATCGATATACATCTTTAAATGCCATATAAACAAAATAAAATCGGTAAACATTAGAAGAAACTTAATGATAATAAAAATTCAATTTCATGTGTCACATTGGTGGGTTATAATTTATTATAGTGGAACTGCTGCTCAAGCCATTTCATTTGTATTACAAAGTGACATTTTGAACACATGTTTTTTTTCTGTTGCTCTTTGTACTGGATGTATTTGCATACAGAAAGTTATCATATTTGTGGAGAATTGATTCTTGTGTGAAGGCAGGGTAATTATTTCAGACACAGAATACTGCCTGCCCTATGAGCTATTTATCAATTAAGAACTTAGTAGGGCCTGATCACTATGCTAATGGACCAGTTCTTGCAAGAACTCTGGAATAACATAACCATTCTATGTGCTAGGCTAATGGTTGGACTAATGACTGACTCATAATGGCTAATGTTACCTTGGCTGTACAGGTCCTAAAGGGTTGTGTTGAGCCAAACTAGTATGTGAGTAATAGAAAACAAGACATAATTTTAGTGACGTCAAATGTGTACTCATTTGCACCTTGTTTTTAGTTGTTTGGAATGTAGAGGGAAGGGTTAGGGAGAAGAAGCTGTTGGAAAAAATATAGATAGACCCTGCATGCTCTTGAGTTTTGGAAGGGGAAGATATAGGAGTGAAAGAGTGTGTTCCCATGAGACTGATGTGAAAACTGCTGGCTCTCTCAATGACTCCTGAAGGTCATCAGAGCTCTGCACAGGATTGCTGTTTATTAGCACATCTCTACAGATTTCTAAAGAAACGGTCCATTCTTTCATTCTCAAGCTTTTTGGAATATTTAATAAGAGCTCAGTCAGTGTGGTAATAATCAGAGAGGTGCTTGAAGAACTGTAACTGTATACTACTGTATGTCTTAGCTAATGTTTTATTAGACCATTAAACATTTCAACAGTGTCAGTTTTTTTTTACTTTTTTAAACTTGAATGCTATCTAAACAGAATTAGTCTGCCAGTGGTGACTGTTTGTTGAAGATATCAATCCTGCAGTTAGGTAGCCTACATTGTGATGTTATAATGCCAAGCACATCGATTGCAGTCATTTTTTTCAAGGTGACTGAGCTGCATTGTTGAAAGACAGCTAATTTCTCTCTTCCCTGGTGCTCATTGTGTGTTTCAGCAGCACCAGTCATTGTATTCATATAATGTTCAGCATTACATTAAACATAAATATGCTGTAGCACATTCAGCTTGTGACCTCTTTGCTTTTTATATTTTAAGCATCCCATAATAGTATTTCAGATGCATATGTAAAAAGCAAGATGTCTCTCATCATATTCAGGAAGGTTTTCTGCATATGCACTATTCTTAATTTTTGACTCTTACTTGCTGCCGTTGTTTGTATTTTAAATCGCAAATGTATAAACAGTTGACATAATAACACAAAAAATGTAATTAGTTTCAATAAATTAGGAGAGTTCTCTGCCAATTTAGTATGAGGGCGTCATATAATTAAACTAATGTCATCGGCTTTTAGCTATGTACAAGGAGCTAGTTAACTGCATTACCAGTTGGCTGGATATTAGTATCAGCTTCATACTGGCGATTGTTGAAGTTAGAAAAAAAGACTTGCATAATAATCCATCTCATGATACAGTTTAATCCCATGGTACATTTTGCATTTTTGCCATTGTGTTTTCATATGGATGAGACCTGTGTAATGGGATTTTGTTAAGGTGATAATGAGAACACTTTTGTTTCTGCACAACCTGCATAGAAAATATCAAGACAATTCATGTTCCGTTCCTATCAACAGAATAATTACTTGTATAGAAAAACAAATATTGGACTGCCATGTCAGTGATAGTATTTAATCTTTATCAGCTCTGGCATATTTGCTGACCTAGATAGCAGTTTGGCTGTTAATGCCAGGACATTGGTGGTTTTTTCTTCTAAGTCCGATTGTTCACTGTACATTTCAGTAGCCTACCTTGTCCATGTTGTATGTCTCTGTCTA
This sequence comes from Albula goreensis, assembly GCA_022829145.1. Lineage (NCBI taxonomy): Eukaryota > Metazoa > Chordata > Actinopteri > Albuliformes > Albulidae > Albula > Albula goreensis. The sequence goes on from CM040745.1 coordinate 20,679,132, forward strand.
CTAATATTAGATTTATTTAAAAATAAAGTAAGAACAAAAATGGTTTCAGAGCAGAACAAAGTTTCTGTTATACCCTGAATGTAATTTGAACATGTTTAAGCACTGTTTACACAGTAACACTTTGATATTAATCGCTAATGAAATGCTAGTCACCCTCTTCCTCATTACTGATGCATCCTTCTGTCTCTGTCACTTACTCATAATCATCCCTCCCACAAGGTGGTGCAGCATTTTAATGGATTTAAATTAAAAAATCCCTTTAAAATGCTCCTGCACATCTTCCATTTTCAATTCTTTCTTACACTAGTGAATGGAAACTCCTCAGTGATGGAAATATGAGGTCCCTAAGAGCAGAGAAAGACAGATGTGAAAGACAGAGATACAGGGACTACAATAGAGAGGGATGTGGAATGAAGTTGGTGCTGCATCCTCATACAGTAGCCTGCATACAGTAGAGCAGGTCTGTGCAAGGATGCTTGCATGTTTAATCTCTGTGTTGTGCGTGGAATCACTTTGGATGTGGAAAATTACTGGCTAGGCACATAATCCGTTAGGTCATCTTTATCCCATGGTTTAAATAGCCTAGGTGGCCTCAAAATTAAGTTTACTTCTGTGTCAGAATATTCATTCTTTTATTTTTCTCCAATACATTGCACATATACTTGCATCAGTGTAGTTTTGGTTTTCCTTGACCTGTCCTAGGATGCTAGATGCTTGGCACTGTGACTTTTTTGAGCACCGTAAATCCTCAGCTTTTGACTAGACATTGCACGTTCCCTCAGCCTGTTTAATTAGCAGAAGGAGGTTGGCCATTTTCTCATCATTAAACACACGCAGTTTATTGTGCCTGTGGTGCTGCAGTGTGAGGACTGGACAGGTTTCTGTACCTGTATTTTCTTTTACCCTAATAATTGCCTTGTATACACCATATGGATAGCTTTGTGGTGGCTACAATATGTAAACTCTCAGAAAACCAGCATTTTTGAAATGTGGTTGTTTTTATATGAGTGGATGGTTTGTCAGATATTTCCTCTATTAATGAATAGCAGCCTATTTTTGTGGCAAGTGACATAGTAGAAAAGCAGGTATCTGTCCAGTGGTAAGGATGTTTTAATTATATTATAATTATAATATGAAAATATTGTTATTGTCATTTTGAATTGTGGAGGGTCAATCCCTAGTGGTAGCCTAGTGGGTAAAGACTAAACATGAGATGCACACAGTCACATGTAAAGCTTCATCATAGCACGCTATTGAATCTCTCACCAGCTGACTTCCTCTGTGTGACATAGGGTTTAGTGTGACAGACAGACTGCAAGCATCTGATTACAGGAGAATGGCAGCTTAGGCATCAAACCTTCACAGAGAACGCCCTGCAGTGGAAGCTGACACTGCCAAATACTGGATCAGCGGCTTGTATGCATGTATACTAAGAAAAACATAACTGAGAAAAAACGTGTTTCAGTCATTCATAGAAGAGTGAAGCAGGCCATGACGGGATATTCAACCAACTATTAAAGCATTAATATGAGTGAATGAAGTAGCCAGCTTGACCTCACGTGTGGGCGTTTACATGCCACTTGATAACAGTGTTTGCCCCTTTGTGCAGCTGCCATGGATTTGTACAATAGTCACTACGATCCTCAGTCCCAAGGCCTTTAGTGGACCTGGCTGAGGGAACATGATCAGACTCTAGAGGGAGGAAATGAGAGCAGCGTGCCTTTTGTTCAGGCTATAGCAGCAGTTGATTAAGGGCCGCAGGGCCTGGGGAATATTAGCAGCGGCTTGTTCCGTTGCTGCTTTAGCCCATGGTTTTACTCTGGCTAAGTTCCAGAAGCACATTACACAACTAGTAAGGCGGATTAAAACGACTCTTTTACACTGTCTCCTGCTAACTGTTTGGACTCAAAATGCCTGTCGGCCAAATTGAAACTGAGACGTGTTATGGAGTGTAGGCTGGCAGGGCTAAGCTAATGAAATGAATAAGTCATACCTGCTTACTTTATCCATGAATGGGTTTGGGTGAAATGGAAGTGAATTGCAGTTCACTGAAATATTTTTTCACGGCTTATTGTCTGCCCAGGCCAAAAAGTTATATTACAGGTCAGACATTACATTTTCAATGGTAAACAAATCTCTGCCATTTTGTCTCAGAAGACATGGCTGAATTAGGATGTACTTTTCTTGTGATTTGGAGCAGAGTTTACTTTAGGTGTTTTGTTGCAGTCTTCTCTGCTGCCTTGGAGATTGCTGTGGCTGCAGTTCTTTATAGGGGAATACGGTGTGTTCCCACTGATCCTTCCGGAAAAACAAACACTTAACCAGCACTCGGGCAGCACTGTCACTAGCCCAACAAATACTCCTGGCTTTTACCTTCAGTCAATTTGCTTGGCCTGCCAGCCATATGTAATCTAAGCATAATGTTATTGACCTCAGCATCTGTCACCAAATTGTTTTCAGAGTTGCAGAGATTGAGGAATTTGTTTCTATAAAGTCATTTGTGTTGTGTAGTAACCCAAATGATTAAGTTCTTTTATCTAGTTTGAATACTACTCATATTTGCCTTTGGTAAATTTAGAATCTAGAAATGGGTACTGGAATATGTGTTAATGCAGATAGCAAAAATATATGTCAGCAGTCTGTGTTGATTGGTATCTACTTATGCAGTTATTAGTAAGTAGTCACCCAAGCAACTTCATTGAATCAAACATTCAAATGTCTAGCAGATTCTCTGACCCAGAGATACGTACAAATAGGTGCTTAGAGCATGTCTGGGAAAACAGTACTATTTACAGAAACTTTGAGTCAGAAATTTGAGTCAGTTGCAGAGAGAGGCATGTAATAATTTCACGAAAGAGCAAGTTTGTAAATTACTGTAAGAACACTCCTAATTTTCTATCAGAAGTACTTTCAGCATACCATACTACTGTGTTCGATGCATATTTATTGTTGATACAGTATATTAATTACAAAATATTATTACTGTTATTGTTAGACATTTTCATATACCACTCATTCATAACCAGAAATATATTATACGTTAATTAATATTGATAAATTGCAATTTAAGGTATTCTATTTCAGCTATTTATCGTAGCTTGCTGATTATGAAGGCTTTCATGAATATGCTGGTACACATGTTAATTGATTCTGATTACTGTTGCATTCTTTTGCTTTCACTGTTATGCCCTTTAAAATCAGATGGGCAGCATGAATTTTATCAATTTCACTATTATTGGAATAAGGAGATGGAACCTAAAGGAACTTTTTTTGCTCATGGTCTGTTTCTCACATGGATATGATGAAGTAGTTAGGAGATTACATTAAGGCCATTGCTCTCCAGTATGTGCAGTTTTCTCTGTAATCTGATTACTTGTGCCACCTGTAATTCAGTATGTGCTGGTTTTTCCTGTTCAAAGTTTCTTCTAATGCTAATTATTAAGTGTTAAATGACTAGACAATCCTTTGAGATTACCGTGTAAACCGGTTACTTGTTGACGTACCACGTAATACCTCAGTCCAGCATGGACATCTGAATGGAGGTTTAGAGCAAAGCACCATTAAAGCAGCTCACTGCAGAACCAGTTTCCACTACATAAATAGTCTGAAGCTATGTTCATTTAGCCCAGACTGTCACAGAGACAAATTCAGTATAAGCACTTCATTAACTGAAAGGCCTCTGGGTTCACTATTCCATTGGGTGAAAAGTGACCTCCTGCTTGACGACTTGCTGCAGCATGGCTGCAGCATGGCTCTCCAAGCTATGGTTTGGCACTCTCTTCTACCAATAGGACTGGAGAATCAAATGACAATCGAAGCTTAAATATGTCAATGCACTGAATATTTGAACACCCAGGATTTCTGTATGATGGGTTTCTGTAGTCTTGATAAGTTAATGGAAGAGTTGAATAACCAGTATGATGGAGCATCCCTGTAACAAACAGTTTTTGAGATGTGTGTTCACCAAAATTAGTTTGCTAAACCACGATTATTTGTATTTGAACTGAAGACCAAGCTATTCACCAGACTGATGATTTACTGTCAGTGTAGATGGAGCAAGCAGAGCCCACTGCAACCAGTTAATGTTTATTTATAGTACGGAGCTGGTTAATTCACTGACGTTTTGGCTCATGGCCTGCATAAATTAGGATTACTATTGCTAGAACAAGTGGGGGTGGCTGGCAGCCACTGGGAGTGTGCCCTAATTTAGAAGGTAGGCAAGGCCTAAGAAGATGTTTCCGTTTTACTCTAGGGTGAACTGTATTTTTGTATCTTTTGTGTGTTTGTGTTTCTGGTTCTTAGCATCTTCTCTGAATGCCTATTGAATGAATTCCTTTGTGATCCTGTTTGTCTTGTATGACGTAGCATGACAATTCCTTCCATGCCATGATTAGTCTCTGAAGCTCATCTGCCCATGGGAAAGTAAAGAGTTGTACACTGGGTTTGTTTTGGTGAGGGTTAAAAACTGTAATGTGGCACCGTTTAAAAAAAAAAAAAAAAAAACTCAATGTGTTCTTTTAAGACTATCTGCTGGTTAGTGAGAAATGCAGATGAACAAATCAGATTTGTAATTTGTGGACAGTGTATTAGACCTAAATTAATCTTGCACTGAGGGATGTTTATTTACCAGCATTGGCATGCAGGTTCTTTTTATTTTTATCAAAGCTTTCAACAAGCAAATGACAAAAATACCTGACTCCATTTCAAAGTGTGTCTTAGCTAGAGAAGTTGAGACAACTGCACACCCTGTTGCCAGTTTCTGACACTGTGTGGTCTCTGCAGAAAGCAGATTGATGTTTGGGTTTAAACCCTGCTGAGAGTGTGAGGTTAAAAATACAGTGTTCAAGTAATCCCGGACAGCTAAGAAGTGCGTGAGCCTGCAGCCCTCGTGGGACAGTTCTGAGTGCACCTTGGTCCCAGGTGACTTTAGGCAGTCCATGGGGAGACAGACATCCAGCTGGGTTCAGAACTGGACTCTGAACAACACAATCGCCCTAGTGCAAATTAAGCTTTACTCAGCTTTTAGGTTGAAAGTTTTCATAGTGCAAACAGTCCTGTGGTTAAAGCTTTTCTCCTAGGCTAGACATCATTATGTGCTCAGTGTGGATGAGAAGCTTGGAAAATGAATGCATAAATCAATATTAGCTGGCTGAGCTTAGTCAGCAACCCAGAACCCTCTGAAAATCTGGTCTTACGTACCGCAGGCAAGCAAGGCTAGTGTTGGTGATAATGACATTAGTCACGTTAACCATTCCAGTGTTCACAATAAAATGTATCTCATTATGATAATGCAAAGTGCTAAAATGAGTATCAATGAAGAGAAGTCTTCATCTTCCTAGTAAACAATAAGTAATTTCTCAACAAGTTATTCAAAATTGATCATTGCTAGTTGTTAAAAAATTAAAACTGAAACAACCCTCATATTGCAAAATATTAAGCTACAAATAACCTTTTTATAAACCTTGGAACTTTTATAGAATGATACTTTAATATATAATAATATATATTTACATATTTCCTCAATGAAATAGTTTGCTTGCTGTAGTACATAAACACAAATTAAGAACAAAACAACATAATCTTACATATGTTTGCAAGTTTTATTCAAGTTAACTTTTTTGCATTACATAGAAACTTTAAAACTTTGACAAAAGCAATATAAATGTTTAGCACAGCAAAATGTATTTAAAATACAATGATATAATAAAGTATCCTCTATTTAAAAAAACTAAAAACTGTAATTACTAAAAACCTTTAACCAAAAATGAATTAGAAGTAATTGATAATTTACTCTTTTTTTACAAGCAGGTGTTAACTTTATTTTGCATGATGCTTTTAATTAACCCTGTCTGTAGACCTGTTTGATTTAGTTTTTGTATATAATGGCAGATTTCCCACTGTCCTTTTGTTTTAGCAACGTATTCAGTTACTATACTTACTCGGTATCTACTGCATAAATTTTGTGTAGATTATGTAGAACTGTCTTCCTGCCCTGATTCAGAACATACTGTTAAACAATTGTGCGTAACCCCTGTGCCAATAAACTGAACACCTTGCACCCGTTACTGCTTACAACACACCATAAATCATCCAAAATTTATTTGTATGATGTGTTACTTGTTCAGTATTATGTAGTTTATTTTTATATAAAGCTGAGTTACTGCAAGTGATTTATGAATATAGGAGAGTGAAATTCTTTGCATTTTGATGTCACTCATTCATTTTTGGTGTTGGTCTGTTTTTCTCTTTCATTTATCTGCCTGCTTTACATTTATGTGTAAGTATTTTTTTCTTTTATGTAGCTGTGATAGAGTTTGAGGCTTGTAGCTGATAGCCCCAGTTCCTTACCTAAAACCCCACTTCTCTCCCAGAACTCCTCCCCTTAACAGCATTTTCCCTTTCCATTGTGAGTAGTGCAGAAATGACACCAGAGTTTTATAAAGATGTTAAAACTACAGGATTCTTTGAAAAAGAAGGAAATAAAAATTGAAACAAGAAGGAAATGATGAGCCTTAGCAGAGTATGTACTGTTTAAAAAAGAGAGAATGTTGGCAGAAATATAGGTGGAACAGAGGTGGAATGCCAGTCAGTGCTGCAGTGACAGATGATGGGTGGGTTGCGTGTAACTATAACTGTATTAGTAGCATGATTTCCACTACCATTATCAGTGCAGCTCCTATTCATCTCTTTGTGTGTCCAAAACAACCCACATTACTTTTTTAAGGTTCAATTCACCAGGATTAGCTTTGCTTAGTTAAATATTTGCACATTTATATTTGTGGTTTAGAATTTTAGAATAGAGGCATGTATAATTCACTTGTATCTCCTGCATTCATCAAATACTAGCCTCAGATAACCCAGTAATTAACCCACTTGATTTATTGTTAAGTTTCTGCTTGAGGGTATTATCTGTAAGATGAGTAGCCATGATTCTTGATATGAATTCAGAATTGCCTCCAACTCTGGGTCATATCTGCATTACTCATGTTGTAGTTGCAGTCATGAGGACAACGCTCTTTTTGAAACTTATATGGGGTCAGAACGTTTTCATAAGGCAGTATAAAGGTTGCTGCATGCTTCAAACAAACTCCTGTTCGGAAAAGTGGAACACCAGATGTCTTTAAATGTTAAAATGGGCAGGGTTTCAGTTAGTTTGTGAATTGTATATGTTGTTCTTAAGATGTTATGGTGGTGTTTGCCTGTATCTACATCTGTTTGACTCTTCGCTTACAAGTACAGAGATATCCAGAAATCTCTAAATGAATGGAGGGAGGAAGTGGATGCTGTTGAGTGCTCTGACCCTGTCATAGAAACTGCTGTATGCTTTCAAGATGATTTCTAGTGGTCTGAAAGTTGTATCTGAAGTTATAATAAAAGCTTGCACTATATTTCAGTTTCTAAACTGCATGCACAAACCTGTGAAGATCAATGTAACATAATGGTCAAGCTTACAATTGAATGGTAGGTGTCCTGTTGTTTATCTATATATGTTGCAATACCAATGATATCCACTTCTTACAAGGGAATGAATAGAAAACTGGAGCCTTATGGTATATTTGTTTTGGATCGGTTTCCACCTCTCTCATCTTATCAGGCTACGGTGATAGAGGACACTCACCTAATCTATATCTAGTTTTTTGTGTCATTTTATTCATCTGAAGTAAATAATGTTTATCCAGGAAAGAAAGAAAAACAGGACAAATGAAAAAGTGAAAATGTCACTACTTCATACCTCTGACTTCCCCAACCCTCTTCTGGGACAGACAGCTCTCTGCCCTACTTTTGAGCATAGGTGTATGGGAAAAGGTATGAGCAACTTTGTCAAAATGAACTATCGTATGACACGTCATGCAAACTAGTTTGTTTGAAGCATGCAAAAGCCTTAATGCACGCTACAGAACCCTCTACCTAAACTACAGTGTGTCTGAAAGCCAGGTTTCAGCCCCGATTTTAAATTTTCTCTGCTTTACATACTAACTCCCCTCAGAGACTTAAACACATTTCAGCCTGCTTCATGCAGTATATGTTAGTATATGGTGTCAACACCAGTATAGGAGCAGCTGCAGAAGTGGCTGGCTATGTCCTCAGCCTTGCAGTGATGTTGTGCTAGCAGTAAAGGGCATGCATTTGATCCTTAGGAAAGGATCTTTCTCTACCGATTTGTCATTCTACATACATTACACATATGCTGTTAAAGTACAACAGAGCTAATACATCTCCTCACAGCCTAAGCTTGGTCTCCTGCAAACAGTGTTGAAATGCATTTCCTACAACATTGTTGCCAAAATAACAAATAACCACTTAATTTCTATACAATGCAGTTAAATTGCTCCTTTCTTTGCTGTGGATAATTTTTCATTTTTAATGTGTCCTGTGCTTTTGTATACAGTGCTATTTGCAGGTATCTGTTTTAACACTTGTCCACATTATTTTCTCAAGGAGAAGAAAAGCAGGAATCTTGCCCAGTTTGGAGGATCTTCTTTTCTACACCATCGCTGAGGGCCAGGAGAAAATTCCAGCCCACAAGTTCATTACGGTGAGTGGCACGTGGCTCTGTCTAATGATTGTTTTTCCTGTTCAATCTCCATCTGCATCAGGAAGGCTCTCCCCTATCCCCCAAAGCATGGGTTGGTTTGAGTGCCATTCTGCTGTGATTAATTTCACTGTTCTAGCTCCAGTAGGTCTAGCAAAGTAGCCATATATTACAGGGCAGTGTTGTCTCTTATTGGTGCTTTGGGAACTACAGAGCTAGACAAGCAGCTGTGTCTTGTTTTGTTTTGCTTATCTTATCATGTAGGCCTATAAACACTCAAGTAGTGCAAACTACTCAGTCAAGGTGTAACTGGACATGGTCCAGACCCCACATATGTGGCTGATGTGTGGCTGTTCTGAGTAACAATGATAGCTGGCATGAGTAAGGATGAGTTCCATCAATTACAGGCAGTGAGACAACATAGATGTAGGATATTTAATATTCAATACTATCTATTAAAAAAGTAGAGCTGCAACAATTAGTCAATTAATCAATTAGTTGATCGAAAGAAAATAAATTGCTAACTACAGGAGGTCTTCAGGTTACAACGGTCTCGAGTTACGTCGTTTCGTGGTTATAACACACTCCCATAAATTACTTAAAAACCTAGTTTCGAACTAAGCGGTTTGGTTCGTAAATACGACCACAGAAATAAAGGTAAGGAATTGTTCTCTCTTTTTTTTAATTACAGTTTAATTTAATTACTGTAGTTTATATGTCCTTCATGTGTTGTGTGTACAGTGTGAGTGATTTAAGGTGTTAATTTAGGTATAAATTCCGAGTTGTGTCGAAAATCGGCTTACAACACGTCGTAGGAACGGAACTTGTTCGTAAGTCGAGTACCCCCTGTATTTTGATTAATCGATCAATCGATTAAGTCATTTTTGCAGCACAAATCCCAAAGTTTGATGGTTCTGTATTCTCAAATGTGAGAACATGCTGCTTTTCGTGGTCTTACATAATAGTAAATTCAATATTTTGGGGGTTTTGGACTGTTGGTTAGACAGAAGACATTTAATGACATCACCTTGTGCTCTAGGAAATTGTCACTGTTTTCTGATGTTATATACACCACCCGATTAATCAGTTAAACAACAAAATCTGCAGATTAATCAATAATGAAAATAGTCGTTAGTTACAGCCCTATTAAAAACCATGAATTTCTACCTTAATCTTTAATCAGTTGTATAAATGTATGATTGGTCTACATTAGGACTGCATGATAAGCATTTAAAATGTTATGATAAATGTAGTCGTTTTGGTAATAACGATAACATATCCCAATAAAATATGTGGTCTCAAGTCTGAATGACATGTGGCCGACTTTCAAGAAATAGAAATAGAAATGAAGTCAAACGCATCAGTCAGTAAACTGACTGATGTATTTCCTGAATGCAAGTTTCTTTTTGGTTTAAATCATTAACATTGCCATCTGCAGCTTTGTTTGTCCTGCACTCCATTTTCACCAGCAAGTTAACTTCCATGCCGGCCACAGACTCCGCCTACACAATTCTCGTGAGGCAGTAGACTAGATCTTGTGAAGTAGAGTACAAAGCACATTTAAAGACACATCAAGCTAAATGCATATTTATCATGGTTAAATTATTATCTATTGTGAAAATGAAAATTACAATAATATCGTCATACTCCTGATATCATGCAGCCCTAGCCTACACTGTTGAAAATACAAGATCTGTGGTTCTGCAGGCCTTAAAAGCTACTGGATTGCGGACTGGAGATCCCAGACTGAAGGAATGTATGGACATGCTGAAGGTCACCCTCAAATCCACCTCTGATGGAGTGATGTTGGATCGACACCTCTTCAAAAAGTAGGTGAAAGCTTACTTGAATAAGCATGGTTTTAGCTTTAAAATTAATGGTACATCCAAAGAGTATGTGACAGTGTGAAAATATTGGTCTTGCTACAACCACAACAATGAATAGTTGGGTCCTTTTTTCTTGGTATAAAATTGTGGCACTTGCTGTCATCCTAGCTAAACATATTTCCATTACCTCAATTATTGAATGGTTGCCTTGTTATTCTACAACCATTAGCAGGTTGTATAAATAAAATACATTTTTGAGGACATTTTTCACAAATTACTGTTCGCAAGGAAGGCCTGAAAGCTAGATGGTCTGTTTCAGATGATTGTGTCACATGAAACTATATCCTGTTTTGCTTTGTCATGTGTCAGACCTGACTGGTTTACTTTCAGTTGAATGCCAGAAGAAGCTTGTGTTGACTAATTTGTTTATATTTTTGTGTATTACCATTTATACTTGTGCCAGCTTGTTTCAGACCAAATTTAGCTCAGACTAGTGCAAGATTGGCCTTGTTTTGTTAAGCACTGTACTTGTGTGACTGGTTTTCTGATGAAAGACTTGCCCTTAGCAAATTGTACCTAGTGAACCTTGAAAATATACAACTCTATATATGGTTGACAGGAGTGGAATAGATACACATAGCCAGACACACATATGCACGTACATACATAATCATACATTTAAGTTAGTTAGCTTCCCTATCATAATTTTTATTTATCAGAATTATTTTTGATACGGAAAGCAATTAGATACACAGGATCAAATTTATTTAGTGTGATATTTGTTCTCTTTCTGTGGAAAACTTTTCATTTACTTTTCATTTTCATTTCACTAATTGATCTGAGCTATGTTACCAGACACCTTGAAATTGATACATTTTGCACCCCACTCTCCTATTTTAGAAAGATGGGTGAGCTGTGGAGAGTTTCAGTGTGTAGTGGCATTCTCAATAGTGGCCAGGTGGATCTATTGGGGCTGTCTGCTAAAAAGAGACCCAGTGAATAATAGTGTTGCATGGAGTTGACCTTGAGCAGCAGGAGATAACGGGTGAAAAGAGGCCAGCTCCAGGTCGGGCCCTGAGGGGCAGGCTGTCCAATGTGGCAGCCACATTACCATTGTTTTGGAAGACCTGTGCCTATTTAGCAGGTCAACACATCCCTATGGCTATTGTCACAGCCAAGCCATAACCAGAGCTCTTTGCTCCCAAAGTCATGCCAAAACCCACCCAAATATGTTACGCTGTTCAAGAGGAAGATGCTCACTCACTGAAAAGCTGGGTTATGCTAATGAGTCTCAAAAAATTAAGTGAGTGTTTCTCATGAGGACAATTATGGGGAGACAAGAAAGAGCTTTAAGCATGGAATGAGCTGTGCTTGTAGTCATTTTATGCCTGAAAAAGGTAAAAAGAAAATGGCATGATGTAGCGTAGCATGTCTGTGGAAATTGAATATTCTCATGCCAGTGTATTCTAGTCATCACAACAGTAGTAACATTCCACCTTGTAAAAAAGGAGCTCCTGCGATAAGATTTCAGTTTCCACTGTTTTTTCATGTGGAAAAATGTAGCAATATATCTTTTGACTTTTCCTTCATAGTGAGTTTTTAAAACATGATGTAAGAAATCCCCCAGATTTTTTCTGTTAGTATGTACATGTTTGTCCAAAGTCGCAAATGATGTCCTTTTCAAATGGCAAGATGGTTCAGGAATATTATTGTTGTTATAACAAGATAATGACCAGAACCAGGTGGTCATCCCATCTTATCTTTATTGAGCCCTCAGTGTGGACATCAGATGGCTCTGGCACTGGTGGTTGCAGAAATTAGTTGTTATCCTCAACTCATTTGATATACAGTGATTCCTCTCCTATTGAGGTAGTTACGTTCCAAGATCACCCGCGAGATGGGAAAAATCGCGAAGTAGAGGCGAGATAGTTATTATATTATTTACGTATATATTAACCCTTTACGAACCTCCCCCACACTGTTATCAACCCTGCCTAGACCGTATTACCTTTTCCCACACTCTTTTATGTAAACACTTTTATGTAAAATATAAATGGAAATACAACACGTACATTTTAAATACATTAAATACCTGTACATTAAATACATTGTAAAACATTTTAAATGTAAATTAAAATTTGCACTAAAATTTGTACATGCACTAAACTACTGTAAATGGAAATACACATGTAAAGGTAAATCTTTTTTTAAAGGTAAAATTTTAAATTAAGAATGAGAAAACATTCTAGTTGATTTTTTACTATATTTTTTACTGTTCATTTTTTAAGGTTAGAAAATGCTTATTTTATCACGAAAATAATGAATCATGGAATTTTAAAAATTCTATACCGCCACACAAGGCCAGTTCAGTACTGCGAACATAGGACATACGGGCATCTTAGATTTCCCAACCCAAATCTTGTTTACCCGTACATACAGGTTTTTTTTTGTTTTTTGCAATACCCTGTATGTATGTGTTACAAAATTTCTTTTAATTTATTTTTTTTTACTGTTTTTTCCCTTTTTGGCTAGAAAATTACTATTTTTTCACGAAAATAATGAAAATATTGGAAATTTAAACATTTTTAAATACCGCAAAAATCGGTGATAGTGCAAAAATCCACGGGATGGGATTACATATAATGTACATAAAAAACCGCGATGCAATGAGGGAGCGAAAGCAGAACCGCGATACAGAGAGGGAACACTGTACTTAAATAGTTTTGGTGTAGACCTGTTTTACATGGCATTTCGTAGTGATAGTCGTTAAGAAGTACTGTGGGATGTGAAATGCTTTCCCTCATTCGTGTTTGTTAGCCTCCCAGATGTGTTTCCCATGTTCTTACTGGATACTCTCTTCTACTGATAGGTGTGTCCAGAGCAACATTGTGCTGCTGACCCAAGCTTTCCGTAAGAAGTTTGTCATTCCTGACTTCCAGTCCTTCACCTCCCACATTGATGAGCTGTATGAGAGTGCCAAAAAGCTGTCTGGAGGGCAGGTGGGTAGTAGAACAGATAACTTATCTATAACCAGATGGTCTATATCACCTATGAAAAGATGGTCATTTCCTGAATTCCACTCCATCCTCTTTACACACAAAAGTTGGTAACAAGTAGGGGATGCTTGGATACCAATTTTTTGCCTACTGAGGTCAAGTACAAATCTGTACAAGTATCTGCTGATAATGTGTACTGATACAAGTACTTTGAATGTATTCACTTTTGCACCTCCTATGGATTTCCAGGACATCAAACCAAGCTTCCGTGACAAACATTGGACGCATTTTTGTGATTTCTGATGTATATTTATGAAAAATGAGGTGTAAGGTCTATCAGTTTTGCACAAGAATAGCAATTCAAAAAGGATTTAATTAAAACTACCAAAATTCAACTTCGAATTCAAACCTGATATGTTCAGATTAAGTGTAAAATAGAGGTGCAAAAATATCACATAGTGTACCTACAACAGTCAATGCAACACTAGAAATGCAAAAGAAATGTCAAACATAAATAGGTTTTCTCCACAATATCAGTTTGCTTCTCAAATGCACAAGACTAGCAATCTCATCCACTGACTCTACATTTTCTGCCATAATGTCACAGCTGCAAGGCTGGTTACAACTATAACAATGGCTAGCTAGCTGAATACGGCTTCAGTGCTCATGATGCCAAAATGCACAGATGAAAAATCAGCTTCTACACAGTCGAGCGGTGGGTTTAACCACTGCATTGTGCATTATTTTTACAAACTTAAGTTTGATTAGAAGTTTGGAAATTGTTGTAATAGTCCTAGTAGGCATAAAAGGTGAGACTGAAACTATCCATGAGTCCCATTTAAAATAATGTACATTTATAAAGCAAGATTGGATGACAGTAACGCTGGACAATATATTGGATAGATTCTATATACTCAATTTTTTACACAAGATATGATAAGTTGCTATGTCCTAATATCGAAGCAGTCTCACTTGCGTGCTCTTAAAATCTCTCAGACACTCACACCACTGTAACCACGCCCATCAATCGTTGTTGTGTCAGGTGTCCTGATAATTCAAAATGGGAGAGAATCGCGAAGAGTAGGCTGCTGGAGCTGAGGAAGATCTAATTCTGAAACAGTCATGTGTCTGCTGTATGGAAGTTGTTTGGATTCAGGAAGGAACACATGGAAAAGAATATAGTCTTGTGTAAATTGCGTAAAAAAATAAATAAAAAAAAAAAAACATCAACAAAAGGTAGCAGCACCACCTCAAACCACACCACCCAGTGCAGAACAATGAATCCACCAAACACCATGAGGCTAGTTCTGCTAGTGATACCATTAGCGTTATAAGAGATATGCTGTGTGCGGAATTATGTTTTGTAAACAATTTATTTGAACTTTACAGCAACGATTAAATGATATGTGGTGTGCAGTTTTTGTGTTTAAAAAAAATAAAGGCTGTTATTTAACATTATACTTAGTTTTGACGTCAACTCAGTGTTTTAGATAAAGTATTGAAATATTGATATATGTATCATATATCGCCATTTTTCTACAAACTATTTTGATATTGTTTTTAAGCCATATCGCCCAGCCCTAGATGACAGGCATTCCATGACATTCAGGCATATTAGTAAGGGGCATAAACTGGAATGTACACTGCTGTGTCTTTCTTTATGGAATATTAAACATTTTAGCTCCTTTTATTAAAAACAGAATGTTTTCTAACAAAGTGTTATATCTCATTGTCTATAGGTTGCAGACTATATCCCCCAGCTTGCCAAATTCAGCCCAGACCTGTGGGCAGTGGCCCTGTGCACAGTGGATGGACAGAGGTAAGCAGTGCATTAAGAGTTTTACTGCTTGACCATATGTAAGGCAGCTGGATTTAAAATGAGGCTAGATAGACCTGCGGGTTCTGCAGATTGTTATATTATTTTAGTGTTTTGCGGGATGAATGTAAAGATTATCCACCATGCATTTAAAGCAGAGAACATTAAAGTTTGTATGTGCTGAGCAGTATAATTTCACTGGTCTAATACAGAGACCACATTCCATGTTGTAAAACTTTCAATGTTTTTACCCTGATCTTTAGAAGGAAAGTGAAGTCCTCAGTTTGTGATTGCCTTGTTTTCTAAAACCAGGATGGATTTTCAAGGAATTAGAATTTGAATCAAGGATCCAGGAAGTGTTTTTGAGAGCTACTTTTACTTTTTAGCTCAATGTTTATGGTTCAATGTGGAAACAAAGTCATTTTGGATGATAAAGCCCTTTTTTCAACAAATCTGTTCATTTGTGGACCACAGAACCGGGTGGGCCAGTAGGGCCCCAGACTAACGTATTTTAACCTATGTGCCAAACATCTCTCATGTCCCTATTACAGCAAGTGCTGACAGATCCTTTACATGAAAATATACCTATGGTCCATCTAGACTCAAATGAGACTTAATGACTTGAAGTGTGACACAAGGAAGATGTAGCCAATGTAGACATAATTGCCATTGCCATAGATTTTATTCAGAGGAATTAGAAGAAGTTCTTTGGGAATAAAAATTTGGATTCAAATAAGAGGTGGGGTTTTGTCATGTGTGGCCCAACCGGTAAATAATATGTTCTGCAGTCCTTGTGCTCATTAGTTAATCATCTAGCCTTGTTTTGGGAAAGTTCGACATGAAAAGACTGATGGAAATATGCTGTACATCTACATAGGAATTTAAATAGTGGTCCTTATATCTTTGTGGCAATTGATCCAGCAATAAAAGGATGATGAAAGCACAACTGCACAGGATATTTGTTTTGCTGTATTACTCTTATCTTTAAAGCCATAATTAAACTTTACAATATGATTTTATGGTTGTGAAGGGCATGTATGTTATGACTCAGCCTTTTGTTGTTGTGTATGTAAAAATATATGCTTTATTATTGTATTATTTTGGTCTTTGTTTAAAGACCAAGTAAAGAACAACCATTCCAGTCAGCCTCTGCCATAGCAAAATCTGATAGGTTAATTGATATTTTATATTGTGATGAATTGAATTCAGTGCTAAAATAAGGTTTCTTACACCTATAATATGTATTTAGTTCATTAATCATTAACACCACATAATTGTAATCAGACAAAGATATATGCAAAAAATTTAAAAAGTATACTAAGGGGTACAATACTGATAAAAAGTATTCATTCTGACAGACTCAGGTTCAGCCCCCCTAATGAACAGTTGATTCATGGACACGGATCAAGATACAGTCATGAAAGAAAATGAAGAAAATAAAGTACCAAAACAAAGGATGTCTCTCCCAATATATCATACGCCCCACTCACCACTGCTAGAGTGTTGGAGTGAGGACCCAAACATGAATCCTAGAATGCAAGGAAGGGCAAAAAACCCAAACTTTAGTAAATTCAGCAGAAAGCTTTACAATATATATGTTCAAAGGTGGAGGGCTAATCTCTCTCCTTTTTTGCCCATGCCTAGTTAATTTATGATCAGTTGGTGACCTGAAGAAGTCTGACCCCTTTTTATAATTTTGGATGGAAGCACTTGATAACATAAAAGGTCAGAATTCTGTCATCATGAATTTTGTTTAAACTCTAAACAGCTGTGTAGACCAGTAGAAAACTTCAAGAAGAATATTTATTCTGGTTTAGACTGATGTATAAATTCCAACCTAGTGCCCATAGATAGAATCAAGAAATTGTAATGGAGGGTATTGGAGGAGTTCAGATTAATTTCAGATTTTCAAGTTTGCGGCATTTGTAGAGAACTGCTTCACCACCCACCTCCTGTTAACACATACACATTCACACACACACACACGTACACACTTGAAAATGTATTGATCTAAAATGTAATTAAGAGACATTCACTGCATGCCTGTTGTCAAATTTCCATGCTACTGTCCTTTTTTCGAACCTATAGACTGATCTGAGCTGGGATTTTGAAAAATCAACATGGCTGAATGTTCTTTTCTTCTTTTTTCCATCCTCTCTGGCATATTTTTGTTCTTATTGTGCAACATATCTCATAACAGTGGATCTGTAAAGTACGCTGACCCTGTCAGCCTTATCATTCTCTCGTGTTCTCTGTCATAATACCTTCGCTTTGTTTTGCAATTTGCCATCAAGAGGATACTGACAGTTGCCTTTTTGACCTTTTACCTCTGTCCTCACACACAGGCACACGGTGGGAGACACTAAAGTCCCATTCTGCCTGCAGTCGTGTGTGAAGCCGCTGAAGTATGCCATCGCAGTGCATGACCATGGCACTGAGTATGTGCACAAGTTCATCGGGAAAGAGCCCAGTGGCTTACGCTTCAACAAACTCTTCCTGGATGAGGACGGTGAGGATTAATTCTTAATGGCCCACACTCATTTCCACCAGGGATTATCATGATTATTTCTGTCTGCTTTTTTCAGCTTTGCAGTAAAGAATGGAAATCTGATTATGGAAAAACACAAACTGAGCAATGGAATTTTTTCTTTTGAAAACCACACCAAAAATAGAGATATGCATATGAAATACAAACATATAGCAAAAACAGGGATATTCATGCACATATCCTTTGGGATGGTTGTCTCATTAACCTTGTCATGACACCCACAGTTGAGCTATGTTGGATAATATTTTTCAGTGCGCTTTAAGTATGGAATGCAGCAAAATACATTTTTTTTGCAGTGGTAGGTGATATGAAAATTCAGAGCAAGGCCTCTCTGCCACAATGTTGCCATGGCAGCCAGATGAAATATTAATGAATGAATGAGAGGCCGCTTCAGCATTGCTAATAATGTGTCACATAGCCTTGCTGAACCATTTCTACCACTGTGTTCGATCAAGCTTAGGACGATATCAGTGCAAATCTGCAACTGCGAGGTACTGAGGAAAAAGAAGTGCCTGTTTCCTCATACACAAAAGATCATACACATTCGCCTGAAAGAACAGTGGCCAGAATTACTAAAGGATTGCGACTACTTTTCAGGCATAAAAGCAGCTGCTAAAATGTCCCAGTATTTACGTGTGAATTGCTAAACAGTCGCATTGGGTGAAAATCGCTATTAAGATGGAATTTGCTGGAATTTGCACTTTGTGACTTTGCTGTTCATATGTAGTAACATCTGTAAAAGTGTATGTATATCTGGGATGAAGGCTCTTAAACAGAGTGGAGAGGTGGGTGCAAATGAGGTCAATTAAGTATTCTGTCCAATTTACTAAACCTAGCAGTATGAGGGACTCCCCTCTTTGCTTGGGCATTTTTACGATTTCTGAAAGCAGGCGGAAATTTTGCGCTGATACACACTATACCTCTCACTCTCTAGAAGGCATGTTAAGTTGATCTTTCTCCGCATATAGCAGAATAAATATAGAGATGTTCTTCCATCTAAGAATTATGCTCTTTCAGTTAACGGAACAACAAGTAGTGAGTAGCGGTATAGGTTACACAGTCACAGGATAATCACTTTACCAGAGGAATTTGCCACACATATTAAATACTGTATGGGCTATGGTAAAGTGGGGGGGTGGGGAATATTGTAACACAGAAAACTTGTAACACTTTCAATTTCGCCAAACAGGAGTAAGCCAGAATCATGTAATCATTTGTGTAGAGGCCCACTTCCTACCTGAGCTCATATGTAGAGTGTAATTCCTCTGTGAGCAACTCTAAGTTTTATAATCAAAAAACTGATTGAGGTAAAGTCATTTTTTCTTATTTCCTCTACTGTTCTTTTTGTTACCCTATACCTAAAAATTTAATTTTGAATATGATGTCACACCAAAACTTTCTCCTCTTGGTTGGCGTTCCTACGCTGTCATACGGCATTTTTAAGCTCCTGATGGCTGTTATATTAGTTTTATTTTTCTTCAGGTTCCCGCATTACTTGTGCCTGATTGCTCCCTATTCATTCCACAGTGCTTTGTTATCTGGATGTGTAAGCATGCCATATCTGACCTTCTTTTGTTTCCTACCGCAAAATTGCCAAAAGAGGGCGTTTAAGTTTTGATTGTGTGATTAGAGCTAGTCTTACTAAATCGGACGTTATTATTTCAGTATTTGTGACCGGAAATGTTTCACAATATAGCGATTATTTTTGCGTATGTTTGTCCCAGTGTATTTTCATCGTCACTTCAGTAATTCAGTCTTTGTAGAACTTAAGTATCTCCCTTGGGGAACTCCTTGGAATGCATATTCCGTAGATAGACCTCATTAATTTAGGAGCACCCAAATTAAAGGTATCTAACTTACTGGTGGCCTTTGGAAAAACATATCTAAAGCTTTGATAAGGTGTCACTATTCCTTTGAAGGAATTTCAGTTAGTAGAGCATTTGAACTCCTTGTGAGTAAGCTATTAAATGAATGCCAGACTAATATTGCTGTTTTGCTGGCTGAAAATGTTACATTTGTTGATTGTTTTTTTTTTTTTTTTTTTTTTTTTTTGAACTGTTTTTAGTCGTTTCAGTTGTTTTTATTTTAATAAATAGGTTGCATTAATATGATCATAGTTTAATTGTACTAAAGAATTAATTCTGTTGACTGTTTTTGGTGGTTACTTTTTAGATTTAATCAGTCTCAGTCCAAGTGATCTCTGCTTTATCTTGTTATTCTGCTATCTCACAGTTTCTAAGAACTGGCAATGGAAAAGTATTTGTTTTGTTTTTCAGAGGAAGATTAATCAGTCAGAGGAAGTGTTGTAACACCTCCTGAATACTGTTGCAATTGTGAGCTTAAACATTCTTTCAAGGGCCATATTTATTGTACCTGGTGTAACTGCTCCACTGCCCTGTTGTCCCCGGATTATCAGAGTATTGAACTCTCACTGCTAGATTTACTAAGGAATAGTCGCAGCCAAAAAATATTTGCTATATGTGAAGACTTTTGCAAATACTAATATTCATGATCGATTTACCAAGACTAGCTGTAATTACGTCATGGAAAAATAAACATCCTTATTTAGCAATTTTTTGTTATGATAGAACAATATGCTTTTAAGCCACACAACTATACTTTGAAAAGATCTTGATGCAAGGACATGTGAAGTTAAAAGTGGCTCCACCATAGCCAACACAGTATTTGATCTTTGGGTGTGCGACTCAAGTTCCTCCAATAGTGCAATCACCCTGTGACTGTGCAACTTTATATCACATCACATCAGTAATGCTGTTAGTTTAAATGACAGAGGGTAATTCTTGGACAGAAGAGGATCTCTTTTCTTATTTTGGTTTGCCTTTATCTGCTGTATCTTCACCTGGCTCTGATGACTGTTGCTATATGTGGGAGAGATCAACTTTAAAGAGTGAGCGCTATAGTCTGTGTCAGTGCAAAATTTCCACCTGCTTTCAGAAGTCTTAAAAATTCCCACTCAAGCCCTCCCAAGCTTCAGTAAATTAGATGGAATACTAAAGCAGCCTCATTTGCAAAATCTCCATCCTGTTTTAGCACCTTCACCCCACAAATACATATAAATGAACATATTTCCCTATGGATTTAGAAGAAAGTCGCAAAATGATGTAGTCCCTGCAAATTCCATCTTAATAATGATTTTTTACCCAGTAGGAGCGTTTACATGGACACAAGTAATTCAATTGCAATCGGATTGACGGCACAATCGGGTTATAGAGTTACAGTGGTGATAGCAAATTTTCGTCATGTAAACGCTCAATCGGATTGCTTCTCACAGTTAGGTGGTTTGCGCATGTGCTGTAGCCATGTCACATTTTAAATTTTCTGTCAATCAGTCCCATTATTTGGTGATTATTTTACTCTGGTGAAACATACTCTGGTGAGATGTTTGACCGGCCCTGCTACCATGCCCTTGCAAAATAGGTAGGCTAACTTTTTTACTGTGCTCTTGTGCACACCGAACTGATTGGATACAAGACGGTATTCAGCACAACTCCCGAACTTGTAAAGAACTGTTGCAACGTGCATCACAAGGGGAATGGGAGCCCTTACTGTATGCCATTCGACATCTGTGGACTTGACAAGAACAACTTTCTCCAACCAGTCCTTGCTTTGCACCTACATCCACAGGAAAGTTTTTTGAGGAGTAGGAAGCAAAGTCATTGCTGTGTGCATGACGGCATCTTGTTCTCACCTTGCCATGTCCAAAACATGAAATAAAATAAATGTGTTAAGTTGTAGTTGCTGTTTTAAGTCCAAAAGCAGCCAAAGGAAAAGGTTAGCCAGGATTCGTGGCACATCCATGTTCATCAGAGCCAGTCTATGCATGCAGAATTGTTCACTCCAGATGTAATCCGATTGGACATGGGACACTCATCAATCACATCACTTTTGTAGCGCCTATGTATACGGCACTATCGGAATGACCTAATCGGAACGATTGTAATCGGATTTAAAAAAAGTGTCTCATGTAAACACACCTATTGTGACTGTTTAGTAATTTGTAAATAAATAGCACAACATCACAATCCTTTAGTAAGTCTTTTAATTTCATGTAAAGAATTTAGAGGATTAGCAAATAAGGTCATGACAGATCTGAACAGTGATGTTGAGCTGCTTGTCACATGCTTTTTTGTGATGCCTATGTACTTTTACCTTATGCAAGAAAATAGTGAATCAAACCTTTTAAATCCAAATTCCTTAGAAAAATGTTAACATTTTGTACATTTTCTGTTTTGATGACCATAAGCAATGGAATTTTTTTTACAGATAAACCACACAATCCCATGGTGAATGCTGGTGCAATCGTGTGCACCTCCCTGATCAAGGTAAATGACTTCATTCCTTTGATATGGTTCTATGAACAAATATGTTTATCAGTGGTTGTTCTGCCTGTGCATTGTGTACTAAATGCAGTGTCCTCTTACCCTCAATCAAGACAAATGGGCAAAAAGATGAGTTTTGATATTTTAGAGAAGTTATAATATCTGTAATATCTGAAAATTCACATTTCATCTGTAGGAAAATATTGTGGTAGAACTTACTGAGCTAGTTTTCCAGCTCATGTCTTAACAGATTAAAGCTGTGAGTAATCATGCTGAAAGCAATGTGCTCTGGCAAGACCAGCCACTGTCCTCAGTGATGACAACCCAACTCATGCAACAGACTGAGTGGTGCCAGTTCAATGCAGTTTGTTATCACATCAAATCAACCTGACAGGGTCCTGCATGTGTAAAAACACTGTTAATTTTGAAAATAGAGACAGATTCCTGCTGTTCAATTCGGGATTGCCACCCATTCTATGAAAACCTGGCGCTAATAGTTTTTGCTGTATGGTTCAAGACAGTATGGTCTGTCCACATATGTAGATTGACCATATTACATATTGTACAGCTGACATTGTCAACACAGGAACAACAGGATGCTCACTCAGAAATGGAGATCAGTTTTGGCTTGGTCTTTGAAGGGGATAGGAATCATAACACAGTATTTGTAGTGGTACAGTCAAGTGTTTTAC
Organism: Albula goreensis; assembly: GCA_022829145.1. Classification (NCBI taxonomy): domain Eukaryota; kingdom Metazoa; phylum Chordata; class Actinopteri; order Albuliformes; family Albulidae; genus Albula; species Albula goreensis. Next base: position 20,701,883 of record CM040745.1, read on the forward strand.
AGTTTGTACTGCTTATATTTGTACATTATTGATGTAAAACATTTTTAGGTGAAGGATCTCTTGGTATTGATCTCCAAATGCATACTGTAGGTGCTTCAATGAAGACTAAGCCTTCAAAGGACACGTATGTGGTTTGCTCTATGCTTTGGCAGATAAGAATTCTCTTTTAGTGTTGTTATGTTACAGTGTAACTACCAGCATTTTTAAACATCATGCCGTCATCTGGACTTACTTCACTTATACCTAGTGCTCTGATTTAGTAAAAACCCTAGTGTTTTCTTTACTGCACTTCCATCTGATTCACTTTAAAAGAAACTGACCTTAATCTTCATGTTAGAAAAAGCTGTACAAGGTTGTCATTATCACCATGTAGAATGTATGTCATGTTGTTCAAATTAAAAATCATTTTAGAAAATGATCCAGTGTTTCCACCTGGGTTTTGGGTCAGTACTGCAGTTGTTTGAGGAGGGAAAGGAGGTGTTGGTCACTTACAGCAGTTGGCGAATAGTGGTATGGGTGTGTTGCGTGGGCATCTTACCTGTGATTGTCTTCATCATTATGTCATGTTTATGGAATGCGAAAATGTTGCCATTATAATTCCAATCACAGGCGAAAAAGCTAAATTAACAATTGTGACAAGTGGATTTATTTCCACCATCTAGAAATTTAAATTTAATTTTCTTGTATTTCTGATGAATAGTATTAACTGCAGAAATAATACGCAGTTAAAACAGTTTCATCATCTTCCTCTTTATATTCCTTTATATGCCCATCAAAATAAAAATAAAGTTCCACTTTGAGCATTCAGAGCAGCCATCATTTGTTACATAGGAGACAAAAGACATGTATCGAATGCATTGTAATTGTGCCGATGTCATCCCCCACCCCCCTACCCCTCCACCCTTGCAGTGCCTTGAGCCCTGACACTGAGGGGAAACACTGTGATCGCTGCTTGATCACAGAATAAGGACTTGATTACACCAATGGGCATGGCATGTACAGTACATCTTGGTTACAGTCAGGTAGTCAGGTCAATACAACTTAACTCCAGGTTCGTTTTGGAGATGGCAATTAATCATAAAAGAGCCATTCCATGCCAACTCCATTAATTTGTGTTTTCCTTTGTTTTAGCAGGTAATTTTGAGATGTACAGTTTCTGAAAATTTGAGCTTTATACTTTGTTTCATTTTCGCAGTAGAACAATTTAAAGCTCACTGGGTGTCATGATGAAAAAATGTGTAGTGATATAAACAATTTTTAGAGATCCAAAAAATGTTTTAGGGAAATGTTTGTGGAATTCATATCTGGTATCAAAACATGTTATCTGTGTTCCTTTTGAAGATATTTGCCCATAAAATATTATATTCGTTAGGAATCATTTGGGGGTAGTATCTCAGAAAAGTGAACTTTTATGTGTTACTTTATTTGTTTATAAGAGTCATAAGAGAGCACTCTCTCATTATTTAAAAAAAAAATACATAATACAAAAATGCATGTTATTCTAAGGTGGTTCTTTTCATTTGATCATAACAAAAACAAAACTCCCTTAGGATGCCAGATATTTATTCTACACACAGAATCCCCCTTTTTTCTAAAGATAACAGGGCTTTTCCTTACAAAATTATGGACATGTAATGGCATGGCACATTTTAATTGCAGCACCCAGCAAAGTTTACTTTTCTATACCAGGAAGAAAAACTGGAATATGGAACTCAAATCTTCAGGAATTTTATATCTTATTATTATCTATCCACACACAGAAAAAAACCCAACCGGTGCTGTCGTGCAATTTCTGGGAGTTGGCATGGAAGACCCCTTTAATTTTTAAGACAGTGTACCTTTTTCCAGGAAATATATAATTAATCATTGTATAACTGCTAAACTCCTATATTATATTATTGTCAAGTCCTTGTACTTTGGTCATGCATTGTACACAAAAGACATGATGTCTGATTAAAAATAGTCCTGTTTTCCGCTTCTTAATCTCCCCACATAAACCCCCAAGGAGGAATGCTTTACATACTTGTTTTTGGACCGAGATGATTCACTCTATTCAAATGGAGGACATTGAATGGTTAAATTCTTAGGGCTGGGACCAAAGAATCAATGCATCTAGGACGTTAACCTTGTTAAAGAGTCTATAAATATAGGGGGCACAACTATGCTGCTGAGAATGTAATACCAGGCAGCTTCCTTTTTCCTAAAATCAAGTTTGCAAGAACATGTTAACTGTGTTTGAAGTAGAGTGTTCAAGCTTAGGTTTGAAGTTCAGATATTTACAAGAATATACAAGAACAGTGCTTTCTTTTTATGTTTTCAGTTCAACCTATACATTGGATTTTAACTATAACTGCTTTTACATGTAGCTGGTGTTCATGCTGATAAATAAGATGCACGGAGATAGTGTGTGCTTACTATTGAATATGTTTTTCCCCTAAGTAGCCATTACTCTCTGTTAAAAGTAAATGCACTGGACATATCACAGTGTACTATTGACATGGTTGAGGCTTGGTGATAATGACTCCACAGTGGAATTAATGTTGTACACACTTGGAGATTAAAAGTTTTATACAGTAAGCAACTTGAGGTCATGTTTTATGAAAATTATACGTGTACATTTATATTTATGAATAAATCAAAGTAAAGTGTAAATTCATTAATAGCTTGTAATTGTAGTACCATCTTGTGAACTTTGTTTAAAAGCATGAAAAAATCCATGTCTCCCATTTATGCAATTGGTAGTGATGGCAAATACTGTCCTTAATATCAAGAAAATACGTACATGGTTGCAAACTTGACTGTTTGAGACAATTGTTTAACGTTGATTTGAATGAAGGAAATGAGGTGTTCTCTTTGTGAAAAATGTTGATGAGAAATCACTTTGAATTGTAAGGTACATCAGTGAGCACTTCTTTCTTCATTTTCCCCTCAGTTTTCCAACAGGGACTATCATTGTTCACAGTAAAGAACAAGTCATCGTGGGTCATCTGATATAGTCTCAAAACTCAGTTGTGCCCAAAGTACTGTCTTCATACAGACACAGTTTTATCACTTTGTCAAGGCCAACTGGCATTACATAAAAATCTGCTGAGAGGCAGTTGGTTTCAGGGTTTCAGCAATTTGTTTTTACTCTTAGATTAACTTTGGTTTTGGTATGAAAGAGGAGGGAATTGACTAAATGCACTCTCCAAATCTCTCCAAAAGACGACATATACCACATTGTGTCTATCGCCCCTCCCCCCTCACATTAGTGTCCCCCTATATCTACCCACAAGAACATAGCACGGATCACAGCCTAAGAGTACAACAGCACATTAGACATTACAATAAATATGAATTTTTATATATCTTTTGGAATCAGCATCTAGACATGTTACTGATAAAAATTTTAGGAGGTTAAGTTTATGACAGCTATAGCTGGCATAGAGTTGTATTTTACTGTTTGAAATCCCAGCATGCATTACGTTAAAGTCCCAGCCCTATTAATTGTCTAATACAGGGAGTGGATTACACTCGGTGGCCGTGTATGCTTCAGTTCACCTTGTGGTCAAGCACTGTATCTTCCTCCCCTGTTCCCTCCCCCCTTATTAGACATTAATGTCATCTTATGCCTCAGTGTACATTTGAAGATGTTGGAATGATTTACATGATAAGTTGTAACAAGTTATGCTGTTGTCCATGGAGAGAGAAGCTGATCAGCTGGGATCATGTGTGGAAAGCCCTTTGGCAGCCTGCAGCAGAGGCCCTGACCCCTCTGTAACCTGCTCCCTGAACCACATGCTGCTACTCAGGACTTACTCTTCTGTCCTTGTGCTCCTAGCCTTGCAATTTCAGTCACTGAGTTCTGACAGAAAGGTGCTGTGCTATTATCCTGTCTGAGAACAAATGTTAAATTCCTCCATTTATACATAAAGCTCATTCACTTAAAAATCACTAAATCGTAATAATAACAGTAATCATACATGTGGTAAATACTTGACTGAATCACTGATGAAGGCAGATGCAATCCTATATCACATTTGGTACTTTGCAAATGTCAAGGCTATAGCTAATTAAACAAGACCTTTTCTTGCCATTCCTTAACTATCACCACTCTGCCTGACAGGGTAATTTTGTAGTATCTTTCTGCTGTAACAATGCTTAATATAATCACTGTTACTGGTTATTAATAGTTGAATTTACTTATTGAAATTTGGAATCCCTAAATTGTGTTACTCTTAATAAAAGAAATGTTCCCTTAGTTTAATGTTTTATTTAGTGCAGTGTAGAATTGTCCGTCAAGTAATTTGGTTTAAAACATGGGAAAGCAAAGCATGTTGTCTTTCCCTCATAATCTGAAGAATTTGGGAAAATATGGAATTGTGTAATGTCTTTTTCAAGGCTTTTTTGTGGTTTATATGTTGTTACATATTTTACAGCATTAGGATCTATGGGATATTTTGACTACTGCAACAGTTCAATGACGTTGGTAATTTTTACTTTCAATTATTTTTTCCGCATTGAACAAATCTGGATTTCAGATTTTATAGCGTCCCTGTAAACATTCCCATTCATGAAATGCATTTTGTCCACAACTTGAATACACTACTATATGGAACAGTAGTGAATGGTTTGGACCCTGAACATGTGTAGAAAGGAATGGCAGTTTGGATCTGACCTGCTACACACAATAATTAATTTCATACATATATTTTAATATTATTTGTTTGTGTTGTTTGCACAAATATAAAGAGAACATTCCCTGTGCCACTATATTTTTTGGCAAAGCTAGCAATACTATGAATAGTCATACTTCTTAGTCCTTCCCTCCTGAAATAGAAGGTTAAATCCAGTTGTCACATATGTACTTACCCTTCCTCCTCCAGTGCTTCTTTTTTCCTCTCTGAATGCCACGTGTGATATTAGCCTCCCTGCTGTTCTTCCCCACCCGCACCCCACCCCCGCTTCTCCCCTGACAGTGCGCTACTCGTTAATGAGTGTTGATGCGCAGAGTCATCCAGATTAGACGTGTTAGTCTTAATCCTCACGTGTAGCTGTTGACCTACAGCATACCTACTATACTGTATCTCACTTGTACTGTCTCTCTCTCTCTCACACAAACACACAACACAGTATTGTCATACAATCACAGTCGTAACAGATGATATGCTGTAGTATTTTTTTCAAGATCAGCCTGTTTATTTTATATTGTTTTGATAAAAATGAATTTTACTGAAATTTTTACTGCAGTATAAAAAACTGTTCCAAAATAAGGTAGAATGAAAATCAAATGATATAAAAATTATATGAGGAAATTGTGCAAATAGACATTTACACCTTTGTAGATTCTATGAAGACATCCACTTAGTTGCCTTGAAATTTCATTTATAGTTAGTTTTAGTTTAATTTGCCTTAATATTTCTGCCTTATGGCTATAAAGTTGCCTGATTATTTCTAGAAACTGTTTTCATATACATCATGTATTATGTTCTTGTACCATAAAAGCTACAGAAACAATACAAGTATTCTTGTAAATATAATGGGCCCATTCATTGGAGTTTAAATTCACAGTAGTAAACTGTGACAATATTAATGTGCATCAAAATGTGCCAGAATGTGTGTTTGTAGCATAATTGTAATGGAAATTGTATGTGTAGTATATCATCTTTTTTTGTAAATTATAGCCCTAGTCTCTTGAGCTAAGGCCATTGTGTTAGTGCTATTTTGCTGTTGTCTTCAAAATAGTTGCAATTTTGTTCAAATCAATAAACTGACATTCATCCTTTTTTATTATTTTTGTCTTTCAGCAAGGGGCAAGTAATGCTGAGAAATTTGACTATGTGAGTAAAGTTGGAGTTATTTTTCTAAGTAGCTATCCAATGGTCACACATGTATATAGGTACTATATACATACCTATACATTTGGTCATATACATTTTTGATAACTAATAAAACATAAACTGTCAGGGATTCCAGGAGTGTTCATATTTTTCAGCATCTAAAGAGTCTGAGTATTTGAAATACATACTTGCTTGGGTCTCTTAACTTTTTGAGTAAAATTAGTTGCTTTTGATTCATTTATCCCACAGGTCATGAACTTTCTGAATAAAATGGCAGGGAATGAGTATGTGGGTTTCAGCAATGCAACGTGAGTACTAAAACACTGGCACACTGCACTAACATACAGTTACATTTGGTATTTCTTAGTTTTGTTTGGCCTTCATCTATTAAAATTCTCAGTAGAAGTGTTTGCTGTATTTAGTTCAATCAGGCTGACAGTAATATGGCTAATACTTAGGGAAGCTAAGAATAAGAATACGATCCATCATGGTACATATCTTAAAGATCCCAACAGTAAAGACATCAGAGATATCTGAGGTGTACTGAGTGATGCAGGAAGAGAGTGAAAACCAATCTGTGTTGCTGATGAGCTGTATCCCTTCTGACCCAGATTCCAGTCAGAGCGTGAGTCTGGGGACAGGAATTTCGCCATTGGCTACTACCTGAAAGAAAAGAAGGTCAGTTGTGGCTGGCTCGGGCCTTTGGGGTTGCTTGTGCTTGTGCATTTCTCCTTCCTTTATTTGTCTTTTCCCTCTGTCTAATCAGCTCTGTCTTGATTCACTTACTGTGTCAACCTTTGGAAAATCTCCACTCTGAACACGAGGCTAAAGATTCAGACATTTTGAAATTTTAATCACACTCTGAATAAGGCATTTGGTTTGGAATTGTTTTATATGCTTCTGTAAATCTTACATAAATATAAAGTTAAGTAGATCAGATCCGCTACTTAGTTTGAGTATGGATATGTTATGCATATCTTTTACTGTATTGCCCAGCTCTTTATATTTTTCTGTTCTTTGGATATAGTATATAATATGTACTATAATATACTACAGCACTTGTTATTGTACTGTATATGACTAAGTGTGCATTTCTTGTCTTTGAAAATGAAACACCCAGATCTTGGTGCCTGTCATCCTCCCATGACTGATATAATTACATTTGTTGCCAGCTGTTTTTTTTTTTTTTTTTTTTTTAAATCAGTGGCCAGATCCAAAGCACAAAATATGCATTCCAGCTCCAGATGCTCTTACCCAGCCACAGTGCTGCCATAAATCACATGAAGATCTGAAATATTTGGGCAGGTTCTGCCACCTATTTTGAAAATGGAATCTGGTTTCCTTAACGCTACACTTTGCTGCCTGTCAGTAAACTGAAAGCATTTCCCATACACACAGTAGTTCATTTTAGCCTACCCTACTGGCTGACTCCTTACTGACAGACACAAACAAACATAGAGTTTTATTATTCTCTACTATAGAGTATTATTATGCAGCCCTATTACGAAATTGATGTTTTACTGTACACCATTTCCATTTTCTCATTTGTGGGAACTTTTCATTTTAATGTCTTTTGTAAACCAAATATGGTTTGTGTCATTAAAATTGCTGGTATGGGTGTGTCTGTAAATACTTCACATTTCTTTAAGCAGATCTCACAAGCTTATTATTTATTTTGTTTTTCCTGTGAAGTGTTTCCCAGAGGGAACGGACATGACCTCCATTCTAGACTTCTACTTCCAGGTGAGTTGAAGCTTGGGTAATGAGGGAGACCTGCCCATACATATATACTGAAAGCTTGTTAGCACATTGTGCTTCATACTGAGGTCTGTTTTGGCCCAGGCATAATGTAAGCTGATAACTGCCTGACTTGAATGACGTGGAGAAGTCAGAAGGAATGTGTAAAGGGATTTTGATGATGTCATCATCAGTGTTGATCCATCTCAGTCGCTCCCCCAGCATTGGACTTCTCAGCCAGCCCTCTGGCTGATCAAGTTTACTTGCAATGCACTGGGCAAAACATTTTACTTTATATATTCTACCTCAGATTTTTTAAATTTCTAAACTGTTTTAAGTACACATAAGGTTTAAAAACAGTCTATATTTTTCAATGGTGAATGTAATATCATGAGGTAAGCATGTTTCTGTGTTGCATTGGATCGCATTAACTGATTGAATTGTTACTAACTTATCCCCTGCACCTGTCCATCTGCTTCCCACAGCTGTGCTCCATTGAGGTGACATGCGAGAGCGCCAGTGTCATGGCAGCCACCCTGGCCAATGGCGGCTTCTGCCCAATCACAGGCGAGCGTGTGCTGAGCCCAGAGGCGGTGCGGAACACCCTGAGTCTCATGCACTCCTGCGGCATGTATGACTTCTCAGGACAGTTTGCCTTCCATGTGAGTCAGAGCTTCTCCAGGGGAATCCCGTTACTGTGACCTACAACATTAGTGTCCCCCTATATCTGCCCATGCACCCTGCTGTCAATCCAAGAGTGTGTATCACAGCTGACCCATGTACAGGTCTGTCTGTTCTGTCTGCCTGGTGAAGAGAGACCTTCCTCAAGGGGACTATCCAATTACATGTTACTGTTTGGGCCATGACCTCACATACTGAGAGGGGATGACCTTGCTGCAAAGATTAAGCCAGTAGCAAAATAGCATTTTATTTTACATTTAGATTTTATTAAACACATCTTGCTCTGTAACAGTGAGGATATGTAACTGTTCAGTAGAATTGGGTAAGTAATGATGGGGTGTGTGTGTAGAAAGCATTTTTAGGAAATGTCATGTTTACTGAGAAGGACTTGAAAAGAAATTAATATTTTCATGACTTGCTGGTAGTGATATACTGATGTTTGTGTTGTGCACATTTAATTATTCTGGCTCTCTATAACATTAGTCTAAAGCATTATAAAATTATGTGTCTTTATGTGAATAATTTTAAAATTTTCAAATAATTGAGTAACAACATCCATGTAGTATTAGACAGGGAAAGTGTTTGCATTCATACCACCCTATACCCTTGTCCTGTTAGTTATGTACCCAGTCAGTTTGTTGCTGACTTTTGTAACTGTGAATAATAATGTGATTTTTTTCCTTTTTGTTGCAGGTGGGTCTGCCAGCAAAGTCTGGTGTGGCAGGGGGCATCCTGCTGGTGGTGCCCAATGTGATGGGCATAATGTGCTGGTCCCCTCCTCTGGATAAACTGGGCAACAGTGTCCGAGGCATCCAGTTCTGCACGGTACATGAGAACAGTGCACCGCAAACATACACAGACACTCACACTATGGCTGCACAGCTTGGTTTGAACTGTTTGAACAAGCTTGGTTTATAATGTATAATTTTTTTGTCTGCATCATACATTCATGACACATCCGAAACTCAAGGGCAGTGTTACCAAAAGTAAGACTACATATGATAGACATTGCTTTATTGAGAGCCCAGTTTTCTTTGCAGTGACGATCTGGGAATCGATTTGGTTTGGGATCAAGTATCAATCAAATTGTAGGGTTTATGTGGCCTGATGTAGAGCCTCAAATTGTAATGGAGTTTAACCAAGAAACTGTGGTTAACACTCATTGCTCTCTAGTGGCCTTCTAGATAATATGTGATATTTTTGTTTTAATCGTAGGTATATGTTATTTTAAAATATTTGCCCCCAAACTTAATTCAATTAAATACATTTATCACATAAAAATGTAATATATTTTAAAAAATAACAAGTAAAGCACGTACTGTCAGAATGGTTTGCCTTGATTTTCACATGGAATTTGTAGTTACTGCAAATTTGACATGCTGTTTTCTCTCAGTAATATAGACACATTATAAAACCGACACCACAGAGCCCAAATTTAGTTATAGCTCAGTTTTTACCCAGTGTGGAGTTACCATGGTTTGTATGTCAGCTATGCATATTGAAAATCCTTGAAATTTAAATGTAGAAAAAGGGAACAATGCACTTGAAAGCTCTTGAAAACTGAAACATCTATATTTGAAGTGCATGGGTTTCATATGCCATGACCTTTGAAACTCGCCCTGAATCCACACTCCACTAAAATGGTTGGGATTTGGATTTGTTCTGGATTTATAGATGTAATCCTTAGACAGAATCCATTAACGATAATGAGAAACCATGTGGAAAGCAGTATGTGTGATGTAGCTCACTGTACAATTTGCATAGATTCTTTTGATTTTTGGGTGTCATTACTATTGAAGAGATTGAGTAGTGTTGTATAGGTAGTATGGAAATGCTGACTGGGTGTCTGCTGGCTGCCTTACAGGACCTGGTGTCCCTATGCAACTTCCACAACTATGACAACCTGAGACATTTTGCAAAGAAGCTAGATCCACGCAGGGAGGGTGGTGACCAGCGGGTGAGTGGATGTCCCCCCTTGTCTTTTTCTTAAACTCAAGCTTGGGTCTACATCTGCCAAATTATGGCAGCTCCTTTCACCACAGTCAATCTTATTCACAGAAACATTTTCTGTCAGTTGTTAGCCTGTTTTCTTGGACAGCCAGATGGTTTAGTGAGACAGGAAGCACTTTGATAAGTGGTAGGCCCTTATAAGCTGTATGTTGCAGCAGGGGTTGTAAGAGCTGAAATAACCACTTTAACCATGTAATGAGGAATTTGTTTTTCTTTACTTACTGTTGTTAAGATGTCATGGTATTGGAATGGTGTTGAAAGACACACCTTGTGCCTAAAGGTGTCACTGCTTTTTCAGTTATGTTTAATGTAAGCCTGTGGGATTGTCCTCTTTGGAAACATGTAATTTATAATGCAATGTGTTTTGTATGTCTCATTGTCTGGTTTGTGCTGTGATTTGCAAAATAATCAGATAGATTTTCATAAGATCCTGTTCTTTTCAGCAGGCTTGAACATGTCTGTTTTTGAGACCCAGGAAGTCTTCACTGTTACTGAGTGAATGGTCTATTGGTCGCATGACATTCTTTCCTAAACTTCCCCAAAACAAAATGAATAATATGACATGTCTGTTTGCTGAAGCAAATGGAATCTCTTATGAGGACTAGTATATAGCAGTACAAATACTCTGCTCCAAGCATGTGTGTGTATAGATGTGCTCTGGCTTCTCTCACCTGTGTTTAATGGGCTGGATTTGATATTGAGTTTGCTGGATTTCAACCAGAAACAGTAGTGTATTTAACCGCCATGTTGAGTAAAAACAAGAACACTTAGTGGTA